>JZKD02S1669672.1:28534-60708 GCA_000966675.3 Picea glauca | reverse complement strand
GTTTTGTAATACACCCAACCCACTAGGTACTTTTTAAGGGATGGGGTATTAATATTTGTTTTTCCTTAGTCATCTCCATGCCTCTTCTCGAGGGAAACATCATTTTCTGATTTTCAAGAGCATTTCAATGACTATTTCCATGCTCAAAACCGAGCTCTTGATCAAAATTTAGGGCCTTATAAAGTTTCTTAGGCCTTCATTGGCCAAAATCCACCTCATCGCCATGTGGAACCCACTTGTCTCTTCGTCACCTGTGTCCATTTGACGCAGCACTTACTTTTCATAACACACCACCTTCTAATGGTGATGTGGTTGCTGGCTTGTATGTTGATGTGGAACTAGGCACTTAGCTTACTAGGTGCTCGACTTATCGACCCCTTGTCATACCGCACTTATTCACTTTGTAGCCATCATTTGATGCTTGATGCTCTTGGGTATTGGCCCAGTAGGGCACTGGTCCATCGGCCCATTGACCCACTAGGGTACCGAAATATCGGTCCCCGAGTAAAAACAACTTTACTACTTTGTAACTACAACACTCGGTCCAGTGTTCTAGCTGGCACCTCAGACACGTGGCATTGCCATGAATTTCCACCTAGCATGACATGTGGCACAATCACCACCTGACATGTGGACCTCCCACGTGGACCAATGTGCTTATACACAACATCATTGTACCGAGGGCTCACCCAATAGGGTGTCGACAACTATTCTCATTGGTCCGATTTCTTCATACGATGTCATTCTTATGTTTGTTATCACTGAAATTTCATTCGCAACATTGCACGCAAATGGTTACAGAAATATAGCAATGCCAAACAACTATTAGTTCACTTGCAGCACCAAAATGCATTTCCAAAAGGAAAAAAACTATACAATTGAGCAAAAATTGACATGCACAAACTCACTAAAGGACGCGTGCGCACAGTGCGTGGGCCAAAGAAGCTCTTAGAGCGCACAATACTCCATATGTGTGACTATGTATGAGAAAATCCACACACTCCTATGAACGAGGCATTTAGGTTTCTTGTCAGCCCCTCAACCACTTATGGACTAGCTCCCAACTTGATTTCACCTCCAGATCTGATCTAAATCCTAATGGGGGGTTGGTCAAGGACCAACGAGTGCCCTAAAGGGCCCCTTGTTCACACTAAGAAACAGTTGAATATTTCCTTGAAGAAATGTTATTAAAGGAGGCCATGGGTGCACTAAGAAAAAAGATATTCATAGTATTGTTGTGTTTCCTCAATTCTCCCTTGAGAATCCTATTTTCTCCTAGGAGAATTCTAGTATCATTCCAATAGGCCATTCCACTCACCTCTTGAGGGAATAGGCATTTATTTTCTTCATCATTTTCCATTTTTCTTCCATTTGTAAGAAGAGCTCTCCATTAGGGAACTCAAGAGCCCTCCCAAAGAGAAAGAGGGGACTCATAAGTCCTTGTTTTTCTCTATGGTGTTTTGCAAACTAATATAGTTATCCATTGGTGGCATAATATTGGTCATTGGATGATCGTTTATGGTTCTAAAAGTTTCTTATGCATTCTAGTTTTATTTCTTTAGTTGTTTTAGTTTGTTTAGTTGTTTATTCCATGTGTTTGGTTTGTTTAACCCATGCACTAACCTCTATCTTGTCTAGCAGGCCCAACTAGGCATGCAAGTGCCCTTGTTTTTCTCACCCAAGTGATGAAACAAACACAACAACGTCATTATCCTCTGCTCGCAAGCTAACAAGGGAAGGATGGAACCCTTCCCATAAAATTTCCCTACCAGGACATGGGGCCACTGACTCACCGACCTATTGGGTGAACGCAAACTTAGAACATGATTCATCCGGGTGTCCGATACTTCGGTACTCTGAGCGCTAAACGCCCTCCTGAGATTAATTACAAGATCGACGGTCAAGATCTCTCGGATCATAGATATAACGGTTGAAAAATCAAGGTGATCATACAAAGGCTTGAAACCAACAGAGTCCACACTCAAATCATTCGCGAACAAGACACTGAAAAGTGTCACCCCCATGACACCCTGTCTGTCGAATTGGTAGGACACATCATAACACTAGTTGACTTGTCTTGACACGTGGTTGACAATGTGTCACGACACATATAACCACACGTGTCTGACATCATCATGTCCTCCAATCTGGTACGAATATCACACAAAAACCCCAAATTCACTTGACACATGGAACCACCCACATCACGTTGTGTGGACCAATTACCCTAAGCCATGTGGAACAACTACCATGCAACATGTTTCCCTAGGTATCAAGGTATTAGAACCCTCTAGGAAAGAAAAAGACTTGGTGAACTTCTGGGGGTTCACTATCCTAGTATACTAGGCGTCGACCCACTGGGATTGACAATGGAGATATACTAAGCCTCCCCCAAATCTAACGACTACGATTGGAAGGCTCCCATCCAAGGGATTTGGCGCATATTCATTAAAAAGGGAGGGGTGGAACCAAGATCCTGAACCTTTCTCCCGGGTATCGACATATTCAAACTTTTCCAATGTGGTACAAGAGGCATACCTTGGGTATCTGATAGCCCGATTAAGCAAGGTATCTAACCACCAGTTCCTCAATCCTCCAATTCCAATCGGATGACTGACGTCCAGCCCTTCTCTTGATCCAACGACTATGACATATCACCAATTTATATAAAGGGTTTCAATGGGTAACAACCCGTCTTTGGGAGATTGAGATCGTCTCATGTTCCAGGGTCAACGATTATTGTTCCTCGATGTTTTATTCTGGAAACTCAATGGGTCAAGTATGGTGTTTTGGACTTAGTAGTCTTGTAACCTTTCACAAGGATTGTTAACATGGTATGCTCAAGATCTTTTGACCCATTTCCTAACAAGTGATAAGATTTCTACTTGATTCCCAAACAAGGATTTGATTTCCAGCAAACCATTTGTGTGAAGAGAGGGAAACAACACAAGATTTTATTGACCTTTCCTGTCCTTTATACACACAGGCTTTTCCATTCATTCATTATCCCTCAGAGATTGTCATTAATTCCTTGACTCATAGATATGGTTCCCTCTTACAGAAAACCCATTATATCATGTATATCACTGTGCACACCAAAAATGTATACACATGTTCACTTTCTTTATCCCAGAGCAATACACAATTCTTATGTTGAGTGGTGTAAATCATACATAGTTATCATAGTTCCATAAATTCTTAGTACATAGGCTTACCAATGAAACAAGCATACATTCCATGAATGCATCACAATTTACAACCATTCAGTTCATCTATAGACATGCACATTTAAGAGAAATTACAGACAACAACTATTCATTTCACTCTACACATAGAGCATACAAATACTTATTTGTTCAGTGAAGAGGTTAACCAACCAACTGACTGTGGGTATATGCCTGTCCACCCAACCATAGGCTTTGCTTGCTCTGTAACTTTGACAACAGGACACCCCTGTACCAAGCCATGATACCTCTAGGGAACCTTTTCTCAGGTTCTCAAGGAAATTTGATAAGTGAAGGTCGCTCTCCTTCACACCACTCTTGGTAGAAATTTCCTCACACCCACCTAGCCCAGGCCTCTTTGAGGTTTATTATATTCCCTCCCAGCATCAATATCAAGACCTTCTCAGCTCAGGTTGGGTTTTTGGACTCTTAGGTGAGTCTTGCAATAAAATTCTTCTTCAGAGACTCACGTCCCTCTACCCACACGTGGGATTCTCTCTTCATACTAGAAGCCTCTACTCCTTTCTTTCCTTTCACATACTCCTTCCTTATTCCTTCTCATACCAAAAATCTAATATGGTTTTCCCTCTCTTATTTTTCTCTTGCACACACAACACAGGAAGGTTCTCAACCTGTCCTCTTCCTTCTGTCAGAAGGAACTCGTGGGGTCAATATGGGGCTGTGGAATTGGTACTATGTTGTACCTTTTTGGCTGAATTTTTTTTTCTTCCTAGCCAAGTATTCCATTCTTCCATTCATTGAGGGTGGTTGGTTGTTCAACTACCAACCCCATTCTCATTAACTATTTTTTCCTTGAAATCAGGATAAAGGGAAATACCTTATTATTTCCAAATTAAATATTTCAGCGAGGATTGGGTCATCTTAGCATGATTAACCCCCTCTCTAGGTTTCCTCACTCTTTCCTCTAGTGGTATCATGGCCAATACTTTCAACGATTCACCTATCAGTCAGTTGGTTGGCATTTTGCAGTTAAACATTAATACAATTATAATTTTTATATGCCATTGCATGACAATCATTAAACATGATTAATTACATACTGGGGGAAACATGGGTATTACAATCCCCTCCACCTTAAAGGAACATTTTTCTCGGTGTTCTTTGCATCTTAGCAACACCTTCCATGCCTTTATATTTTAGTTGCTTCAACAACGTTATTCCTCTTCTTGGTCTGGTCCTTTCCTAGACTCTTATCATTTAGCACATGCCTACAACAATTTAAAGAAACAAGCGTATTAATCCCAATTTTATGCAAAAACATTTTATTGATGTTCATAATTTTAGAGGAAAATTTACATATCAACACAATACTTATCTGTGCAGGTCATGGATCTGCAACCATATGGATCTCACATTTACTTGGTTCACTATTTTCTTTGACATACCCAATGTGCTCATGATCCCAATCAATAGATAATAAGAGTTATCAAAGTTTCATATTCCTTGCGGTCACTCACCTTCTAGGCTCAAGCTCAAGCATATACTTCTTTGCTATACAGTCTGCCAAGTGATCCATCTTGCCTTCCAATGCTTTATTGCACAAGAATATCTTCAGGGACTTCACCGAGTCTTACAGATGAGGCCTTCCTTAGGTTTGCTATGCCCAAAAATCCCTCCAGTCCGTGTTACCACAACACGACATTGTTTATGGTGATCATGGTATATCACAAGGTTCTCATCTCACAACATTATCCATTTCCATGCTTTCCCAGCTTGACAACCATCATTTGTCCCTCTAGGACAAACCTTTCATCCCACCTGTATCACATGTATACAATAATTTGTGAGATGTTATCATTAGTTTAATCAAACTTTTCAAATCTATTACTCACTAATTTCAAATTTCACATTCCCATTTTCAGTTATGTTCCATACATGTACCATATTCCACAAGCGTGAGACTTATTTCCTAGGAAGTTTGGCTCTTTTACAACCAACATGCATTGGTCTTCCTTATGGGCTTATAACACTGCCATATTCAAGACCCTTCTTCCTGCAATTCATTCTTCACACAACCAAACAAATTTTTAGTTCTCATGCACTTTATACTTTCATTGCACACTTGCAGTGACTTACAAACAATTTCCAAAACTTGTGCTTACTAACAATTGCATCACATTCATCTATTCAATGTATAAAAGAAAAGGAATTATCATTCCTAACACATGTATCATTTCGACATCCAAGCTTTTCAAAATGAAATCATTTTATCATATGAACTTAATCAATGTGTCAATTTCCATGGCCAGATTCACACACAATGCACCCTTGCATTGATTTCAAATTATCTCTTTTCAAGTTAGGTACTCTGCCATGGTGTGTTGAGACTCAACCAAATTCTCACCACACGATTTCCTTGTTCACATTCATTATTACAATAGGAATGTGTCTCCTTCTTTGAGTTGATCATGACCTCAAATAAACATACATTTTATGAAATCAAAATGCCATATGAATGCAATACATCATTCTTTCTTTGTTGGTAATCAGGGTACCAATGTTCCTGGCCACCAAATTCATTTCTTTACCATTGTTACAACTATGTAGAATATTGGAAGGTCCTCCTTCCATAATGGGTAGTCCATTTCTTTCCTTTTCATGCAAACATGCATTTCCTCAATGCATTAATCAACATGTTGCTTATGAGCACTTGTGTTCCCAGTCATTCCCGGTTGGTCAATGTATTCATGACACATTTTTTCATGAATTTCTTGCAAGGATCTCAATCATCCTTGGATTATAAATGTCCTTCCCTCTATCATTCAAATTCTTTTCCTAAATCTTACCCTTCTTGGGTGTCATTGACATACAACAACCAATTAAATTCACATGCATATCATCAAGATATAAAATATTTCAAAAGGGATTCTTACCCAATCCCTTTCAAACCTTATGCTACATAGGCATGGAGTCTTTATACTTGTTTGGCTGCCAACACGTTCTCTCATATTACCTCATCAATGGTGCCTCATGGGAACTCCTATGGTCCCTTCATCATTATTTTAAACAACAACCTTATTGTATGTATCCTCTGCTTGAGGTTGCCCACCACTGGAAATTATCCTTTCCAAACAACTCCAATCCCTTCCTAAACATAACAAGAATTATCACATTTAAAGTTATATCAACTGTCATGTAAAATTCAAAATGCATGTACCGTAGTATTTAATTCAGCAAAACATTATATGATATGTTCCAACATATCTATATGCACTCTATCACATTGTCGTCAAGGTTTTTCATGAGTGCAAACAACATTAATATTTTTTTTGTTTCTACAGTCATACAACTATCAACATTTTCATGTTGAAATTATTCACACATAACAACATGTCGGTTTTCTCATCCTAGAGAAACACAACAAACAACAAGAAAAGAGACAAGGGATTCTCCCCTTTTCCAACTCCTTTGCACGGTCCAAAACCTTAGTCAAGTTCATCTTGACCTTTCCTAGATATAACAACATACTTCAACATTAAGATTAACTCATAATTCATTGATGAGTTAGTGCATTTCGCGCATACACCAAATAAAGTCAGTATTATTAAGGTCCTATCATATGCATTTATTCCATTCATGCATTATGTTTTAAAATGTAATCTAGGATTCTTATACAAATAGGATTTACAATCCATTGTCTAATTCTCAACAGTCATTAATATTATAGATTTGTTCTCCTGACAGAGTCCTTACACGGTTCCTTCACCTGGAACTGTCTCAGCATGCAACTCCCTTGTTTCATATCCATCATTTCTTGAAATGATCTCAATCCCGAGTCAACATCATCTTCATCATTTCATATTCTTACTCAATACTCCATAAGGAATTATCAACATGCATTCTTATTATGCATTCAGATTATACATTCAACATATACACATTATTTTGTCAGTTTGTATTCAAATTGTGCTTTCATGCACTTAACCACTTGCATCAACATACTGTGTGTGTCTACCATTAGCACACTTTACAATTTATCCTACACATTATTTATAGTCATTCAACTCATGACTACTCCCTATCATTTACATCCATTTCCCAAAGGCCTAATCATACAACCTTCTACGCATAACACTAGAGCATCCTTGCTCATTTTCTCTTTCAACAATTTATACTAGCTCTTTCTGAGGAATGGATTACACCCCCTTCAAGCTAATATTAAAAATAACAAAATCAGAACTCTTAGGCCTCATATAATTCTTGCCTCAACCTTGTCTCATAAGTCATGGTTTTAAAGTGAGAAAAGTGTTCCTCCTTTTCTAATTTATTACTTATGCAATTCATCCCCTTCTGGGATATTCCTTCTCTCTTCCTTGAGCAGTACCAGTCAAGTTCATCTTGACCTTTCCTGGATATAATAAAATACTTCAACATTAAGATTAACTCATAATTCATTGACGAGTCAGTGCATTTTGTGCATACACCAAACAAAGTCAGTATTATTAAGGTCCTGTCATATGCATTTATTCCATTCATGCATTATGTTTTAAAATGTAATCTAGGATTCTTATACAAATAGGATTTACAGTCCATTGTCCAATTCTCAACGGTCATTAAGATTATAGCTCTATTCTCTTGACAGAGTCCTTACACAGTTCCTTCACCTGGAACTATCTCAGCATGCAACTCCCTTGTTTCATATCCATCTTTTCTTAAAGTGATCTCAATCCTGAGTCATCCTCATCTTCATCATTTCATATTCTTACTCAATACTCCATAAGGAATTATCAACATGCATTCTTATTATGCATTCAGATTACACATTCAACATATACACATTATTTTTCCAGTTTGTATTCAAACTGTGCTTTCATGCACTTAACCACTTGCATCAACATACTGTGTGTGTCTACCATAAGAACACTTTACAATTTATCCTACATATTATTTATATTCATTCAACTCATGACTGCTCCCTATCATTTGCATACAATTCCCAAAGGCCTAATCATACAACCTTCTATGCATAACACTAGAGCATCCTTGCTCATTTTCTCTTTCAACAATTTATGCCAGCTCTTTCTGAGGAATGGAGTACACCCCCTTCAAGCTAATATTAAAAATAACAAAATCAGAACTCTTAGCCATCATATAATTCTTGCCTCAACCTTGTCTCATAAGTCATGGCTTTAAAGTGAGGAAAGTGTTCCTCCTTTTCTAATTTATTACTTATGCAATTCATCCCATTCTAGGATCTGCCTTGTCTCTTCCTTGAGCAGTCTTAGTCAAGTTCATCTTGACCTTTCCTGGATATAATAACATACTTCAACATGAATATTAACTCATAATTCATTGATGAGTCAGTGCATTTCACGCATACACCAAACAAAGTCAGTGTTATTAAGATCATGTCATATGCATTTATTCCATTCATGCATTATGTTTTAAAATGTAATCTAGGATTCTTATACAAATAGGATTTACATTCCATTGTCTAATTATCAACGATCAGTAAGATTATAGCTCTGTTCTCTTGACAAAGTCCTTACACAGTTCCTTCACCTGGAACTATCTCAGCATGCAACTCCCTTGTTTCATATCCATTATTTCTTGAAATGATTTCAATACCGAGTCAGCCTCATCTTCATCATTTCAGATTCTTACTCAATACTCCATAAGGAATTATCAACATGCATTCTTATTATGCATTAATATTATACATTCAACATATACACATTATTTTTCCAGTTTGTATTCAAACTGTGCTTTCATGCACTTAACCACTTGCATCAACATACTGTGTGTGTCTACCATAGGCACACTTTACAATTTATCCTACACATTATTTATAGTCATTCAACTCATGACTGCTCCCTATCATTTACATACAATTCCCAAAGGCCTAATCATACAACCTTCTATGCATAACACTAGAGCATCCTTGCTCATTTGCTCTTTCAACAATTTATACCAACTCTTTCTGAGGAATGGAGTACACCCCCTTCAAGCTAATATTCAAAATAGAAAAATCAGAACGCTTATCCCTCATATAATTCTTGCCTCAAACCTTAGTATATATACATATATGGACATGCACATGCAAGTTCATTGCTTGAATCTTTTCCATGTCTTTCATACACACTGGTACTTTGAACCTTAATACCAGTTTTCCTGAGATATTACAACCATTCAAATGGAAAGTATCATATGCATAATCATAATTAGGTTTCCCTTTCTACTTGGAAACAACCAACAGGAATCCACTCTTTCCATCCCACTACAAAACTATTTACAATTCAAGAATATAACTAGGTAATTACAACATTACCGAGGGAAATACAATACCAATCTTTATTTCTTTCCATGCCTCAATTCACTTTTGGTCAACAAACCCTTATCAAGGGAAGCCTTTCCTAAATTCCCTCTTATTGCTACATGAGCATACTAAGCCATACTTATACAGCCACCACCCACCTCTAGATGTTAATCTAACCCATTAGTCATTTGAAAATTCCCAAGCATTTTCTTTATCATATTCAGGATCAACATTATTAACCATTCTACCTTATCCTCATAAGGTAGTATGCAATCAAAATCATCAACATTTTACTTATGTTGCTACCATTCTTGCTAATATTATGTTATCATCAACCAAAATGTCCCATCAGAACACTATACCTTGCAACCAACCACAGGTTATAATAAGTCTATGTGCATTTTATATACATGCTTAATTATTTCCATATGTATTACAACATATCTCGTGTACCAAGAATTTTACCCACACTTACAATGCACATGTATACTAGTCGTCTGCCTTTTACATTCACGTCCATGGAAAATATTTTAGGTCAATAGTTATATGCATTCTCTTAATACAACTGTGAGATCATAAACTTGCTCATATGTTCACATCACTTCACCTCTTCTATGAGGACTAGCAACAATCCAAAGGACTATATCTTCTTTTACTTGATTAGATTATCTCAGTGACAAGTTTCATTCATTATAGGTAAAGTAAATCAACCTTACAAATTTTCCTTCGGTCCTCTAGACGTGAGGAATTATACATACATGCTTTAGTCTTTAATTTAAGAAACCATTATACTGCCAAGTATTTTGTTTTTCCATGATCAATTCCTTAACCACATGGAGTTTTCCCATAAGGGTCTTTTCCCTCATATAAACAACCATCATAAATGTTAGGCGCTTTATCTATTCAAGTGTATAGACAACGCTACACTTAAATAAAACAATCCAGCTCGTCCATTCCTAGCTTGTGTAGCCTTACAACAAAATTATATCATTTAGGCCCTTTTCATTGAAACATTACCATCATTTCCTATCAGTGTATTCCCACTCATGTAGGAGTATCTATTAGTCCAACAAGGAAAAAATTATAATTCTTCTTGATCCCCGTGGATATATGTGGCCAACCACTTCTTCCATTTGGCTCACATACAACTTTCATCTTGGCAGTTACAGTTTTCATTTTGACAGTTTGTTTACAGTTGTTTGAGTCCCAAACTTCTAGGGCCATCTTGAGGCCCTAAATGACATTTTTTGGACTTTTGGGGGGCTACGGATGTCCATAAAACTTGCTTAGCCCCTAGTGGAAGTTTTAATTCTCGGATAGACCTTTCCAACGAGGTATCGAACACCTAAAATGAAGATCATATGCAAAAGTTACGACTCCAGGAAGTTGATGTACCAACTTACCCCAAAGGGGCCCACATGACTTTTGGCGCTTCATCTCCTAAGGTTAGGTTTTTGGATGTCTAGGGTTTTGGAATTCATTTTTGATGTAAAAATGCCTTTGGAGTCTCATTGTACTCATCTTATTGTGAATGAGAGAAACCATCACATCTCTTCTCAGAGATAAGCCACCACCATTCTAAAAAGCTTGTTTCAGTCTGCATTTTACAGTTTGAGCATATTTCTTTATTGAATAGAAGCCAAGTTTTACTATATCTCTATTATTATTAATTATATCTATGTGTTAATAATATAGATCTGTATTCATTTCGCTATGCTAATAAGATCTGGATCAGTGGTATCATAGCAGTTTGCTCATTTTCGTTCTTAGTGCATGTCCCTGACGAAGTCAGGGTACAAAGAATTGGGTCTCAATCTTGTTTCTCTTGAGGACAAGATCTCTCACACACCCAAGCAACCTTCCATGGCGAGAGAAAATAAATATGATGGGACATGAGATCCTTTCAAATTGTTTCTCAAGGAATCCCTTGTGCAGCAGAGGAACGAGATGATGGATAGTTTTGCGCAAATCCTTCGACGATTACCAACATGTGATGCATCTTCCTTGAGCAGAGGAACCACCCCCTTCAAGGTACATATCAACTTTGATATTCCTATATTTGAAGGTTGGATAGACGAAAATGATATAGAAAAATGATTGAATCTACTAGAAGGCTATTTTTCTGTCCATAACTTTTCCAATAGAGAAACAATTACATTTTCACTCCTCAGAGTCGTCCCCTGTGTCAAATATTGGTGGGAGATTTTCTGTGAGAAAAAGGAAATAGAGGAACCCTCATTATTTACAGTCGCATTCACATGGGAGTCCTTCATGGATGCTATTAAGGAACAATACTACCATGTTGGATTTTATGACGAACTGTATACAAGATGGACCACACTGTGGTAAGAAAGGGACCAAACAATGCCAGAGTTCACAAATATCTTCCAAACCTTGCGCACCAAGTTGGGTATCAAATATTCTGAGAGACATCTAGTGCTCAAGTACCACAAAAATTTTCATAGATACATCCAAATATAAATGGATTTTCTGGACATCTTGTCCTTGGGCGTGACCTATCGATATGCTGTCAAAATTGAGCACAAGCTTAAACAAAAGACGAGGTTGTTTGGGTCTAAGAACCCCTCAAAACATAAGCAGGGAAAAGGAAGCCCCAACTCGTAGAAAAAAGGGAAAAGAAAATATGGACAGTTGCAGGACAACCATTCTAAGATGAAAACAAAGGACAATGGAAAGATGAAGAAATACACTAGGAAGTGGTGCGACTTCCATAAGATCCCCTGACATAACACTACCAATATCCATCCCCATGAGCCTGATGAGCCAGAGGAAGGAGAGTGCCTCTTTCATTCATAGATGTGGGTGAAGGGTACTCTATTGCACTTCATCATTGATAGCGGTAGTGAGAAGAACCTCATCTCAGTGGAGGTCGTCAAGTGGATCACCCTACTGACAACGCCACACTCGCATCCATACACCATCGAATGACTCCGCCAAGGAAGCAATCTTTGTGTCAACCAACAATGTCGCCTTTCCTATGACATCAAGCCCTTCAAAGATGAGGCATAATGTGATGTCGCTCCCCTTGAAGTTTGTAATGTTATTTTGGGCCAACCTTATTTATGGAAACATCATGTTGTATATGAGTCTAGGCCTTATAGTGTTATTATTACTTTGGATAGAAAATTGTACAGGATACTCGAGGTAGTCCCACCAACTTACATTTCCTTGATCTCTTCCAAGAAATGCAAGAAGGTTATCTCTCTTCTTCATGATTCGATCTCAAAGTGAGAGGAACGTTGCAACCACATCCATTGTATTTGCAGTCAATATCTCCCCACAACAGAAGCAAGTGGATAAGTTTGTGGAAGAATACACAGACACCTTCTCCTCACCCACTCAAGTACCTCTACATTTTTAGGTCAAGCATTCAATCGATCTGACCCCTGGCACATCACTACCCAATGTGTCAGTCTATCACTGCTCTCTATTATAAAATGAGGAGATCAAGCACCAAATCCAATAACTTATCCAAAAGGGGCTCATCCGACCCAACTCATCATCATGTGGAAGCCCAATCGTGCTTGTGCAGAAGAAAGATGAGACTTGGCGACTCTGCATCGATTATCGAGCTCTAAATAAAATCACAGTGAGGAAATAGTACCTGATTCCTCGAATCGACGATCTCCTTGACCAACTCAAGGGGGGAAAATACTTTAGTAAGATTGATTTGAAGTATGGCTACCATCAGGTCCCAATAGAGCAGACGTATGTATGGAAAACTGCCTTCAAGTCCAAAGAAGGTATTTTTGAATGGTTGGTCATGCCATTTGGTTTAACGAATGCCCCAACAAATTTCATGAGAATGATGGACAATATCTTGAGGCCTTTCACCAATTATTTTGTGGTGGTGTATCTGGATGATATCCTCATCTACAACAAGAATTGGGAATAACACTTGAAACATATTTAGCATGTTCTGCACACTTTGCGACAACACGAGCTATATGAAAATTTGGAAAAATGCTCCTTCGGCATGGACAGGGTCTAGTACCTAGGATACATTGTTAATGAGCATGGGGTGCATGTCGATCCAACCAATATCCAGGTCATTTGTGAGTGGCCAGCCCCAACCACACTCACTGAGCTTCAAATATTTTTAGGCCTTGCCAATTTCTATCACAGGTTCGTGTTGGGATTCTCCCATATTGCATGGGCCCTCAGCCAAGTAACTAGGGGTCATGGTAAGGAAACGTTGATGTGGGTCCTGTCACAACACCAAGCATTCTATTATTTGAAGCAATGCTTCTGCTCATCCCAATTGCTCTCATTACCCAACCGACAACAACCATTTGAGATCAAGACATATGCTTCAAACTACGATGTGGGCCTAGTTCTCACTCAGCACAGACACCCTGTGGCCTATCATAGTGAGACACTATCATATGTCATGCATAAGTACCCTACTTATGATAAATAAATGTACTCCATTGTGCAACATTTCTTCCAGTGGAGGAATTACATTCTCGGGAAGGAGACAGTCATCCACACCGATCATAAAGCACTATAGTTCATGTAGACACAATGAAATTGTAGAATGACTGCCATCAGAAGTGGTCCACATACTTGCAGCAGTTCCATCTCAACATCAAGTATAAGACAGGAAGCACCAACCGCGTTGTTGATTGCCTCAACTGCCCGCCAGTTGCAACACTCACCACAATGCTAAACTCATGCAACCATGAGACTTGCGGATGGCCCCAACTCTATGAGAGAGATCTTGACTTTGCCGCCACCTACCATATGTTGGGCACAAAGACAACTATCATTGGTTTCCATCCTTAAGATGGGATGATGTGCCATCTGCTCCATCTCTGTGTTCCATCAAGCGAGCGATCCAAGATGATTTTGGAATCCCACTACATTCGGGTGGCATGACACTTCGACGTAGAAAAGATAGTGGAATTGTTGCATCAACATTTCTATTGGTCAAAACATTGAGAGGATGTCAACAAGTATATCAAGTCCTGCACTACCTGCGCCAATGCCAAACCGACCATTAAGAAATAAGGCATGTACACCCATATTCTTACTCCTGAAAGTCCTTGATAATCCATCTCGATGGACTACATATCGGGCCTTCCATCAACTAAGAGAGGAAATGACCGTGGGTACATTTTGGGATACCAAAGACTGTCATCTCAGACCAGGAAAACCGATTCCTCAACATATTCTAGTCGAGACTCTGGTCACTACTAAACACCAAGCTCACCAAATCCACTTCCTTCCACCCCTAAACAGATGGCCAAACCAAGGTCGTCAATCAGATGATCATGCATATCCTTCACATGTACAATTCTAATCATCCCCACTCATGGGATGAGAGTCTTCCATATGTTCAACACAACTTCAACACATCCGTACATAAATCAGCCTGCCACAACCCCTTTAAGGTGGGGTTGGGATTTCAACCATTGGGTCCCATGGATGTTGCACTACCCCTTACGACCACCCAGGCAGACGCGTCCCATGCTCAAACTGAATTCAAAAAAGATACTTGGTTCATTGAGTATATTGCAACACATCGGCCAATAGGTTCAATATAATTTGTAGAAGTCTAATGCCAAGTACAAGCAACGCCATGATCAACACCAGGTGCCACACAAGTTTCAGGTGGGAGATAAAGTTTGGTTGCACTTGCAGAAAGAACACCTTACAGGACCCCATCGGAAGCTTCATCCACTTTACTATGGACCTTATACCATTACCAAGGTTCTGGGTGACAATGCTTTTGAGATCAACATTCCCCCCTTCCTTGGCTTGCAACCAATGTTTAATGTGGACCTCCTTTAATCGTACTTTCCACCCTTATTGGACACCTTAGATATAACAAAACAATTGACACCAGCATAGCTCAAACTTGACTACATGGAAGATGCATCCACTGATCAGATCATGGAAACAAATGACAAGGGAACTCACCAACATAAGGTTCAACTTTATCGGGTTTTCAAAGCGGGGTAGCTTCTGCACCAAGGCAAGTGGCTCACCCTGGGCCAAATTCAACAGAAATTTCCTCCTGTAATGGGGGGACTCAATGCAATGGAGACCATTTATTCCTAAGGAGGGAGGATTTATCTAGGTGGATATCGGTGGCCACCCACCTCTTATAGCTGGCTCAAATACAACTTTCATCTTAGCAGTTACAGTTTTCATTTTGGCAGTTTTTTTTACAGTTTTTCGAGTACCAAACTTCCAAGGCCATTTTGAGTCCCTAAATGATGTTTTTTGGACTTTTGGGGGACCAAGGGTTTTAATTAAAATAACCTAACCCCTGACTGAAGTTATACTTCTTGTATATACCTTTCCGATGAGGTATCAAACACCTAAAATGGATATCGTATGAAAAAGTTATGACCCCGACAAGTTGATGTACCAACTTACCTCAACGGGACCCATGTAAATTTTGGCGCTTCATCTCCTAGGGTTAGGTTTTTGGATGTCTAGGGTTTTGGCATTCATGTTTGATGTAAAAAATCCTTTGTATCCTCATTGTACTCATCTTCTTGTGAATGAGCATAGTTGTCACATCTCTTCTCAAAGATAAGCCACCACCATTCTAGCAAGCTTGTTTTAGAATGCATTTTATAGTTTCAACATATTTCTTTATTGAATAGAAGCCAAGTTTTATTGTATCTCTGTTATTGTTCATTGTATCTCTTTGTTAATAATATAAATATGTATTCATTTTGTTCTGCTCATAAAATCCGGATCACTTATGTTGTAAAAATTTCAAAACAAAATCTCAATCTGCAGTCTTTCTCCTCAAGGAATCTTGTGCAGATAATAACCAAAATTTCAATGTAGAGAAACTCTCTCTAACATGATCATCTTGGCCTTGTTATACCAATCATGTTATTGATATATGACCCATCCAATCCTAGTGTTTAAACTCTACTCATATACCACTTTGTAAGACACCCAACCCCTTAAGTACTTTTTAAGGGATGGGCTATTAATATTTTTCTTTTCCTTAACCATATCGAGGCCTCTTCTTGAGGGAACCATCATCTTCTACCCATCAGGAGCATTCCAATGACTATCACCATGGTCAAAACAAATCTTTGGATAAAAAGTTTAGGGCCTTCTAAATTTTCATAGGAATTCATTGGCCAAAAGCCACCTCATTGCCATGTGGCACCCACTTGGCTCCACTTCACATGTGTCCATCCAACATGGCACTGACTTGTCATAACACATAACCTTCTAGTGGTGACGTTGTTGCTGGCATGTATGTTGATGTGGCACCAACCACCTAGCTTATCGGTCTCTCGGCTATACTGCACGTATTCACTCTGTAACCATCCTCCGATAGTTGATGCTTTGCGGTATCAGCCCACCGGGGCACCGGTTTGCTGGCCTATCTTCCCACCAGCATACCAAAATGTCGATCCCTAGGTAAATTTTTTTTCTACTTTGTAACTCCAACGCCCGATTCAATGTCTTAGCTGGCACCTTGAACATTTGGCATTGCCATGACCTACCACCTAGCATGACACGTGGCACAATCACCACTTGACATGTGGACCTACCATGAGGATCGACGTGGTTATTCACGTCATCATTGTACCAAGGGATCACCCAATATGGTGTTGACAACTGTCCTCTTCTCATTGGTCTAATTTTGTCATCTGATTTCATTCTCCTCTACTCGCAAGATAACAAGGGAAGGTTGGAACCCTTCTTGGAACCTTGGACTACCAGGACATCGGGCCACCGACTCACCAACCTACCGGGCGAACACAGACTTGGAACATAATTCCTCTATTTTTCTGTTACTTTGGTACTCGAGGCAGTAAACTCCCTCTTGAGCTTAGTTACAAGATCAACGATCAAGATCTCTAGGATCGTAGATCTAATTGTTGAAAAATCAAGGTGATGATAAAAAGGCTCGAGCCCGATAGGCCCACACTCAAATCATTCATGAACTAGACACTGACAAGTGTCACCCCTATGACACTCTATCCACCCAGTTGGTAGGACACATCATAACACTAGTTGACTCATCTTGACATGTGGCTGACAATGTGTCATGCCACATAGCACCACACGTTTCTACTAATGTCATCACATCCTCTAATCTGGTACATATCTCCATGAAAAAACCCCAAATTCACTTGACACATGGCACCACCCACATCATGATGCGTGAATCAATTACCTTACACTACATGGACCAATTACCATGCGACACGTTGCCCCGGGTATCGGGGTATCAAAACCCTCGAGGAAAGAAAAAGACTCGACGAACTTCTGTGGGTTCGTTATCCCTGTATATTGGGCGTTGAACCACCATGATCGACAGTGGAGATCTATCCTTCCCCAGATCCAATGGATACAATTGGAAGGCTCCCATCCAAGGGATTTTGGTGCACATTTGTTAAAAAGGGAGGGGTGGAACCAAGAGCTGGAACCCTGCTCCCAGGTATCAACATATTGGGACTTTCTTGATGTTAGATACAAGCGGTATACCTCTGATATCCAATATCCTAGTTAACCAAGGGCTCTAACCATCGGTTCCTTGATCCTCCAATGCCAATCGGATGACTGATGTCCAACCCTTCCACCTATCCAATGACTACGACATATTGTTGATCTACAAAGTGGGTTTCAATGGGTAAACAACCCGTCATTGGGCGGTTGAGATCGTCTCCCATTCTAGGATCGACAACTATTGTTCCTCGATGTTTTATTCAGGAAACTCAATGGATCAAGGATGTTGTTTTTGTCTTAGCAGTCATGTAACCTTTCACAACACCTTTTTGCAGGAAATGTTAACTTCACGTGCTCGGGCTTCTTTGACACATTTCCCAACAAAAAATAAGCTTACTACTTGACTCCCAAATAAGGATTCAATTTCCCACAAACCATCTGTGTCAAAAGAGGGAAACAACACAAGGTTTTATCGACCTTTCTTGGCCTTTCTACACACCAACTTTTCCATTTATTCATTATCCATAAGATTTTGTCATTCATTCCTTGACTCATAGATTTGGTTCCCTCTTATAGGAAACCCATTATATCATGTATATCACTATGCACATTGTAAACGTATACACATGTCCACTTTCTTTACGTTAGAGCAATATATAATTCTTGTGTTCAGAGGTGTAAATCATACATAGCTATCACAGTTCCATAAATGCTTAGTAGATATGCTTACCAATGAAACAAGCATACATTCCATGAATAAATCACAAGTTACAACCATTCAGTTCATCCACATACATGCACACTTAAGATCAATTACAAACAACATTCATTCATTTCACTCTACACATAGAGAATACAAATACTTATCTGTTCAATAAAGAAGTTAACCAACCAAATGACTGTGGGTATACACCTATCCAATCAACCATAGAATTTTCTTTCTCTGTAACTTCGATAGCAGGCCACCCCCGTGCTAATCCATGATACCACTAGGGAAATGTTTCTTAGGTTCTTAGGGAAATTTGATAAGTGAAGGCCCCTCTCCTTCACACCACTCTTTGTATAAATTTCCTCACACCCACCTAGCCCAAGCCTCTTTGAGGTTTATCAGATGCCCTCCCATCATCAAGTTTGCAACCTTCTTAGCTCAGGTTGGGTTCTTGGACTCTCGTGTGAGTCTTGCAATTGAATTATTATTCAGAGACTCGCGTCCCTTTTCCCACACGTGGGATTCTCTCTTCAGACTATAAGCCTTTGCTCCTTTATTTCCTTTCACACACTCCTCCTTTCTTCCTTCTCAGACCAAAGCTATGATATGGTATTCCCTCTCTTCTTGTTGTCTTCACTCATGCATTCTTCTCTTGCATTCCCCACACAAGAAGGTTCTCAACCTATCCTCTTCCTTCTTTCAGAAGGAACTGATGGGGTCAATCTGGGGCTACATAATTGGTACTCTATTGTACCTTTTTGGCTGATAGTTTCTTGTAACACACCCCCTACGACAATTTAGATATTTCGTATTTTTCTTCGAGGGACAGAATCCCCGAATTTCTTTGGGGCCTAGCAAAAACCATCCCTTCCCTTATCCTCTTCCAAGCGACCACCACTTGGCCTTAGTGCAAGAACCTTTCGCAACTCCCGAGTTGGAGAGTCAAGGACTTCAACTCCTCTTTCTCCAAATGTCGATACCCGAGATGCAATACGGGTATGGATCCCTCCTCACTAGAACCTTCTACATATAACCTTAGGCTAGGCTAAACCCTGGCACTACTAGCAACTCGCGACTTCACTAGTTGGAGTGTTGAGCCCTCGTGCTCCTCCTTTGCGAATCCCCGAGATGCAAGAGGTCAACGTTACATGGACTCTGCCAAGCGATGCGTACAAACCACTTGTCTCCTCCACTATACTTTGCTTATGAGCTGTATCACTGCTGCCCATTGCATGAGACCTCGACTCTTGGTGTTTCACAACCTTAGCGATTAAGGTGCAACTTCTTCATCCTGCGAAACCCTGAGCCACGATAAGTCAACAATGGGTTGACTCTCTCCCATGCGACATGTGTCCACCACTTGTCACCCATTCCCACCTTTCTCTGGGTGCTTGTTGTTACGCCACATGTCAACCACACGGTCCCCACCTAACGGATGTGCCACATGTTTGCACGAGCCCTTGGTGCTCGACACTTCGCGACTTCTGCAGTCGAAAGGAAGTTCTTTCAACCTTTGAACCCCCGATGTACGATACCACATGGAGGTTCTGATCCAATGGTTCTCCCGTGGATTGGATCCAACGACCATGATCACGTCGCGATTTCGCAAATTGTGAGTTCGTGCAGTCCTACCCTTGACCACTCAAAGTCGCAAGTCAGTGAAATGTTACTCGACTGCCACGCATCCTGTGCCGATGGATGGTTCCGAATACTTCGGGACTTTCAAGACATTGTCGAATCCACTCTCCCGCATATGCAAAGGTTAAGATCAACGATCAATAGAGCTCCGACATATCCTTGGATCTATGATCCTGGGTCCCATCACTACTTGCGAAGGTTGAGAGGGTCGAGGTGTTAACACCTGTGCTCCTCCTCTAGATCCATCGGTCTTGACAGATCTGGGATATTTTCGAAAGGATTCCGACTGTTCGTTTACCAAATGATGGGGTATTATCTTTCGATAGTTGGACTCGCTATCCTTTCTGAGCTTGAATCATGAAATTCAATCCTCTCAGAGCTTCAAACTCCCATGACTCCGAGACCTTAGAGAGCTACTCTTTCTTGTGTAAGGTTCCCAGACCCGGATCGCATGAACCTTCAGACGGTTCTTGGGCAGTTGTCTCTGATCTTAGTCGAGTATCTGGGTAAAGGTTCGGTGCGGTTCCAAGGTTTATGGGGTAATTCCTGGGGAAGAGTACTCTCAAGAAGCCTTCCTATAATATTACGAGAATCAAGCAAACAAGACGATTCTCAGTGGAGCGAAATCATGCCCTAGACTTAATCATTTGTACAGAAACCAACTATGGCATGTAAGTATACACATGCATCCATTATTTCCAGTCTAAAACATCAGGCAATCATTTCACACAGAAATCAGTATGGGCATATAAACATGAGCATGTATTCATGATAATCAATTCAAAATACAAGGCATAAAACACTTATTGGGTCCACCAGGCATGATGCAACTGCTGAGAGGGGTGCTCGTTTCCACCCAACTGTAGGTTCAGTGACTCGAAACGGATTTACCACTAGCCACCCCCGAGCTAGACCATGATGCTTTGAGATTCAGTCTCCTCCGTCAAGCTCAACGGAAGTCAAGGACGAAGGTTACTCTCCTTCTCCTATGTTCAGAACTCCCTGTGTTTCCAGAGTTTCTCCAGTTCTCTTTTGTGATCCTTGTCGTGTGCACTCTCTCTCTTTACCACACTTCCTCTCTTGCCTTTTCTCTGCAAGATTGCATGTGGCACAAATTTTCCCGTTCGTGGTCAGGTCTGAGAGCTTTTACGGATGGGCGGTTCACCCCCATCCCCTCATTAACTCTTGAGGAGCTTCCCCACCTACCAATATGACGGGAAATCCATTCCAGGGTCATAGATTTGCTTTGGTCTTTGAGAAAATAAAAAAAACCAGTACGGTACTGGCTCGGTGGAAGTTAACACAACCATTCTCGGTCCCTTCCACCACCTCTCATTAGCCATCGTGGTCTATTTTAACACATCCCCTCCCAACAGTTATGTAACACATATTCATAACATAATTTACATTCATCGAACTTTTATATAAAGGTCTGTCAAATCAAACATTCACATCTTTGAGTTTGCCATAGTTCTTGGCCACTATAGTTATTTTTATAGACTGGGAGAAATAGGGTGTTACAATTCCCTCACCCTTAAAGGAACATCGTCCTCAATGTTCTATCTATCAATATGATGTGTATGTACAGAAGTAAACAAAATCGGATATGCATGTTTCATGGCATCTTCCATTTCCCATGTAGCCTCATCTGGGCCAAAATGTTTCCACTGCACCTTGACCTGTGCAATGGTTCGGTTCCTGAGTGGGGTTTCCTTTCTGTCTAGTATGCATTGAGGTTCTGGCATGTATTCTCCCTTTGGTTCCACCTGGATCACAGACCAGTCAATTGTATGATTAGAATCATGTACATATTTATGTAATAATGAAACATGGAAAACATTATGTGCTTTGACTGTGGGAGGAAGTGCTATCCTATAGGCTATAGGTCCCACTCTATCTATAACTTCAAAGGGTCCACAATACCGAGGTGCCAACTTGGCACAATCTCCCATCCTCAGGGAACTCTTCCTAGGCTTAACTCTGAGATATACGTGGTCTCCCATCTTGAATTCTCTTGGAGTTCTCTTTTGGTCGGCGTAACTTTTCTGTCTGTTCTGAGCGACCTTTAGATTTTGTTTTATCTGAATCACTTGTTGTTCCATTTATTTAAACATGTTGGGTCCAATAGTAATTCTGTTTACAGAATTACTCCAACTGACTTGAGTGTTGCATGGCCTACCATAGAGGACTTCGAAAGGGCTCATCCTCAGGGATTCTTGGTAGCCATTGTTGTAGGCGAATTCCACCAGTGGGAGGTAATCTTCCCACTTTTTCGGTTGATGCATTACATGCATATTTAGCATGTCTTCTAGTATTTGGTTCACTCTTTCCATCTGTCCATCGGTTTGAGGATGATAGGCTGTGCTAAATAGTAATTTGGTTTCCAGACCAACCATCAAGGATTTCCAAAAGTTGGAAGTAAATTTCGTGCTTCTGTTAGACACGATCTCTTTAGGCATACCATGTAGTCTGAATATCTCCCTCATGAATATGTTGGCAATGTCTATTGCCTTGCAATTCGACTTGATGGGGATAAAATGAGCGGACTTGCTCAGTTTATCCACCACCACCATAATGGCGTCATTCTGTTTGGTCGAGGTTGGTAATCCGGTGATGAAATCCATGGATATGGTTTCCCATTTCCATTCTGGGATTGGTAGAGGTTGTAATAATCCTGCTGGGTGTCGGTGTTCTGCTTTAACCTGTTGGAATTCTATGCATTTGGCTAAGTACTAAGCTATGTCTTTCTTCAATCCAGGCCAATAGAATTGTTTCCTGGTGGATGTGATCATCTTCTGGTATCCTGGATGACCAGTATATGGTCTTTTATGTAGTTCATCCATTATGAACCTCTTCAAGTCATCACAATCTAGAATATACAATCTGTTTTTGTAAGTTAGCAAGCCTCCATCTATCATCTGGTAGCCTTCATACTTTATCCCTATGGTTTCTTCCTCCAGGTACGAGGTCACGGTTTGGAAGAATGTGTCAGTTTCTTGTGCATTCTTAACTCTTTCCCTGACATTGGTCTCGCAGGTTCCCACCACTGCCAGATGAATTGTTTTCATACTTCTGCTAAGGGCATTGACCACCTTATTTTCCTTTCCCTTGATATGTTTGATTTCAAAATCAAACTCATTAAGAAGGGCCATCCACCTAGCTTGTCTGGCATTGAGCTTTGGTTGTTCAAACAGATATCGCAATCCACAGTGGTCTGTCATAAGTACAAATTTCCTTCCCAGGAGGTAATGCCTCCACATTTTTAAGGCGTGCACTATGGCGGCCAGTTCTAGATCATGGGTCACATAGTTGACTTCATGCTCATTCAATTTTCGGGATTCATAGAAGACTACACTTCCTTCTTGCATAATGACTCCCCCAAGCCCTTCCTTATAGGCATCTGTGCACACGAGGAAGTCATTTTCAGGATCAGCGATCTTCAGCATGGGTGCATGGGTCAGAAGGTGTTTCAGGGATTGAAATCTTTCTTCACATTCTTGTGTCCACATGAATTTAGCTTCCTTCTTCTGGAGGGCAATGATTGGGCAACCAATCTTGGAGAATCCTTTTATAAATCTCCTATAGTATCCTGCTAAGCCCATCAAGGATTTGATATCTGAAACGTCCTTTAGGGTAGGCCATTCCATGATAGACCGGATCTTGTCAGGGTCTATTGCTACTCCTTTTTCAGTTATGACATGGCCCAAGTAATATATTTGCTTCTGGAAAAAGTCGCACTTGCTAAATTTGGCATAGAGCTGATGTTCTCTTAGCAATTGAAGCACAAATCTAAGATGTTCCTCATGTTCCTCTCTATTCTTGGACTAAATTAATATATCGTCAATAAAAACCAGTACAAATTTGTCTAGGAATTTCCTGAGCACATTGTTCATCAAGCACATAAAAGTGGCAGGGGCATTGGTTAATCCAGATGGTACTACCACAAACTCATAGTGACCATATCTCGTCCCGAAGGCAGTTTTGTGGATGTCTTCACCCTTGATTCGGACTTGATGGTATCCAAATCTCAAGTCAATCTTTGAGAATATGGAAGCACCTCCCTATTGATCGAACAAGTCATCAATCCGGGGTAAGGGGTACTTGTTCTCTATGGTTACCTTATTGAGTTGTCTATAATCTATGCACAGTCAGAGGGTACCATATTTCTTCTTCACAAACAGAGCTGGTGCTCCCCATGGAGAAACGCTGGGCCGGATATAGCCTTTGTCCATCATTTCTTTTAGTTGTAATTTAATCTCAACTAGCTCGGGTGTGCTCATCCTATAGGGTGTCCTAGACACTGGCACCACTCCTGGTGCAAGTTCTATCGAGAAGTAAATGTCCCTTCTCGGAGGTAGACCCGGTACGTCTTTTGAAAATACACCTCTATATTCTCTTAGTGTGGGGTGGTCTTCGAGGCTTGGTTTGTCATCTTCAACTGATTCCAACACCTGTATCACATATAGTGGACATCCTTTTTTGCAATACTTTCTCATTTGAAGGGTTGATATTCGTCTCACCGAGACAGGTTTTTGGATCCCTTGAAGGGTTATCCTTCTTCCTTCTTCACTTACACATTCTAAGGTTTTATGGCAACAGTCCAGTCTGGCTTTATATGTGGCTATCCATTCCATACCAATCAACAGGTCATATGATCCTAGGGGTAGTATGTTAAGGGTTGCTTGGGTGGGGAATTCACCCATAGTGAATTGGCAAGCTAGTATGACCTCTACTACCTTTATTTTGGTGCCAGTGGCTAACTGTACTAACCATGGCTTTCCGTGTTTATGTGGCTGTAATTTACACTTATCAACAGCCTTAGGAGATATATAACTCAAATTTGAACCAGGGTCAATTAGAATAGACACTAGATGGTTGGTGATCATACCTTCCATCTCCACCACTGAAGCTTGGTGGTCAGCTTGTTTATTATCCATGGCTGCATAAATTTGCGGCATACTCCTGGCCACGTCATTGAAAGTGGTAGCTTCTTGAACGTTGTAAATTCTTCGACTGTTCTGTTTTCGGTGCGGGCAGTCCCTCAGTAGATGTTCTTCTCCACAACTCCAACATTTCAAGGGTTCTCTCTTTGGGTTATCAATCTTTCCTGGGGTAGATCCAGAAGGTTTATTCCCGCTCTGGGAGGGGAAATTCTACTGGTGTACACTTCGGGTTGGGAAGCTCATCCTTGAGTCCTTTTTGTAGTTTTTAAATATCGGGGATTTAAACCCCTTTTTCTAGAATCCTGAACTATTCTTCTGCTTCCAGCCTTCGTGAGGTTTTGCCCGATGCCCAAGCTGTTCATAAAAATATCTTACCTTTCAGATAGTGTCTTCTAGGGTCTTTGGCTCATCAAATTCAATCCTATTCTGATAGTCCTTAGGTAGTCCACTGATGAATTGTTGCACCTTTTCCTTTTCTTCTTTTATATAGGGTACGTACCTCAGCAACTCGATGAATCTGCTGAAATATTCCTCTATGGTGAGTTGCCCCAATTTGAGTTCATAGAATTCTTTAGTCTTTTCGTCGAAATACTTTTCCGACAGATACTTCTTTCTTAATTATTTCTCAAACCGTTCCCAAGATAGGTCCTCTTCGTGAATCCCTTTTACATTCTTAAGGTCTTCCCACCAAATGGAAGCCTTTCCATTCAAGTTGAAAGTGGATACTCGGGCCTTCAAGTTTTCTGACAAGTCATGGACTCTGAAATACTTCTTTAATCCAAGCAGCCAGGCCTCCTCTTCCTCCCCCTTCTTTATTTCACCGTCGAAAGAGGGTGGTTTGGCCTTCTTGAATTATTCGAGATTATGACTTTTGGAATGCTTTTGCTTCTTTCGTTTTCTTTGGGAATAAGAACTAGTTCTGCTACTAGAAGATCCCTCCAAGTCGCGAGTTTGCTTTCCATAGGAATCATCTAACGCTTGTCCCTTCTCTCTAGGGTGGACCTTTCTCGAGGTTCTCTTCCCAGTGTGGCCACTTAAAAGACCACATTTATGTATCTCAGGTGGACTTCAACTTTTCTTTGTTTGTCGTCGGTCCATGTGACTGGTGTTAGGTCCATGCTGCAATTGTCTTTGAATGTCGGATAAAATCTGCAGCAAGAATGCATTAATTTCCGTTTTCTTCTCTTTCTCTTTTATCAACCTCTCGTTGTCGACCTTGCAACTCTGTAGTTCAACCATGAGGCTCCTCACATTCTCAGCTAGATCTGGAGGGGTCTCTACTGCTCTCCTTTCGTCAAACTCTTCATCTCTATTGTGGGATCCATCCCTCACTTCGTGGTGCATCACCATTCTATGCATCTGCAGTTTCTCGGGGTTGATCGTCCGCTTGTGTGCAAGAAAAACACTTGTTGTTAGTCAATATTTATATTCATTCATAACCAGCGCATAATTCATATTTTTCAAATGCATACACACAATAGGAATTTTCATTCTTAACTTCGACTTTTGATAAAGGGGGTTAAGATAGAGGGTTACTCCTTTTAAGAGTACTTCAAATGGAGTTTCTGCACAACTCGTTCATGAGCCCAAGCAGGCCAAGTGTTGTAACCATGATCTAATACCAATTTGTCACACACCCACTACGACAACCTATATTTTTCGTCTTTTTCTTCGAGGGACAGAATCCCTGAATTTCTATGGGGCCTAACGCAGACCATCCCTTCCCTTATCCTCCTCCAAGTGACCACCACCTGGCCTTAGTGCAAGCGCCTTTCACAACTTGCGAGTTGGAGAGTCAAGGCCTTCGACTCCTCTTTCTCCAAATGCCAATACTCGAGATGCGATACGGGTATGGCTCCCTCCTCACTAGTGCCTACTACATATAACATTAGGCTAGGCTAAACCCTAACACTACCCACAACTCGTGACTTCGCTCGTTGGAGTGTTGAGCCCTCGTGCTCCCCCTTTATGAATCCACGAGATGCTAGAGGTCAACGTTACATGGACTCTACCAAGAGACCCATACATGCCACTTGTCTCCTCTGTTTTACTCTTCTGACGAGTTGTGTCACTGTCGCCCATCGCACGAGACCTCGACTCTCAACATTTTGCGACCTTAGCGATCAAGGTGCAACTTCTTCATCCCGCGAAAACCCGAGCCACGATAGGTTAACAATGGGTTGACTCTTTCCCAGGTGACATGTGTCCACCACCTGTCACCCGCTCCCACCTTTCTTTGGGTGCTTGTTGTTATGCCACCTGTCAACCACGCGGTCCCCACCTAACAGATGTGCCACGTGTTTGCACGAGCCCTTGGTGCTCAGCACTTCGTGACTTCTGCAGTCGAAAGGAAGTTCTTTCAACCTTTGAACCCCCGATGTGCGATACCACGTGGAGGTTCTGATCCAACAGTTCTCCTGTGGCTTGGATCCAACAACCATGATCACGTCGTGATTTCGTGAATCATGAGTTCGTGTAGTCCTACCCTTGACCACTCCAAGTAGTGAGTCAGCGAAATGTTACCCGACTGCCATGCGTCCTGTGCCGATAGATGATTCCGAATACTTCGGGACTTTCAGGACATTGTCGAATCCACTCTCCTGCCTATGCAAAGGTTAAGATCGACGGTCAATAGAGCTCCGACAGATCCTTAGATCTACGGTCTTGGGTCCCATCACTACTTGCGAAGGTTGAGAGGGTTGAGGTGTTAATGCCTGCGCTCCTCCTCTAGATCCATTGGTCTTGATAGATCTAGGGTATTTCTGAAAGGATTTCGACCATTCTTTTACCAAACGATGGGGTATTCTCTTTCGATAGTTGGACTCGCTATCCTTTCTGAGATTGAATCACAAAATTCAATCCTCTCATAGCTTCAAACTCCCATGACTCCGAGACCTTAGAGAGATACTCTTTCTTGCATAAGGTTCCCGGACCCGGATTGCATGAACCTTTAGACGGTTCTTGGGTAGTTGAAACTAATCTTAGTCGAGTATCTGGGTAAAGGTTCGGTACGGTTCCAAGGTTTATGGGGTAATTCCTAAGGAAGAGTACTCTCGAGAAGCCTTCCTAGAATATTACGAGAATCAAGCAAACACGACGATTCTCGGTGGAGCGAAATCATGCCCTAGACTTAATCATTTGTATAGAAACCAACTATGGCATGTAAGTATACACATGCATCCACTATTTCCAGTCTAAAACATCAGGACATCATTTCACACAGAAATCATTATGGGCATATAAACATGAGCATGTATTCATGATAATCAATTCAAAATACAAGGCATAAAACACTTATTGGGTCCACCAGGCGTGATGCAACTGCTGAGAGGGGTGCTCATTTCCACCCAACCATAAGCTTAGTGACTCCAAACAGATTTACCACTAGCCACCCCCGAGCTAGACCACGATGCTTTGAGATTCAGTCTCCTGCTTCCAGCTCAACGGAAGTCAAGGATGAAGGTTACTCTCCTTCTCCTATGTTCAAAACTCCCTGTGTTTCCATAGTTTCTCCAGTTCTCTTCTGCGATCCTTGTCGTGCACACTCTCTCTCTCTCTCTCTCTCTCTTTACCACACTTCCTCTCATGCCTTTTCTCTGCAAGATTGCGTGTGGCGCGAATTTCCCCATCTATGGTCAGGTCTGAGAGATTTTACGGATGGGAAATTCACCCCCATCCCCTCATTAACTCTTGAGGAGCCTTCCCACCTACCAATTTGACGAGAAATCCATTCCAAGGTCAGAGATTTGCTTTGGTCTTTGAGCAAGTAAAAAAAACCAGTACGTTACTGGCTCGGTGGAAGTTAACGCAACCATTCCAGGTCCCTTCCACCACCTCTCATTAGCCATCGTGGTCTCTTTTAGCACATCCCCTCCCAACAATTATGCAACACATATTCATAACATAATTTACATTCATCGACCTTTTATATAAAGGTCCGTCAAATCAAACATTCACATCTTTTAGTTTGCCATAGTTCTTGGCCACTATAGTTATTTTTATAGACTAGGGGAAACAGGGTGTTACATTTCTGTTGTCCTATCCAAGTCTTCCATGCTTCCATTCATTGAGGGTGGTTGGTTTCTCAACTACCAACCCCCTTCTCATTAACTGATTTTGCCTTGAAATCAGGATAAAGGGAAATAACTTATTATTTCCAAATCAAATAGTTCAGCAAGGAGGATTGGGTCATCTTAGCATGATGAACCCCCTCTCTAGGTTTCCTCACTCTTCCTTTAGTGGTATCATGGACAATACTTTCAAGGCTTCACCCATCAATCAACCGGTTGGTGTTTTCCAATTAAACATTAATACAATTATAATGTTTATATGCCATGGCATGAAAATCATTAAACATGATTAATTACATATTAGGAGAAACTGGGGTATTACATGTTTATTTTTAAAAAAAGTATTCATGTACAACCTTCTCATGGAGCTTTGTTTAAATTAGTTATTGCATTGTATTTATTTTTATCTATTGCATTAAGTATTATAAATACAATGTATATTTAATCATATGGTATCCATTTTTACAATGATGATAATAGAAGTGATCTTGATGGTATCATTATTATTATTTTTAGGATGATATATGTGATGACCAACATGTTACTACAACACCTCTTTCATTTGATTGCATAGCACTTATAAAATTGAACAACATTAGAC
Source organism: Picea glauca (assembly GCA_000966675.3). Classification (NCBI taxonomy): domain Eukaryota; kingdom Viridiplantae; phylum Streptophyta; class Pinopsida; order Pinales; family Pinaceae; genus Picea; species Picea glauca. The sequence goes on along the minus strand of JZKD02S1669672.1, from coordinate 30,792 downwards.
AAACAATGTGAATACAAATAGTGGAGATGATATCATACACAATACACACATTGCCAACCAAATGCTACATGATACTTTTGATAGGGAATACACGATGCTTTTGATAGGGAATATGCATATAGCTATAGGATGATAAATTGGAACCAGGTAGAGACTATGTGGATGGGCCTCACCCTTCACAGTGATTAGGGTTTACCTTAGCCACCACCACCTTGAGAAGTTTCAAACTGCTATCTCTTCTGCGTCCACCATCCTAAGAATGCTGCTATAGGCCACTTCTCTACCATGTTGTAGGGGGCATCAAGCTTGAAAAAAATTAATATTAGTTGGGTTTTTTAGATGTCAGTAGTATGGACACACCCAATAGAAATGTGAATGAAGCTTTTGCTTCATTGCTTAGATCTTCAAAATTTGTAGGGGAGAAATGCCTAATAAAGAGTAAATTCATCAAAAGGACAAGAGACATTACTAAATTGGATATTTTCACTTAACAAGCAAAATAGAAAGCCATTCTTCTACATGGACAATACTTAATCAAAAAGTTCAGAGGCCTATGGCCCAACCCTTGAGCAGTTCAAGTATGGGCCTCAAAACATTTGGATTTTCCAAGTCAAATTATTTACTATGGCAAAGGTTTTTATTTGACAATAAAAAGGAGAGAAAACATATTTTCAGATCATGCTTAAGCTTCATAGGTTATAGGGGAATGTTTCTCTCCCATTGGACAATGATTGCATCACTCACTTTCCTTCCTTTGATGAGAAACGATATCTTTTGTAAGCTAGTCTATCATAAATCTTTTGAGTTTGTACTCTTTCGATCTAGTTATAGCCTCTTTTAATATATTATCTCTCAGTTATATATATATATATATATATATATATATGATATTTTTCTATGATGTAAAAGTAGGACAATGAGTCTATGGACTAGATTTATGTGTTTTTCCTAATGGATGTGAAAGTTATATAGATATATATACTTTGAAGTTTAGTTTGATTAGTCTTATAGTCAAACATGGAACCTCTCATATTTGAGAGGGCATGGTTTTGACTTTCTAGATTCATTTAATGTTAAGCATTGTAATTAGTGTTTACAGTTTACCCCATTTACCACCCATGGAGCTTTCTTTGATGTGTATGTGTGTGTTTTAGTTATTATATTAAATTTAATGCTATATTAATACAATTTGGTCCATTTTTATATCATAAATTGTTTTTTGACAATTTGAAAATTTTAAACAATATAATAAGATTCAAATGACTTAGAATGTGTTGCATTTGGCATATAGATACACTGAAAGAGCATTAATAGATTTTGAATATGAATCCATGAACAAGGGAAAAAAGTCCAGTGAGGCCCACAATATTCACAGAGGTAGCCAACATGAGGACGACCGGTGACCTCCTATTTATCATTCACAACACTCAATAAATCAAAAATATATTTTCATTATAATTATAGTTTAATTATTTATATTTGTATTAAAAATATGCTTTTGATTTCTTGAATCTAATTGGCAATCTATAAACTTTTATGAATGTAAAATTGGAACTATAATTTATGTGAACCTAAATTGAAGGACACTAAAAGCATTTAATATGGATTAATGACAACCTAACTCAAAAAAGATATGGAGCTATGTGAACCTAAATTGAAGGACACTAAAAGCATTTAATATGGATTAATGACAACCTAACTCAAAAAAGATATGGAGCCAAGCACATCTAAGGACTTGACTCAATGACCTCCTACTTGTTATTCCCAACACGCTACGAATCAAAAACATATTTTCACTATAACTACTATAGATCCATTTCACTATAACTACTATATATCCATGTTAAACGTGAAAGGGATCCAATTTCTTAACCTATAATTTTATTATTATTTCATTTTATTTTTTATTTTATTATTATTGTTTTTTAAATTAAGCTTAATTTATTTATTATTTCACTTTATTTTTTATTATTGTTGTTGTTGTTTTTAATTAAGTCTACTTTATAATTATAATTATTATTTTTAATTGAGTCATTTAATGCTTGATCCAGATTATTTTCGGCACGAAATGAGAGCGGAGATATAACAAAGAAAATGCACAGAGATATCGCATATATTCAATAATATAACACAAATTTATCAGAGATGCAACCATAAACACAAATATACAGTAATACACGATTTCTATTAATGAAAGAAATGTATAGAGACTGTAAAAATACAGAGTGAAAGACTCGCTAGAATGGTGGCAACTTATC
>JZKD02S1669672.1:0-23343 GCA_000966675.3 Picea glauca | reverse complement strand
CCCCTCTGCACTCCCCCGCGTGGAAGAGTGTACATACTTCTGGGGTGTAAATACTTCATGGGGTATAGACACGGCTGAAAGCAAAGAACCTCTGCATCAGGAAGATAATCAGGCTACACAACCAACACTTAACCCCCCAGATTACATGGAATCTAACCCTTCCCTCGCCTACTTGGATGTGCCTCCCTCTCCTCCCTCTCCTTCTGCACCAGGACAAGCTAGATCGTCGCTGCTCAAACTGAACCAGATTTTCCCTTCTCTTTTCAAATCTCTTTCAGCAACTGAAAATGACTCCATTCTTAGTTTCCATTGGCTTTCTCACCACGATTTAGCTTCGTCCCCTCCTCGGGAAGATGCACTGCTCCCTTCACCTGCCATATCCGCCCCCTCTACTCTCTGTCCTCCCTCGGATTCTACTGCTTTTCCACAGATCCCCGTCTCCTCCCCTTCCCTCCTTCCCCCTCCACCTTCGCTTCCGGACAAGCAGCCAATCTCTCCTCCATTCTCTATGGAACCAGAATCTTTTCTGCTAGTGCTCCCAAGATATAGACAGTCTGACGACATGGATTCAAATCTCTTGGACGCACTGAACTCATCGACTTCCTCCACCATTCTGTCGGAAAACACTCCACAACTATCTATTTATCGGGGAAAATAACTCATTCGCCCAGTTGCAGAGGTTGGAAGCTCTACCTCTCAACACCCGGAAAAAGCTGTTGAAGTTTTTGCTTGGTCAAGAGGCATTGGTACAGAACTCTCCCCTCTCCAGACGCGAAGCTCCAGAAAACAAAAGGAGATTCTGAACTTTGTGCAAAATGTTTCTGACTTCCCTTCACAGGAAGGTAAGGCCCTTAGAGCATTGAAGGCCTTGGCACGTTCAAAGTAATGATAGTGCTCTCCCTGAGTATTCGAGGGATCAGAGGCACCCTCAAGGCTGCCTCCTTCCGAAGGCTCCTGTAGCGTTCGAAGCCCGATGTTATCTTTTTACAAGAAACCCATACTGCTGATCATACCTCCAGAGATTTCGTGTTTCATTTCGCCCTTCTTGGTTCACGGTGGCGGTAAGTTCCATTGGTAATTCTGGAGGCTTGATGGTGGCCTGGGATCCTAGTCTCTTCGATCTGAGACCCTTCTTGACAAGTGGTGGCATTATTTTGTTAGGTTGCTGCTTAGCTACTTCACAGGAGATGGATTTTCTCAACTTTTACGGCCCCTGCTCGGACAGAAAGCGCTTCTGGTCGCTCCTGGCATAGAGTGGCCTCCTTTCCCTACCGAATCTCATTATAGGTGGAAATCTTAATATCATTTTATCAACAGAAGAAAACTGGGGAGGTTCCTACGTGTCGGGATCTTCCGAAATATTTTATAGAGAGCTTTTTGCCTCGAACAATTTGACTGATATCCTACCGACCCATCTGGTCCCTACATGGCGAAACAGTCGCTCTGGATCCGATGCCATAGCCAGAAGATTGGATCGATTTCTTGTTGCTGACAGCTACTTGTCATCCTCCGGATTTCCATCCTCGTGGGTGGAAAACCCCTTCTTCTCCGACCACACTCCTATTCTCCTCCAGCTGAGACCTCCAGATATATTATGCACGTCTCTGTTCAAGTTTAACCATCGTTGGCTCATGGATGCTGAATTCAATCATATTGTCCTATCGATCTGGAGGGATCCCTGTTTTCTTAGAAAACACTCAGTTGCGCCTGGTGTGGAAACTGAAAGTCTTAAAATCCAAGTCAAAGTTGTGGTACCATGCAAAAAAAAAAGCTGATCAGTCCCGTCTTGTTTTGCTGGAGTCTGGAATTACACACTACATTAAAACGTCGACCACTACCGCTTTAACAGTGGAGGAGGCATCCCATCAAAAGATTCTTGAATCGCATAGAAACTCCATTCTTCACTCGGAAGAAAACGCATGGAGGCTCCGAAGCCACGCAACTTGGCTTAAAAGTGGTGATTCCAATTCAAAATTCTTCCATAAAGTAGCGAGCTTCAACAGGTATAAAAAGAGCATTTGGTCTATCAAAAACATCGGGGAGGAAGTTATCCATGGGTAGGATGCGTTAAAGGAAGAGGTTGTGTCGTATTTCAAACAACTATACAAAGCCTCCAGCAGCCACAACCTCCTGAAAAGTGTTCCTCAACCAGAATTTTCCCATCGATAGTCTCAGCAGAGGAAGCCGCCGAACTCTACAATCCTGTTACTCTGTCTGAGCTAAAGGACATACTGCTTCACTTCAAGAAAGAGAGGATCCCTGGTCCTGACGGCTGGACATCAGAGTTCTTCATCCATTTTTTTGACCTCGTAGGAGAGGATCTCCTCCAGATGGTAGAAGACTCCCGTATCAAAGGTAAGATTCATGGAAGCCTAAATTCCACTTTTTGGTCTTGATTCCGAAAGAGAACAACTCGCTCTCCTTCAGCGATTACCGACCGATCTCCCTGTGCAACCTCATCTACAAGGTAATCTCCAAAGTGATCTCAAACATAATTAAGCCCTTCCTTGAAAGGTGCATCTCAGCGGAACAACTGGGTTTCTTGAAAGGCTGAAGAATCCAAGATGCTATTGGAGCAGCCCATGAATGCATCCATAGCATCAAGCAGAAATATTTAAAGGCGCTGGTTATGAAATTAGACCTCAAAAAATATTTTGACAGCATCGATTGGGAGTATTTAAGATTAATTTTACACTTCGTTGGTTTTGGAGACAAGTTCATTCTTTGGATTCTTTCCTGTGTTACCAGTGCCAATTTCACGGTAATGATCAATGGAGAGCCATCTAGCTTCTTCAAGAGTGAAAGGGGGCTCTGTCAGGGATGCCCTCTCTCCTCTTATCTCTTTATCTTGATCATGGAAGGTCTTAGCCTTCTTCTCTCCAAAAGCTACACGGATCACCATATTTCTGGCTTAAAGGTCTCAAATTGCATAAAAATCGTCCATCTCATGTTTGTTGATGATGTTCTTCTTCTTTCGAATATTGACCTTGCGGAATGGTTAGTCATACAAGAAGTGCTCCAGGTCTTCTGCCATGCTTCGGGATTATCCATCAACTTCTCCAAATCCTCCATCCACTATTGGGGTCTATCTAATACAGAAATCCTCCTTCCTAAGGACTCCATCCCCCTTCCCTTTATTAACCTGAGCGAAGGCTTCTCTTACCTTGGATTCCAGTTGAAAATGGGAACCTCCACATCTAACGACTAGCGGTGGCTAGTGGCTCTGTTTGAAAAAAGAATCGGCTTCTGGTGCAATAAATGGTTGTCTTTGGGTGGCCGCTACATCCTGGTAAAATCGGTTCTGGAGAGCCTCGTCGTCTACTGGATGTCTTTGGAGTGGATCCCAAATAGAATTATTAATATCTTGTGAAGGCTCTCATTTAATTTTTTGTGGAATGACCAAGCAGGCAATCACCGTTTTCATTTATGTCGTTGGCAAGACCTGTCAAAACCTCGGAAGACAGGGGGTTGGGGGCTAAATAATCTCTCCACCTTTAACTCAGCCCCCCTGGATAGTTCCTTCTGGAGAGCTGTCACCCACAATAGTATTTGGAACCGCATTATCAAAGATAAATATATGGGCTCCCTGTCGCTCCATGACTGGCTCAGAAAGCCAACGCTCCTATAGAAGTGGGCGTCTCCCTTTTGGAAAGGACTGGTCGCATCCTCACAGGTGATTCTCCACTGGTTGCGGTGGAAACCCGGCTCAGGAAAAGAAATTCGCGTAGGCAGAGATAAGATACTCGGGCTGGGGGACCTGTCGATTCTCTCACCAACACTGAGCTTGCGACTTGCGTCCTTGCAATGCACGTTTCTTGCTCAGATCAAGATACTGACTAGTGCCCTCCCTCTTCCTGACAGTTGGTTGGGCAGTGGAGACCTGTCCCTTGAAGGATCAACTGCAATTGAATGGAATCGTTTCACATCTGCCCTCAAAAGTGCCGGTATCTCCCTCTCTGATCCACCAGATACTCTTCTATGGGTCGGGGGGGATGCCATGGGCTCCATTACAGTAAAAAATATCTATGCTGCCTACCTCCATCAGCTGAGACTTGAAGTGGACAACTCGTGGATTCTTCAGATTTGGAAGTGGGAGGTCCCGCTCAAACTGAAGCTTTTTAACTGGCTCGTGGGAAGAGGGAAAATCCTTACTTGGGACGTGCTTAGACGAAGAGGCTGGGAGGGCCCTGGCATTTGTCTTCTCTGCAACCAAGATTTTGAGGATTTACACCACTTATTGGTTCACTGTGATTTTACGAAGGAGGTTTGGAAACTTTTGATCGAGTCTTATTCTCTTACTGTTTCCTGGATTGGTACCACCTTTTCGAACTATTTTTCAGTTTGAGCCTCTCATAAATCTGCTCCTCCGAGCTTGGCTGTCCATATCTACTGGTAGATTTGGTCAGAGCGGAACAAAGCGATCTTTGAAGACCGCCCACCTTCCTTGCAAGCGGTTGTTCACAGAGTATTGGCAACCTTCTTCAGTTAAGTCCATTCCTCACAAAGTTTGCGATTTTAATTTGACAGAAGGATACACTCTTTCTTGTTTCGACGGAGCTGCATTGTCCACTGAATTATGTTGCGGGGCTAGAGGCCTCTTCAAATCTCATTCAAAGAGGATCACTAAGTGGTTTTTAAACTGTGGGGTGGGTACTAATACAAAAGCTGAACTATTGGGATTATGGGCCTCCCTCACCTTAGCCTCTTTTTGGTCTATCAATCACATTCTAGTTCTTGGTGACTCAAGAGTCATTATATACTGGATCAACCAAAAATGCAAGCTACACTCGGTCCATATCGAAGGCTGGAAGGAAAAAACGCTGGATCTCTCCAAACTCTTCATGGACATCAACTTCCGGCACATATCCAGAACTCACAATAAGGAGGCGGATTCTCTTTCTAAGAGGGCCCTAAACGAAGAGGTAGGGAGACTCTCGGTCTACCATTGTGATAATGGGATTGAGAGCTCCATACCCTCCATTGATATCTTCGAATGATGTAGACTGACACATAGCTATTGTATGTTGACAGTTTAGTGATTGCTTGTTCCTTTGTTGTTCCTTCCTTCCTATTTCTCCACCTGGCTGGACTTGGGCCCTTTGCTGATCGGATGCATCTTGACCGTACTTACGATTCCACAGCTAGAGTGCTGTTATTTTTGTCAAAAGCTCGTTGGAGCTTGCAATGTAAATGATTATATAAATATATATAATCTCGAGGAATTTTTTCTTGGAAAAAAAAGTGGCATATTAAATACAAATAACATTTCAATATTGTATAACCTCTCACCTTTTAAGTGCACATGCATTATATTCAAAACTAATCAAATGTTCAATATATATTTATTTATACATTAAAAATAGAAAATTAACGTTCAGTTTCCAACCTTTATTTCACATGGAACGTTATGATTTTAGAGTTGTTTCCCACCCGCACACCACACCTACTCATCCAAAATGCATGGGCCACTAAATTTGTCAAAGATGTTGTTTAAGCGCATAGTAGCCACAACTAGAACACAAAAGTTAAGCTAGCCTTATCACAATTTATCACAATGGGTCATTGTTTCATCAAGAATTTGAATGTGGGTGGAGAGAGAGAAATTACAACCTCCCAACCATCTAGTCAAACTCCTTGAACTAATTGAAAATTAAATTGTTAAAACACTTTATGTAGTTATAATTGAATCATAACTTCATAGAATTAAAATATATCTATAAGGAGATGGTCAACCCTAATTTAGAAGATCAAAAGTATTCTGAGTACCTCTAAGTGCAAAGAAGAAAATCAACATTGCTAAAATAAGAATAAATTCTCATGAGCTACATAGTGAAATTGGGCTTTGGACAATTCCCAAAACATGATGAGAGAATGGCATGACACTAAGAGGGTAGAAAATGAAAAACACTTTCTCTTAGATTGCCATACCTATACTTAAATTGACACACCAACGTCATTCTCATATGCTCGCAAGCTAACAAGGGAAGGATGGAACCCTTCCCATAAAATTTCCCTACTGGGACATGGGGCCACCAACTCACCGACCTACTGGGCGAACGCAGACTTGGAACATGATTCCTATGGGTGTCCGATACTTCGGTACTCTGAGCGCTAAACTCCCTCCTGAGCTTAGTTACAAGATCGATGATCAAGATCTCTTGGATCGTAGATATAACGGTTGAAAAATCAAGGTGATCATACAAAGGCTTGAACCCAATAGAGCCCACACTCAAATCATTTGTGAACAAGACACTGAAAAGTGTCACCCCCATGAAACCTTGTCTGCCCAATTGGTAGGACACATCATAACACTAGTTGACTTGTCTTGACACGTGGTTGACAATGTGCCACGACACGTATTACCACACGTGTCTGACATCATCATGTCCTTCAATCTGGTACAAATATCACACAAAAACCTCAAATTCACTTGACACATGGAACCACCCACATCACATTGTGTGGACCAATTACCCTATGTCATGTGGAACAACTACCATGTGACACATTTCCCTAGGTATCAAGGTATTAGAACCCTCTAGGAAAGAAAAATACTTGGCGAACTTCTAGGGGTTCACTATCCTAGTATACCAGGCGTCAACCCACTGGGATTGATGATGGAGATATACTAAGCCTCCCCCAAATCTAACAACTATGATTGGAAAGCTCCCATCCAAGGGATTTGGCACATATTCGTTAAAAAGGGAGGGGTGGAACCAAGATCCCGAACCTTGCTCCCAGGTATCGACATGTTTAGACTTTTCCAATGTGGTACAAGCGACATGTATCTGATAGCCCGATTAAGCAAGGTATATAACCACTAGTTCCTCGATCCTCCAATTCCAATCGAACGACTGACGTCTAGCCCTTCTCTTGATCCAACGACTATGACATATCACCAATTTATATAAGGGGTTTCAATGGGTAACAACCCGTCTTTGGGAGATTGAGATTGTCTCATGTTCTGGGATCAACGATTACTGTTCCTCAATGTTTTATTCAGGAAACTTAATGGGTCAAGTATGGTGTTTTGGACTTAGTAGTCCTGTAACCTTTCACAACAAATTTTCACAAGGATTGTTAACAGGGCATGCTCGGGATCTTTTGACCCATTTCCTAACAAGTGATAAGCTTGCTACTTGATTCCCAAACAGTGATTCGATTTCCTACAAACCATCTGTGTGAAGAGAGGGAAACAACATAAGATTTTATTGACCTTTCCTGTCCTTTATATACACCGGCTTTTCCATTCATTCATTATCCCTCAGAGATTGTCATTAATTCCTTGACTCATAGATATGGTTCCCTCTTACAGAAAACCCATTATATCATGTATATCACTGTGCGCACAAAAAATGTATACACATATTCACTTTCTTTACCACAGAGCAATACACAATTCTTATGTTGAGTGGTGTAAATCATACATAGCTATCATAGTTCCATAAATTCTTAGTACATGGGCTTACCAATGAAACAAGCATACATTCCATGAATGCATCACAATTTACAATCATTCAATTCATCTATAGACATGCACATTTAAGAGAAATTACAGACAACAACTATTCATTTCACTCTACACATAGAGCATACAAATACTTATTTGTTCAGTGAAGAGGTTAACCAACCAAATGACTCTGGGTATATGCATGTCCACCCAACCATAGCCTCTACTTGCTCTGTAACTTCGAAAACATGACACCCCTGTACCAAGCCATGATACCTCTAGGGAACTTTTTCTCAGGTTCTCAGGGAAATTTGATAAGTGAAGGCCACTCTCCTTTACACCACTCTTGGTAGAAATTTCCTCACACCCACCTAGCGCATGCCTCTTTGAGGTTTATTATATTCCCTCCTAGCATCAAGCTCAAGACCTTCTCAGCTCAGGTTGGGTTTTTGGACTCTTAGGTGAGTCTTGCAATAAAATTCTTTTTCAGAGACTCGCATCCCTCTACCCACACGTGGGATTCTCTCTTCATACTAGAAGCCTTTGCTCCTTTCTTTCCTTTCACACACTCCTTCCTTATTCCTTTTCATACCAAAAATCTAATATGGTTTTCCCTCTCTTATTGTTCTCTTGCACACACGACACAAGAATGTTCTCAACCTATCCTCTTCCTTCTGTCAGAAGGAACTCGTGGGGTCAATATGGGGCTGCGGAATTGGTACTATGTTGTACCTTTTTGGCTGAAATTTTTTGTTGTCCTAGCCAAGTATTCCATTCTTCCATTCATTGAGGGTGGTTGGTTGTTCAATTACCAACCCCATTCTCATCAACTAATTTTTCCTTGAAATCAGGATAAAGGGAAATACCTTATTATTTCCAAATCAAATATTTCAGCGAGGATTGGGTCATCTTAGCACGATTAACCCCCTCTCTAGGTTTCCTCACTCTTTCCTCTAGTGGTATCATGGCCAATAATTTCAAGGATTCACCTATCAGTCAATTGGTTGGCATTTTCTAGTTAAACATTAATACAATTATAATGTTTATATGCCATGGCATGACAATCATTAAACATGATTAATTACATATTGGGGGGAACATGGGTATTACAATCCCCTCCGCCTTAAAGGAACATTTTTCTCAGTGTTCTTTGCATCTTAGCAACACCTTCCATGCCTTTATCTTTTAGTTGCTTCAACAATGTTGTTCCTCTTCTTGGTTTGGTCCTTTCCAAGACTCTTATCATTTAGCACATGCCTACAACAATTTCAAGAAACAAGTGTATTAATCCCAATTTTATGCAAAAACATTTTATTGATGTTCATAATTTTAGAGGAAAATTTACATATCAACACAATACTTATATGTGCAGGTCATGGATTTGCAACCATCTGGCTCTCACATTTACTTGGTTCACTGTTTTCTTTGATATACCCATTGTGCTCATGATCCTAATCAATAGATAAGAAGAGTTATCAAAGTCTCATATTCCTTGCAGTCACTCACCTTCTAGGCTCAAGCTCAAGCATATACTTCTTTTCTATACAGTCTCTCAAGTGATCCATCTTGCCTTCCAAGTCTTTATTACACAAGAATATCTTCAGGGACTTCACCAAGTCTTACAGCCGAGGCATCCTTAGGTTTGCTATGCCCAAAAATCCCTCCATTCTGTGTTACCACAACACAACATTGTTTATGGTGATCATGGTATATCACAAGGTTATCATCTCACAACATTATCCATTTCCATGCTTTCTCAGCTTGAAAACCATCATCTGTCCCTCCAGGAAAAACCTTTCATCTCACCTGTATCACATGTATACAGTGATTTGTGAGATGTTATCATTAGTTTAATCAAACTTTTCAAATCTTTTACTCACTCATTTCAAATTTCACATTCCCATTTTCAGTTATGTTCCATACATGTACCATATTCCACAAGCGTGAGACTTATTTCCTGGGAAGTTTGTCTCTTTTACAACCAACATGCATTGGTATTCCTTATGGGCTTATAACACTGCCATATTCAAGACCCTTCTTCCTGCAATTCATTCTTCACACAACCAAACAAAATTTTAGTTCTCATGAACATTATACTTTCATTGCACACTTGCAGTGACTTACAAACAATTTCCAAAATTTGTGCTTACTAACAATTGCATTCACATTCATCTATTCAATGTATAAAAGAAAATGAATTATCATTCCTAACACATGTATCATTTTGACATCCAAGCCTTTCAAAATGAAATCATTTTATCATATGAACTTAATCAACGTGTCAATGTCCATGGTCAGATTCACACACAATGCAGCCTTGCATTGATTTCAAATTATCACTTTTCAAGTTAGATACTCTGCCATGGTGCGTTGAGACTCTACAGTTTCCTTGTTCACATTCATTATTACAATAGGAATGTGTCTCCTACTTTGAGTTGATCATGACCTCAATTAAACATACATTTTATGAAATCAAAATGTCATATGAATGCAATACATCATTCTTTCTTTGTTGGTAATCAGGGTACCAATGTTCCTGGCCACCAAATTCATTTCTTTACCATTGTTACAACTATGTAAAATATTGGAAGGTCCTCCTTCCATAATGGGTAGTCCATTTCTTTCCTTTTCATACAAACATGCATTTCCTCAATGCATTAATCAACATGCTGCTTATGAGCACTTGTGTTCCCAGTCATTCTCGATTGGTCAATGTATTTGTGACACATTTGTTCATGAATTTCTTGCAAGGATCTCAATCATCCTTGGCTTATAAATGTCCTTCCCTCTATCATTCAAATTCTTTTCCTAAATTTTATCCTTCTTGGGTGTCATTGACATACAACAACCAATTAAATTCACATGCATATCATCAAGATATAAAATATTTCAGAAGGGATTCTTACCCAATCCCTTTCAAACCTTATGCTACATAGGCATGGAGTCTTTATACTTGTCTGGATGCCAACACCTTCTCTCATATTACCTCATCAATGGTGCCTCATGGGAACTCCTAAGGTCCCTTCATCATTATTTTAAACAACAACCTTATTGTATGTATCCTCTGCTTGAGGTTGCCCACCATTGGAAACTATCCTTCCCAAACAACTCCAATCCTTTCCTAAACATAACAAGAATTATCACATTTAAAGTTATATCAACTGTCATGCAAAATTCAAAATGCATGTACCGTAGTATTTAATTTAGCAAAACATTTTATGATATATTCCAACATATCTATATGCACTCTATCACATTGTTGTCAAGGTTTTTCATGAGTGCAAACAACATTAATATTTTTGTTGTTTCTACATTCATACAACTATCAACATTTTCATGTTGAAATTATTCACACATAACAACATGTCGGTTTTCTCATCCTAGAGAAACACAAAAAACAACAAGAAAAGAGACAAGGGATTCTCTGCTTTTCCTACTCCTTTGCATGATCCAAAACCTTAGTCAAGTTCATCTTGACCTTTCCTGGATATAACAACATACTTCAACATTAAGATTAACTCATAATTCATTGATGAGTCAGTGCATTTCACACATACATCAAACAAAGTTAGTATTATTAAGGTCCTGTCATATGCATTTATTCCATTCATGCATTATGTTTTAAAATGTAATCTAGGATTCTTATACAAATAGGATTTACGATCCATTGTCTAATTCTCAACAGTCATTAATATTATAGATTTGTTCTCTTGATAGAGTCCTTACATAGTTCCTTCACTTGGAACTGTCTCAGCATGCAACTCCCTTGTTTCATATCCATCATTTCTTGCAATGATCTCAATCCCGAGTCAGACTCATCTTCATCATTTCAGATTCCTACTCAATACTCCATAAGGAATTATCAACATGTATTATTATTATGCATTCAGATTATACATTAAACATATACACATTATTTTGCCAGTTTGTATTCAAACTATGCTTTCATGCACTTAACCACTTGCATCAACATACCGTGTGTGTCTACCATTAGCACACTTTACAATTTATCCTACACATTATTTATAGTCATTCAACTCATGAATGCTCCCTATCATTTACATCCAATTCCCAAAGGCCTAATCATACAACCTTCTACGCATAACACTAGAGCATCCTTTCTCATTTTCTCTTTCAACAATTTATACTAGCTCTTTCTGAGGAATGGAGAACACCCCCTTCAAGCTAATATTAAAAATAACAAAATCAAAACTCTTAGCCCTCATATAATTCTTGCCTCAACCTTGTCTCATAAGTCATGGTTTTAAAGTGAGAAAAATGTTCCTCCTTTTCTAATTTATTACTTATGCAATTCATCCCCTTCTGGGATATTCCTTCTCTCTTCCTTGAGAAGTATTAGTCAAGTTCATCTTGACCTTTCCTGTATATAATAAAATACTTCAACATTAAGATTAACTCATAATTCATTGATGAGTCAGTGCATTTCGCGCATACACCAAACAAAGTCAGTATTATTAAGGTCTTGTCATATGCATTTATTCCATTCATACATTATGTTTTAAAATGTAATCTAGGATTCTTATACAAATAGGATTTATAGTCCATTGTCTAATTCTCAACAGTCATTAAGATTATAGCTCTATTCTCCTGACAGAGTCCTTACACGGTTCCTTCACCTGGAACTATCTCAGCATGCAACTCCCTTGTTTCATATCCATCTTTTCTTGAAATGATCTCAATCCCGAGTCATCCTCATCTTCATCATTTTATATTCTTACTCAATAATCCATAAGGAATTATCAACATGCATTCTTATTATGCATTCAGATTACACATTCAACATATACACATTATTTTTCCAGATTGTATTCAAATTGTGCTTCCATGCACTTAATCAATTGCATCAACATACTATGTGTATCTACCATAGGAACACTTTACAATTTATCCTACATATTATTTATAGTCATTCAACTCATGATTGCTCCCTATCATTTACATACAATTCCCAAAGCCCTAATCATACAACCTTCTATGCATAACACTAGAGCATCCTTTCTCATTTTCTCTTTCAACAATTTATACCAGCTCTTTCTGAGGAATGGAGCACACCCCCTTCAAGATAATATTAAAAATAACAAAATCAGAACTCTTAGCCCTCATATAATTCTTGCCTCAACCTTGTCTCATAAGTCATGGATTTAAAGTGAGGAAAGTGTTCCTCCTTTTCTAATTTATTACTTATGCAATTCATCCCCTTCTGGGATCTGCCTTGTCTCTCCTTGAGCAGTCTTAGTCAAGTTTATCTTGACCTTTCCTGGATATTATAGCATACTTCAACATTAATATTAACTCATAATTCATTGATGAGTCAGTGCATTTCGCGCATACACCAAACAAAGTCAGTATTATTAAGGTCATGTCATATGCATTTATTCCATTCATGCATTATGTTTTAAAATGTAATCTAGGATTCTTATACAAATAGGATTTACATTCCATTGTATAATTATCAACAATCATTAAGATTATAGCTTTGTTCTCTTGACATAGTCCTTACACAGTTCCTTCACCTGGAAATATCTCAACATGCAACTCCCTTGTTTCATATCCATTATTTATTGAAATGATTTCAATACTGATTCAACCTCATCTTCATCATTTTAGATTCTTACTCAATACTCCATAAAATACCAATCTTTATTTCTCTTCATGCCTCAATTCACTTTTGGTCAACAAACCCTTATCAAGGGAAGCCTTTCCTCAATTCCCTCTTACTACTAAATGAGCATACTAAGCCATACTTATACGGCCACCACCCACCTCTAGATGTTAATCTAACCCATTAGTCATTTGAAAATTCCCAAGCATTTTCTTTACCATATTCAGGATCAACATTATTAACCATTCTACCTTATCCTCATAAGGTAGTATGCAATCAAAATCATCAACATTTTACTTATGTTTCTACCATTCTTGCTAATATTATGTTATCATCAACCAAAATGTCCCATCAACACACTATACCTTACAACCAACCACAGGTTATAATAAGTCTATGTGCATTTTATATACATGCTTAATTATTTCCATATGTATTACAACATATCTCGTGCACCAAGAATTTTACCCACGCTTACAATGCACATGTATACCAGTCGTCTTCCTTTTACATTCACGTCCATAGAAAATATTTTAGGTCAATAGGTATATACTTTCTCTTAATACAACCGTGAGATCATAAACTTGCTCATATGTTCACATCACTTCACCTCTTCTATGAGGACTAGCAACAATCCAAAGGACTATATCTTCTTTTACTTGATTAGATTATCTCAATGACAAAGTTTCATTCATTATAGGTAAAGTAAATCGACCTTACAAATTTTCCTTCGGTCCTCTAGACGTGAGGACTTATACATACATGCTTTAGTCTTTTATTTAAGCAACCATTATACTGCCAAGGATTTTGTTTTTCCATGATCAATTCCTTAACCACAAGGAGTTTTCCCATAAGGGTCTTTTCCCTCATATAAACAACCATCATAAATGTTAGGCGCTCTATCTATTCAAGTAGATAGACACCGCTACACTTAAATAAAACAATCCATCTCGTCCATTCCTAGCTCATGTAGCCTTACAACAAAATTATATCATTTAGGCCCTTTTCATTGAAACATTACCATCGTTTCCTGTCAGTGTATTCCCACTCATGTAGGAGTATTTATTTGTCCAACAAGGAAAAAATTATAATTCTTCTTGATCTAGGTGGCTAACCACCTCTTCCAACTGGCTACATACAACTTTCATCTTGGCAGTTACAATTTTCATTTTGACAGTTTGTTTACAGTTGTTTGAGTCCCAAACTTCTGGGGCCATTTTGAGGCCCTAAACGACATTTTTTGGACTTTTGGGGGGCTACGAATGTGCATAAAAATTGCCTATCCCCTAGGGGAAGTTTTAATTCTTGGATAGACCTTTCCAACAAGGTATAAAACGCCTAAAACGAAGATCATATGCAAAAGTTATGACTCCGGGAAGTTGATGTACCAACTTACCCCAACGGGGCCCACATGACTTTTGGTGCTTCATCTCCTAGGGTTAGGTTTTTGGATGTCTAGGGTTTTGGAATTCATTTTTGATGTAAAAATGCCTTTGGAGTCTCATTGTACTCATCTTCTTGCGAATGAGCACAACCGTCACATCTCTTCTCAGAGATAAGCCACCACCATTCTAAGAAGCTTGTTTCGGTCTGCATTTTACAGCTTGAACATATTTCTTTATTGAATAGAAGCCAAGTTTTATTATATCTCTGTTATTATTAATTGTATCTATGTGTTAATAATATAGATCTGTATTCATTTCGTTATGCTTATAATATCTGAATCAGTGGTATCAGAGTGGTTTTCTCCTTGTCGTTCTTAGTGCATGTCCCTAACGAAATCAGGGTACAAAGAGTTGGGTCTCGAGCTTGTTTCTCTTGAGGACAAGAGCTCTCGCACACCCAAGCGACCTTCCATGGCGAGAGAAAATAAATATGATGGGACATGAGATCATTTCAAATTGTTTCTCAAGGAATCCCTTGTACAACAGAGGAACAAGATGATGGATAGTTTTGTGCAAATCCTTCAACGATTACCAACATGTGATGCATCTTCCTTGAGTGGAGGCACCACCCCCTTCAAGGTACATATCAACTTTGATATTCCTATATTTGAAGGTCGAATAGATGCAAATGATATAGACAAATGATTTAATCTACTAGAAGTCTATTTTTCTGTCCATAACTTTTCCCATACATAAACGATTACATTTGCGTTCCTCAAAGTCATCCCCCATGTCAAATATTGGTGGGAGATTTTCTGTGAGCAAAAGGAAATAGAGGAACCCTCATTATTTACAGTCGCATTCACATGGGAGTCCTTCATGGATGCTATTAAGGAACAATACTACCATATTGGATTTTATGATGAACTATATACAAGATGGACCACACTGTGGCAGGAAAGGGACCAAACAATGCCATAGTTCACAAATATCTCCCACACCTTGCGCACCAAGTTGGGTATCAAATATTCTGAGAGACATCTAGTGCTCAAGTACTGCAACAGTTTTCATAGATGCATCCAAATATAAGTGGATTTTTTGGACATCTTGTCCTTGGGCACGACCTATTGATATGCTGTCAAAATCGAGCACAAGCTTAAACAAAAGACGAGACAGTTTGGGTCTAAGAACCCATCAAAACATAAGCAGGGAAAAGGAAGCCCCAACCCGTGAGAAAAGATGGACAGTTACAGGACAACCATTCTAAGATGCAAACAAAGAAGGACAATGGAAAGACGAATAAATACACAAGGAATTGGTGCAACTTCCATAAGATCCCCTGACATAACACTACCAATATCCATCCCCATGAACTTGCTGAGCCATAGGAAGGAGAGTGCATCTTTCATTCATAGATGTGGGTGAAGGGTACTCTATTGCACTTCATCATTGATAGCGGTAGCAAGAAGAACCTCATCTCAACGGAGGTCATCAAGCGGATCGCCCTACCGACAATGCCACACCCACATCCATACACCATCGAATGGCTCCGCCAAGGAAGCAATCTTTGTGTCAACCAACAATGTCGCCTTTCCTACGACATCAAGCCCTTCAAAGATGAGGCATAGTGTGATGTCGCTCCCCTTGAATTTTGTGATGTTATTTTGGGCCAACCTTATTTATGGAAACATCATGTTGTATATGAGTCTAGGCCTTACAGTGTTATTATTACTTTGGATAGGAAATTGTATAGGATACTCGAGGTAGTCCCACCACCTTCCATTTCCTTGATCTCTTCCAAGCAATGCAAGAAGGTTATCTCTCTTCTTCATGATTTGATCTCAAAGTGAGCGGAACGTTGCAACCACATCCATGGTCTTTGCAATCGATATCTCCCCACAATAGAAGCAAGTGGATAAGTTTGTGGAAGAATACACAGACACCTTCTCCTCACCCACTCGGGTACCTCTACATTTTTAGGTCAAGCATTCAATCGATCTGACCCATGGTGCATCGCTACCCAATGTGCCAGTCTATCACTGCTCTCTATTAGAAAATGAGGAGATCAAGCACCAGATCCAAGAACTTCTCCAAAAGGGGCACATCCGACCCAGCTCATCATCGTGTGGAAGCCCAATCGTGCTTATGCAGAAGAAAGATGAGACTTGGTGACTTTGCATCGATTATCGGGCTCTAAATAAAATCACAGTGAGGAAACACTACATGATTCCTCGAATCAACGATCTCCTTGACCTGCTCAAGGGGGCCAAATACTTTAGTAAGATTGATTTGAAGTATGGCTACCATCAAGTCCCAATAGAGAAGATGTATGTATGGAAAACTACCGTGAAGTGCAAATAAGGTATTTTTGAATGGTTGGTCATGCCTTTTGGTTTAACGAATGCCCCAACAACTTTAATGAGAATGATGGACAATATATTGAGGCCTTTCACCAATTATTTTGTGGTGGTGTATCTGGATGATATCCTCATCTACAACAAGAATTGGGTATAACACTTGCAACATATTCAACATGTTCTGCACACTCTGCGACAACACAAGCTATATGAAAATTTGGAAAAATGCTCCTTCATCATGGACAGGGTCTAATACCTAGGATACATTGTTAATGAGCACAGGGTGCATGTGGATCCAACCAATATCCAGGTCATTTGTGACTGGCCAGCCCCAACCACACTCATTGAGCTTCAAATATTTTTAGGCCTTGCCAATTTCTATGACAGGTTCATGTTGGGATTCTCCCATATTGCATGGGCCCTCAGCCAAGTAACTAGGGGTCATGGTAAGGAAACATTGATGTGGTTCCTGTCACAACACCAAGTGTTCTATTATTTGAAGCAATTCTTCTGCTCAACCCGATTGCTCTCATTACCCAACCAACAACAACCATTTGAGATCAAGACATATGCTTCAAACTACGATGTGGGCCCAGTTCTCACTCAGCAAGGACATCCTGTGGCCTATCATAGTGAGACACTATCATATGCCGTGCGTAAGTACCCTACGTACGATAAATAAATGTACTCCATTGTGTAAGATTTCCGCCAGTGGAGGAATTACATTCTCGGGAAGGAGACAATCATCCACATCGATCATAAACCACTACAGTTCATGCAGACACAATGAAATTGTAGAATGACTGCCATCAGAAGTGGTCCACATACTTGCAACAGTTCCATCTCAACATCAAGTATAAGACAGGAAGCACCAACCACGTTGTTGATTGCCTCAACTACCCGCCAGTTGCAACACTCACCACGGTGATAAACTCCTGTAACCATGAGACTTGCGGATGGCCCCAACTCTATGAGAGAGATCTTGACTTTGCCGCCACCTACCAAATGTTGAGCACAAACACAACTGTCATTGGTTTCCATCTTCAGGATGGGATGATGTGCCATCTGGTCCATCTCTGTGTTCCATCAAGTGAGCGAGCAAAGATGATTTTGGAATCCCACTACAATCGGGTGGCATGAGACTTTGGCGTAGAAAAGACAATGGAATTGTTGCATCAACATTTCTATTGGCCGAAACATTGACAGGATGTCAACAAGTATATCAAGTCCTTCACTACCTACGCCAATGCCAAACCGACCATTAAGAAACAAGGCATGTACACCCATATTCTTACTCCTGAAAGGCCTTGATAATCCATCTTGATGGACTACATATCGGACCTTCATTCAACCAAGAGAGGGAATGCCTGTGTTTTTGTGGTGGTTGATCATTTTTCTAAAATGGCGATTCTGACCGCCTACAAGAAGAGCATCACAGTTTTCATTTTGGCATCTTTTTTACAGTTTTTCGAGTCCCAAACTTCCAGGGCCATTTTGAGGCCCTAAATGATGTTTTTTGGACTTTTGGGGGACCAAGGGTTTTTACTAAAATAACCTAATCCCTGACAAAAGTTGTACTTCTCGTATATACCTTTTGGATGAGGTATCAAACACCTAAAATGGAGATCGTATGAAAAAGTTATGACCCCGACAAGTTGATGTACCAACTTACCTCAATGTGACCCACGTATATTTTGGCGCTTCATCTCCTAGGGTTAGGTTTTTGGATATCCAGGGTTTTGGCATTCATGTTTGATGTAAAACTTCCTTTGGAGCCTCATTGTACTCATCTTCTTGCGAATGAGCATAGCAATCACATCTCTTCTCAAAGATAAGCCACCACCATTCTAGCAAGCTTGTTTTAGAATGCATTTTATAGTTTCAACATATTTATTTATTGAATAGAAGCCAAGTTTTATTATATCTCTATTATTGTTCATTGTATCTCTTTGTTAATAATATAGATATGTATTCATTTTGTTCTGCTCATAAAATCCGGATCACTTCTGTTGTAAAAAATTCAAAACAAAATCTCAATCTGCAGTCCTTCTCCTCAAGGAATCTTGTGCAGATAATAACCAAAATTTCAATGTAGATAAACTCTCTCTAACAGGATCATCTTTTCCTTGTTATACCAATCATGTTATTGATATATGACCCATCCAATCCTAGTGTTTGAACTCTACTCAAATACCACTTTGTAAGACACCCAATCCCTTGAGTACTTTTTAAGGGATGGGGTATTAATATTTTTCTTTTCCTTAACCATATCGATGCCTCTTCTCGAGGAAACCATCGTCTTCTACCCATCAGGAGCATTCCAATGACTATCACCATGGTCAAAACAGATCTTTGGATAAAAAATTTAGGGCCTTTTAAATTTTCTTAGGAATTCCAAAAGCCACCTCATTTCCATGTGGCACCCACTTGGCTCCACTTCATATGTGTCCATCCAACGTGGCACTGAATTGTCATAACACATAACCTTCTAGTGGTGACATGGTTGTTGGCGTGTATGTTGATGTTGCACCAACCACCTAGCTTATCCGACCCTCAGCTATACTGTACGTATTCACTTTGTAACCATCCTCCGATCGCTGATGCTTTGGGGTATCGGCCCATCGGAGCACCAGTTTGTTGGCCTATCTTCCCACCGGTGTACCGAAATATCGATCCCTGGGTAAAACAAAATTTTCTACTTTGTAACTCCAACGCCCGATTCAATGTCTTAGCTGGCACCTTGAACACGTGGAATTGCCAAGACCTACCACCTAGCATGACGCGTGGCACAATAACCACTTGACATGTGGACCTACCACATGGATCGACGTGGTTATACACGTCATCACTATACCGAGGGATCACCCAACATGGTGTTGACAACTGTCCTCTTCTCATTGGTCTAATTTTGTCATCTGATTTCATTCTCCTCTAGTCGCAAGATAACAAGGGAAGGCTGGAACCCTTCCTGGAACCTTGGACTACCAGGGCATCGGGCCACCGACTCACCGACCTACTGGGAAAACACAGACTTGGAACATAATTCCTCTATTTGTCCGTTACTTTTGTACTCCAGGCGATAAACTCCCTCTTGAGCTTAGTTACAAGATCAACGATCAAGATCTCTAGGATTGTAGATCTAATTGTTGAAAAATCAAGGTGGTGATAAAAAGTCTCAAGCCCGATAGGCCCACACTCAAATCATTCATGAACTAGACATTGACGAGTGTCACCCCTGTGACACTCTATCCACCTAGTTGGTAGGACACATCATAACACTAGTTGACTCATCTTGACATGTGGCTGACAATGTGTCATGCCACATAGCACCACATGTTTCTACTAACGTCATCACATCCTCTAATTTGGTTCATATCTCCATGCAAAAACCCCAAATTGAATTGACACGTGGCACCACCCACATCATGACACGTGAATCAATTATCGTACACTACATGGACCAATTACCATGTGACACGTTGCCCCAAGTATCGGGGTATCAAAACCCTCGAGGAAAGAAAAAGACTCGACGAACTTCTGGGGGTTCATTATCCCCGTATATCAGGCGTCGACCCACCATGATCAATGGTGGAGATATATCCTTCCCCGGATCCAATGGATACAATTGGAAGGCTCCCATCCAAGGGATTTTGGTGCACATTTGTTAAAAAGGGAGGGATGGAACCAAGAGCTGGAACCCTGCTCCCGGGTATCAACATATTGGGACTTTCTTGATGTTAGATACAAGCAGTGTACCTCTAATATTCGATATCCTAGTTAACCAAGGGCTCTAACCATCGGTTCCTCGATCCTCCAATGCTAATCGGATGACTGATGTCCAACCCTTCCACCTATCCAATGAATACAACATATTGTTGATGTACAAAGTGAGTTTCAATGGGTAAACAACCCGTCATTAGGCGGTTGAGATCGTCTCCCATTCTAGGATCGAAAACTATTGTTCCTCGATGTTTTTTTCAGGAAACTCAATGGATCAAGGATGTTGTTTTTGTCTTAGCAGTCATGTAAACTTTCACAACACCTTTTTGCAGGGAATGTTAACTTGGCATGCTCGGGCTTCTTTGACCCATTTCCCAACAAGCAATAAGCTTACTACTTGACTCCCAAATAAGGATTCAATTTCATGCAAACCATCTGTGTCAAAAGAGGGAAACAACACAAGGTTTTATCGACCTTTCCTGGCCTTTCTACACACCAACTTTTCCATTTATTCATTATCCATAAGATTTTGTCATTCATTCCCTGACTCATAGATCTAGTTCCCTGATGCAGGGGCATAAGTTCTCAGCGCCAAAAAATCTATGGTTGTTGAAAGTCAAAGGCAAATTTTAGAGAGAGTGGGTGCTCTTTAATTTTCTTGTTGTATTTAGTTCAAATTGAATAAATGTTCAAGGATCTCGAATCCTAACAATGTAATAGCTGTAGGAGAAGTTAGGATTACCATCAGGAATTTTAGGATCTAAGTGGATTCGATCCAGACTTTGTGGATTTGAAAACCTACGTTTTAAATTGTATTTAGGCAACTAAACCGATTGGTAAAAGGGATGAGAGGGCACGAGAGGGTACAGGATTGTTGCAGAGAAAAGAAAGAGAGACTCCATTTATAAAAGTTTCAATATATTCGGCAACGTTCTTATAACTGAGAAATCCTCTTCATCTGCGTGTGAGTTGTTGTGATATACAAATGTATATGTATATACATGATCTGGCAATATAAAAAAACCCCTGGCATCGAAAAATAATGCTGAAAACGAATTTGCATTTTCATTCTGTATGTATTGGGGTTTATGGTGGAAAGTAGAATAGAACTCGAGGAGATCACGAGTTGACAGTGTCAATCATCTAGGAAACGAATGGTTGTGATCTAAGCGGAGTCCAGTAAACAAAGAATAGACGGCCGGATCACCAGCGGAAGGTGGAAGCTCGATTTTCAATGTGTTTTGGGAAATTCCGTTGAGTCCACGCGTCCATCAATGTATGGGAACGGAAATTAGGGGTAAGTGAAATAAAACGTGTTTAATTGATTTCCGTTGGGGGTTATGGTCATATAGCGTGGTTATGAGGAGCTTAACATTTTTATGCCAAGTCTTTTCCGTTGGGTGTTAAAATAAACAAAGAAGTGTTTATTCCGTCAAATTTCAGAGGAATCTAGTCAAATAAAGCAAAATCACCAAGTATAGGGACAGCGAGCTAAGTTTAGCTCTGTAAATTTCATTTCACCAAGTAAATTTACATTTCGGCAATAGTTCTGTCAAATCGAACGAGATTTCAAATGTTAGTGACAGTTAGCTAATTAAGCTCTGTCAAACCATTTTCGCTAACACCAGCTGCATTANAAATTTTAGAGAGAGTGGGTGCTCTTTAATTTTCTTGTTGTATTTAGTTCAAATTGAATAAATGGTCAAGGATCTCGAATCCTAACCATGTAATAGCTGTAGGAGAAGTTAGGATTACCATCAGGAATTGTAGGATCTAAGTAGATTCGATCCAGACTTTGTGGATCTGAAAACCTACGTTTTGAATTGTATTTAGGCAACTAAACCGATTGGAAAAAGGGATGAGAGGGTACAGGATTATTGCAGAGAAAAGAAAGAGAGACTCCATTTATAAAAGTTTCAATATATTATGCAACGTTCTTATAACTGAGAAATCCTCTTCATCTGCGTGTGAAATTGTTGTGATATATAAATATATATATATACACAATCTGGAAATATTGATTTTGCTACCTTCGCCTCATTGAGGGAATATATATATGACCTGTCATATTATTTCAAAGATGCTTGGAATTGAAAAACGATATTGAAACAAATTCGTATTCTCATTCTGTATGTATCGGGGTTTATGGTGGAAAGTAGAATAGAACTCGAGGAGATCACGAGTTGACAATGTCAATCATCCAGGAAATGAATGGTTGTGATCTAAGCGGAGTCCAGTAAACAAAGAATAGACGGCCAGATCACCAGCGGAAGGTGGAAGCTCGATTTTCAATGCGTTTTGGGAAATTCTGTTGAGTCCACGCGTCCATCAATGTATGGGAACGAAAATTAGAGGTAAGTGAAATAAAATGTGTTTAATTGATTTCCGTTGGGGGTTATGGTCATATAGCGTGGTTATGAGGAGCTTAACATTTTTATGCCAAGTCTTTTTCGTTGGGTGTTAAAATAAACAAAGAAGTGTTTATTCCGTCAAATTTCAGAGGAGTCTAGTCAAATAAAACAAAATCGCCAAGTATAGGGACAACGAGCTAAGTTTAGCTTTGTAAATTTCATTTCACCAAGTAAATTTACATTTCGGCAATAGTTCTGTCAAATCGAACGAGATTGCAAATGTTAGTGACAGTTAGCTAATTTAGCTCTGTCAAACCATTTTCTCTAACACCAGCTGCATTAAGGCATTTCCCACCGTGTATCCTCCATTATAGGGTGGGCCATCGTAGGGGTGGACCCTAGACCTGATTAGGAGGGGTGGAGGCATTTCCCACCGTGTATCCTCCGAAACCTGAAG
>JZKD02S1669661.1:96344-112443 GCA_000966675.3 Picea glauca | reverse complement strand
TGTATTTTTAATTTATAAAAAACTAAATAAATTTAAAATATTAATATGTATAATTTTTTTTAATAACAAAGGATTATTTCATATTTCTTGTATTGTTAGTTTATATATATATATATATATATTCTAATTAATCAATTTAACTTTAAATTACTAATAAATATTAATTTTGGTAAACCATATGTAATAATTAAGTTTAAAAAAAATATCAAATTCTTGTATAAATAAATTGACTTTGTTGTGAACACTTAACATTAAATTCAATCTTCACTTTATCTACATGGCAAAGAAAGGTAATTGAGTGATGGCATGAGTTGTGGGTTAGGGTTTATAGGGTTTCGATATTGGTTTTGATAAGTGCACAAGTTGTTTATGAGTCTCCTTTGATAGCTCTTTGATGACGATCAACATTAGAAGCATCCAATGAGCCATTAGTTACAGTGGGTGGGTTGGAGTTATCTAGGGAGAAATCATTTAAATATGTGGTGACAGGGGCATCCAATCATGCCCCATTGATGCATGAAATGGGGGGGTTAGGTAAGGAACAAAAGGGAAGGATTATTGTTGACAACCAAGAGTGTTATCCTATAAATGTTACCTACGAGCAAGAAAGACCTCCTTGGATATGTCCTTTATCCAAGATAGACAACAGGATATACCACAACAAGGTTCTATCTAGATCTACTATATTTGTCTTAATTGTGCTATTAAAGTGGGATGAAAAGGCATACCTTATTTTTAAAGGTTTTCCTTGTGTATTCCTGGTTGGTACAGCTCCAAATATCCAACTCCATCTCCTGCAAGCTGCTACCTGCACACAAATATAAAATTCACACCTTTGTCAAACCTCTTCAAGCTTAAAGAATGCAAATCTAAACTAGATCTAGCCTAATCTAATCAAGGAAATATTAGATATGTTGCAAACAAGTATCAATTAATGAATACACAAGCATTGGAAAGGGGAAAACCACATTAATATATATAAATGAATGGAGAATAGTACATCAATCATGAAATAATTTATCCTTGGGTCCTCACTCTAGCTCCTCCTTAGCCCTCATGCAAGAAAGGTTGACATGATATGAAGACTAGTCGCTATAGAAGAGATCCTCTGAAATTTCTGTAGCATGTACATGTTAATGATTCTTCCTTCTCTTACCCTTGGAAGGTCATCTTTATATAGATTGGTGGAGGAGGCTAGGGGATGCTTCTAGATCTCTAGGACTCATTCAGCCTCAATTGGATTGAGAGTTCCCAAGCTCATATCATGAGAGAAACAACTCATTTAGCATTGATCACCTTGAAACTCACAATTCTAGAAATCTACAGAGACAGTCGCGGGTTGTCAGTAATGCAACCAATGACTAATTTCATGTTGTCAATGATGCATCTCATGATTGGTCACGCTCTGCTATTGGCTTAGAGTGAGACCTCCCTCAAAATAAGTGAAATCTAAAGGTAGAATAGTGTGTCTCAACAAGGAATTATTAATGGGTCCTCCATGTGTCACTAGGGTGGAAAATAATACTGTAAAATATGCCCCCTAATGTGTGATGTCATAAGAGGAATTTATGGATGAAACACATTACAATAAAGGTTAGGAACATGAGGCAACATAAGGAGGGATACGAGAGATCAAGAAACCAAGAAGTACCTAAAATTAGACATTATGATGACACATATATAGATCAACCTTGAAGTAGGCATACCCATGTGCTGGGTGTTTTAATCACCTTCCTAATTTCTCAAGGAGATAGTTAGAAAGACTGTGCATTTTATTATCAATCTGGGGCTTATATGGAACTTGTGAACTTTCATGCACTATATATGCAAGAACAACTATTATTTCTATGTTTTGTAGTCATAGTATCAATGATTGCATTTGTGGTCGAAGTATAGAAAATTTTCAAGCTATGGCAAGGTTCTACAGAAATCCACACTTGCATAAATAGAAGCACGCATTGCAGAAATGAAAGCATACTAACAAGAAAGTAAATCACTCAAGAAGTGGTGGGATCCTTAGCTCCCTTCTTTCAACCACATGCAAGTATTGGTAAACTAATTGCAGAATTGAAAATCTAAATTACTTTTGCATAAATTGAAATTCACACCACACTTGCTTAAAATGAATTGCACGTGCTGAAATAAATTGATTAACTACTTGCTGGAAAATAAATTAACTAAGTCCTCAAAATTAGAGCCTAATCCTTGCCAAGACGATCCACCTCATTACTCAAACCAACAAATATAGTCATTACATTAAGAAAAGTTATTCAACGACATAAAAGAATGAAACCCAATTTGAAATGTATTTATTAAAAACAAATAAAAAAAGGAAATCCAATATGAACACTTGATTGCATAAAAGAACACAACCTCCTATGAGTAATCTAATTACATGAACAAATTGAATCAAGAAATCAGTTACGAAATTAAATAAAATAAATCCTATGTGAATTTACAAGAAACCAAAGCAACCATCTAAGTTACACGACACTCAGTTCTAGTGGAGTGGGCCCTACCTCCATAGAACATAGTGATGGTATTTATTCTACATTAGCACTCATTTCATAAATTAATTAAGTTAATCAAAAGAAATCAATCTATTGTCCCCGTGGTGTAGAGCAACTGGTGAGGGAGTGTGTTGTTAAGGCACTCTGTAAGTGAAGTCATTGGTTTGAAACCTCTGGGGACACCTCAAAATCTAGCCATGTTAAGGGCTGGTGCAGTCCAGGACGGGTACGATCCCAGGGTGATTTTGATGGATTTCCCCCAGGTCATGGCATCTCAACCACATGCCAATCCCACAAGTCAGGGATATTTAGCTAAAAAAATAAAAATCAATCTATTACAAAAATGCAAAGAAAATAAATCAAATTAATTAATTAAATCACATGGTGCAGAAATTATAAAACATAATTAAAATGAAAACTCAAATGAATTTATTAAATCACACATTAAGGAAATCATAAAACTATAAAATAAAAACTCACTGAATTAATTAAATCACACTAAGGAAATTATAAAACTATAATTAAAATAAAAACTCACTAAATTGTTCCATTGTCATTCAGACATTGCTTTAAGAGTCCTCCCCGGATAATGGAGAGAGTGCTCTCTTTTATACATAAATTCAATGGAAACTAGAAATAACAGATATCTAAATAAATCCACTTATGAATTTAATAAATCCATAGTGGTTACAATAATTTCCTAAATAATGAATAGTTTCCATGATCCTTGCTAACAATTAACAATTAATAAATAACTTTCAAGATCTTTTGATAACAATTAGCAAATAATGAATAACTCCAAGATATTTTTCCCAAGAATTCCAAGATTGTTTGCTAACAATTAGCAAAGAATAAATAATTCCAAGATCTTTTGCCCAAGAATCCCAAGATTCTTGGTCAACCACTAAAACCAATATTTTGTCTCGGAATTGAAAAATCATCTCCATATCTTTGATTTTCTTAGACTAATAATAATGTTGCATAAATCCATAAATGAAAAATATGTGATATCATGGCTCACGGTTCCTAGTTTTCTTATAAAAAACACACAAGTTTTGCCCAATTTTTGATACAATGGACATTACCATTACAATGTATAAGTTTTTTTAATAACCACATAAGAAAATGAGACTTTATGAACTCTAGCATGCATGTATCATCAAGCTAAGAGGAAGGAAATGTATAGACATACCATGGTGTTGGTGAATGAGCATGATGATCATGACATATTTTGGAAGGATTTGGTATCAATGGCATGACTGATGTAGCAATGGGGAATATGGAAATGACACTTGAGTTTTGGAACTTTGGTCTTCAAACTCTTTAAATCAATTATTCATGTATCTTGTTCTTTGATCCATTTGCAATGTTAATGAAAAAGTTGGAGCAACATTGCAACAATAAGGTAAGAGTAGCAATATCATGTAGTAATATTGTAACAAGGACATGTATCAACATATAGTGGCACTGTAACAACATCATTAAGGACAATGATAGGCTCAAACATTGGTATGGATAATGTCTTGACAGTATGTCCCTTCTCGCATGAAATATTGTCTCCAAGGATCACTTGTGCATGAATTAACTCCTTTAGTCTTCCCAGGACCTGCAAAAAAAAAGCATTGACTTCACTAAGGATTAAACCCCAAGGACTTGACTTGGAAATATACTAGCGATTAAGGTATTGATTGAAGTTTCTCCCCATCATGGGTTCTTTCCATACAAGAGGTTACCTCCCTCCATTAATATAATAATAATAATAATAATCTAATTTTAAGGTCACGACAAAGCTGGACACCGAATTAGTATATGATACCCCCTTGTTTGTGGTACAAGGGACCCACCTCCGCACAACGATTTGACTGCTAAAATCTACGGAGGTATACATACCCTACCCCCCTCTAGATTTGAACTTGTGACCTCTTAGGAGGAAACCCATGTTCCATGCACTATAAAGTGAAATGTTGTTGATGGAAATTGCAAGGGATGAACTCATGCAAATTGTGCACAATTCTAGTCATTAAATAATAGGTATCATCATAGATGATGCTATGCCTATTTATAATTATCAAAGTGGCCTATAAAATTCACATTTTTTTATATTAATCTATCTTTTTTAAAGGGAATTTTTTGCAATATCTCCTTTCTTATTTGAAGAAACATTTAGATGGACTGTGGATCAATTATCAACCACAATAATAATTAGTAATTTAACAAGACTTAGTTGGACTCGAACCTCATCCAAACTAGAACTATGGACTTCACAACTGTAATACCCAAGTTTTGATCCTTGGAATGTAAAGGATATGATTATGTATAAACTGTAAATGTGTGGTTATAATGACACAGGACAATACATTTGAACTTAAATACATGTCCCCATCCATAAATTATGTAGATATTCCATTATGGATTCCTAGTGTTGAGCTTAAAGCCAAGGACCTATTACTGAATGACTAGGCATGTCGATAGAGAAAATTTACTTCTATGGATTGTGTGGTAGGATTGCCATGATGAACTCAAGTTGTGTAAATATTAATGTTGGAATATAATATATAATGGCCCGAGATTGCTACAGAGAGAACGAGAGGGGTTACAATTCCACCAAAGGAGAAAAAGAAAGGTTTTGATGAGAAAGTAATCCTCTATTTTCAAGTGTGAGCATATGAACTCATTTATTTTCCATCATGCGCTTTAAATGAACCCATCCACCTCCATTGATTTTCAAATCTAGATATAGAATGCACATAGAGATTCATGGGGACGTTTTCTCATGTAGTTGTTGGAGCATGGGATGAGTACAATAAATATGGGGAAGCATAAGAGTACTTTAGTCTAATGTCACAAGGAATTCATCCATCATTCTATCAACTTCGTCATTTCCTTTTATTCCATCACTCTCATATTCATGATTTGCACTTTCCATGTTGTGTTCTCCCTCACTAACAATGAATCAATTTGGAAATTGACCAAACCAACTCGATGAAAGGGAATTTTACAAACCTAACATTGGAGATAAATGGTTGTAGGTGAGCATAGAGGCTATGCAATTTAGAAATCCTTCACCCACTATGGATTTTCTTCTCATCGAATGATTGAGAGCCAATGTTATTTTTCATGTGATTCCCATAAGGTAGTCAACACATTGAACTCTTTATTCTTACACTAAAGAGCACTAAAATGGAAGAATATCCCTGTAGTATTCCAATTATAAAATAGTATGCAGAACATAAATAATTAGCTAGAAATGGCAGAGAAACAATGATATAACCAAAACAATACCACAATAAAACCACAATAAAACCAAAATAATACCAGGATAACACCAGAAAGAGAACTTTGATTACTGAGGGCAATGTTAACTTGCCTCTTCGAGGGGGAAACCTCTAGCAGAGAATATATCTATTACAATAATATCCAAGACAAAGCTTCTCATACCCTCTACTTCTATTTATACTAAATATATCTATCCAAAAGAACCAACTAGAGGAATATCCTTCTAGAAGTAGAAGCTTCTATTAGGTATTCTTACATTTGATTTATTCTTCCTTATTTCTAGGCCTTATTAATATTGGCCTTTATTACATAGAATTATATTATTCTACCTACATGAGGGGTTAGGGAGGTTAGGTCCCTAACATGCCTTCCCTCTTGAAGAACAACCTTGTCCTCAAGGCTTCAGATGAGGGAATTGTTGTAGAATTGTGGTTGGCTCCTAGGTGGCATCTTCTGGAGGTGTATCTTTCCATTGGACTAACACTTCCTGGATGATGCGTTGATGGAGATGGCACTTTCTCTGGGCCAACACTTCTTGTGGTTGCAACCATATGGAACCTTCTTCATCCAACTCAGAAAATCTAGTTTGAGTTTGCCACTTAGTTCCAATCACCTTCTTTAAGCATGAAACATGAAAAACAGGATGGAGCTTCGACTGCCTGGGTAGAGCTAACTGATAGGCCACTTGAGCACTGTAGCACTGTATAAGGACCATAAAATTTGGGCACAAATTTTTGATAGTGTTGAGATTTGAGTGAAGTCTGCTTATAAGGTTGTAGTCGAAGAAATACATGGTCCCCTTCAACAAAATGGCATTCTAAATGACCTTAATCTTCTTGTTGCTTCATGCGATTCTGATCCATGACCAAATTTTCTTTGAGGGCACAAAGAATAACCTCTCAGACTGTAAGAGTAGTGTCAACCTCCTAAACCTTTGAGACCCCTGGCATATAGGAAATAAATGATGGGGGATTTTGGCCATAAACTGCTTCAAAAGGAGTCATGCGAGTGGTTGTATGGTAAGATGTGTTGTACCACCATTCAGCTAGGGGTAACCATTGAGCCCACCGATTTTTCCTCTCAGATGAAAAAAAACCGCAAATATGTTTCCAAACACTTGTTGAGAACTTCAGTCTGGCAATCCATCTAGGGGTGATAGGTAGTGCTGAGATGCAATTAGGTGCCCTATATCTTGAAAAAGTCTTGCCAAACATTGTTGGTGAAAGTGGGGTCTCTTTTAGAGAAAATAGAATTAGGCATACCATGAAGCTTGACGATATTATCCATGAAGATTTGAGCCACTGTGGCGGCTATCAATGGGTGTTGAAGAGCACAAAAATGAGCATATTTGGAGAGATGATCGACGATCACCATGATGACCGAATTATTTCCCGATTTAGGTAAGCCTATAATGAAGTACATAGAAATATCTCGCTAAATAGTAGGGGTAATTGGAAGCGGTTGGAGTGTGCCTAAAGATTTGACAATTTCTCCCTTGTTGTGTTGACAGATCTCACATTCAACCACAAAGGTGCAGACGTCTTGTTTCATACCTTCCCCCAAAAAAATAACATTTGACTTGTTTATAAGTTTTATTAAATCTTGAATGCCCTGTTGTGGGTGAGGCATGAAGTTGATAAATAACTGTGGATTTAACTTGGGATTTCTTGCATAAATACAAAAAAACTTTGTAGCACAACTCTTCATTATGCCAAGAGTACCTTGGAGAAACTGAAGAACTTTGTTGCAATTGTTGGAGCAGGCTAGAAGTTTTGGGGTCTTGCAACCATTCCTGACAAATAGCTTGGAGCCAATCTGGTACAATGAAGGAGAGGGAGAAAAGGGGCCCATCTTCTTCATATTTCCTGGAAATAGCATCAGCCACTACATTTTCCTTTCCCTTCTTGTAAATGATCTCATAATCATAACCAAATATCTTGGTCACCCATTTTTATTGCGTCGGGGATGAAATTTTTTTTTCCAGGAAATACTTCAGACTCTGATGATCATTTTTTATTTGGAATCGTTGACCCAATAAATAAGGATAGCATAGATCCACAACATGCAGAATAACTAGCATTTCCTTTTCATAAATGGATTGGCCCAAATGTCGCTCTAAAAGTTGTTTTCTAGTGAAGGACAAGGGCCTGCCATCTTGCATGAGGACGACTCCAATTCCTTTTCCTGAAGCATCACATTCCAATATGAATGTCTTTGTGAAGTCTGGGAGTGCTAGGACAAGGGTCGAGCACATAACATATTTTAAGGCTTGGAAGGCCTGATCCACAGATGAAGACCAAGTGAAAGCATTATTTTTAAGGAGGGAAGTGAGAGGATCTACAATCTTTCCATAATTCCGAACAAACTTCCTATAATAGCCTGTTAAACCTATAAAACCATGCAAGCTCTTAAGAGTTTTAGGGTGAAGCCAATATTGCATAGATTCAATTTTCTTAGGATCCACTTGGACACCATCCTTGCCAACAATATGACTCCACTTCGGAGGCATCAAAGGGACATTTATATTGTTTGAGGAAAATTTGGTGCTTAGAGAGTAGGATGGAGAACTTGATTCACATGGGAGAGATGGGATGACCAAGTTTTACTATAGATGAGAATATCATCAAAGAAAAATAAGACAAAATTACAGAGAAAAAGATGAAAGACATGATTCATAAGACTTTGGAAAGTGGAAGGAGCATTACACAATCCAAAAGGCATTGCCAAGAATTCATAATGACCCTCATGAGTGCAAAATGTCATCTTGGGAATGTATTCGTCTTTCATACGGATCTAGTGATAGCCAGAACGTACATCCAATTTGGCGAAGTATTGAGCACCACTCAATTCATTCAAGACGTCATGAATGAATGGAATGAGGAATTTGTCTTTGATTGTGATTTTGTTAAGGGAGTGGAAATCATGACACGTGCGCCAAGTACCTTATTTCTCGAGTACCATGACCACAGGGGAAGAATAGGGGCTAGTACTAGGACAGATAACACCAGCTTCTAGTAATTCATGAACAATTTTCTCAATTTCATTATTCTGGGCAAAGGGATGACGATAAGGCTGAACGTTGGGTGGAATACTACCTGGGATGAGAGGGATGGAATGATCATAGACTCCACGGGAAGGGGGAAGTTCTTGGGGGGTGTTAAAAAAAACTTGGTGGTGGGAGAGGATAGATTGGAGGTCGGGATGCACAAAAGGTGTCTCAACAACATTAATAGAGTGGAGTTGGGCTATAATTCCTGAATGCCCTTTTTTTATGATCTTTTCCATGCAATGGGAACTGATAATCTCAGGGGAGCCTATTGTGATGCCTTGGAAATTATATTGTTGTCCCTCCTAATGGAATTGCATGGTTAAGTCCTTAAAATCCATGAGAATGGGGCCTAGAGTGCATAACCATTCAACACCAAGAACAATGTCACAACCACCCATGTCTATAGAAAACATATGGGATTTCAGGTGATACTGACCAATTTGGAGGCGCATATTTTCACATCGTCCCCCACGTTTCATGGAACCACCATTGGCAATCATGATTTGAAAATTATTGATGGAACATATGTAACAATTGACTTCTTGGTCAATGCGTCGATGAATAAAGTTATGGGTGCTACCACTGTACACAAGGATGATGAATTTCCTATTTTTGATGTAACCAATTAATTTCAGAGTCTGGGGAGAAGAAAATCCAGTGAGGGCATTAAGTGAAATCACCGGGTCAACATCGGGTGGGTCAGAGGGTGCGGTGAGGTCAGATGGTGGTGGTAGTTCCTCTGCAAAAGGAACAACAACATCATATTGAGAAAGATCATCAGTCATATCCATAAAAATCTTTTGTTCCTTACACTTGTGCCTGGGAAAATATTTGTCAGCACAATTATAACAAAGACCCTTGAGTTGATGTTCAACCATTTCATCCCTGGTTAATTTATGGATCTTGAGGGGAGTGGCAGGAGGGGAACAATTTGTGGGTTTAGGGAGAGGAGGAAATGCGAGTTTGTGGGTCTATGAGGAGACACTTTGTTGGGATTCCTTGGCTCGTTGAGTAGCTTCCAACCAAGTCTGGGGGCATGCCATGAGAACATGGGCACGAATTTCATATTTGAGGCCACTTTTAAATCATTCCCTAAAGAAAGCATCTGAAATTCCCTTCGTTCTGAAATCCAAGTGCTCAAATGAGACAATAAAGTCTTCCACTATCCCAGACTTCTTTAACTTGGTCAAACGACCTAAATGTTGGGTGTTAGAGTCAAAGCAGTCATAAAGTTTGGCCACAAATTGTGTCCAAGCAAGATAGCCTTGGCGTGCTTTTTTTCGCCATTACCACCATTGCCAATGTTCTAGATCAAAATGGAGGACACCATAACAAAGCTTGGCTAAATCATTAGTAATGCCATGCAAAGAGAAATAATGATCCATTTGGGTGACCCAACTGGTGGGATCTAATCCATCAAATTTGTTCACCTCAATCCTGGGAGGGTAGAGGTCTCGAGAAAAGTGGTTAGTATGAGGAGCTTGATAATGGAAAGAGTCATGGTCATCCTGATAAGAGGGTTGTTCAGAAGAGGAAGCGGTATGGGGACGACCTAGGAAGTGTTGTTTGAGTTCTTTGATGTATGAACATTGTTCCTTGAGGATCACAATATCTGAATTGTTTGTGCTAAGGTTCGAATTGATAGTCTTGATGTCTTCCTGGTTCTAGTTGTTGTCAGCAATCAACATATTGAGTTCTTTGGCTCTGGTGGTAGCCATTTGAGAAAATGGTATAGGGGAAACAAAAGGGTTCTAGAGGGGTGGGTGGGACCACTGTGTAGAAGGGTGTCAAATGATAGGTACCAATGCGATCAGGGCGAAAAGGGGGATCCAATGGGATAGTGGCCAAATAAGGGTGTTGAGGAAGGGTTGGGTCCACAAAACAAATTGTGTTAAAAATGATAAGTATCACTGGAATCGGGGCGAAGAGAGGAACCTCATGGGATAGATCCCAAATAAGTGTGTCGGTGGGACCACTATACTCCTTTTTTTTTCTCTCCTATAGAGTTATACTTGGGCCTGAATAATACTACAATAACACAATTCTCAAATGCTTAACAGGAAGAAATGTGTAGTAATTTCGCAACCCGAATGCTGAAGACACAGTTGCGCGGCAATAGATCTTGTATGTTCTGTTTTTATTTCATCCCAAGGGTTAGGGTTTTCAAGGGTTCTATTGACAAGGGTTTTCCATTTTCTATAGCTCTCTGATATATGTGTGGGGTCCAACAGTAGTACTCAGACCAATATCTCAGGGCACCAACTAAGGAGGCTAGACTGTGCCCTTGGCCATACTACCTGACTACCCAAGTACTAGAGAGTATCTTCCTGAGTGATGTTCTTGGTGGCACTGTAGAAATCAGGCAGTTGATCAGTTTATCTATGGAGGGATTCAGGAGATCTAGGATGATCTGTATACAAGTGTTGTCTGATGCCCTGCCACTCGAAGGGGTACCAACAGGGGTTACAAGGGTGGCCAACATATGCGTGCTTAAGTACCACTTGTATTTCCTGTGTATATGAATCCTCGACCATGGGTTTATTTGCGTAACGACAGATCTTTGTAGCTTTAAGATATTGTAATACGTCTCTACCCTGAAAAAAATTAACCCACAATTTTCTGTCAAGGAAGGTGCTCTGATACCACTTGTAGTATTCCAGTTATAAAATAGTATGCATAACATAAATAATTAGCTAGAAATGGCAGAGAAACAATGATATAACCAGAACAATACCACAATAACACCAGAAAGAGCACTTTGATTACTGAGAATAATGTTCACTTGCTCTTCGATGGGGAAACCTCCAACAGATTAGAGCTCTATTACAATAATATCCAAGACAAAACTTCTCATACCCTCTACTTCTATTTATACTAAATATATCTATCCAAAAGAACCATCTAGAGGAAGATCCTTCTAGAAGTAGAAGCTTCTATTGGGTCTTCTTACATTTGATTTATTCTTCCTTATTTCTAGGCCTTATTAATATTGGCCTTTATTACATGGAATTAAATTATTCTACCTACGAGAGGGTTTAGGGAGGTTAGGTCCCTAACAATCCAGAAGTCTACGTATGAAGGAATAATTCATACTTGTGATAATTATATGATGAAATTAGTATTAATGTAAGTAAACTTATTATAGAAATCTAGGTATGATCAAATATGAGGACAATGAGTGAAGCTAGGGATGGAGATATTCTTGGAGATATTGTGGAGATAGTTGTGGAGATTGTTATGCTATATTGGACATCTCGTTATGAGAACCTCAATGCAACATTATGAGGCCTCACGAATGTATTGTATGTAAGAGAGATGTATCATTATTTTGTACATTAATAAATATGTGAGTTTTGTGTATATATTTGCGTTCTTATGATGATTTCTGTGTGTTATTATTTGTTTCTTTGCTGCTCATAATTCCTACATTTGGTATCAGATCGATGGTTGTGGATAGAATGTTGAGAGGTGCAAGTGTAGTGCATGGACATTTGAGGACAAGATAGAGACAACCAACAATAAGATTTTGTTGTGTGCTTGGGAGGGCCCAGGAACCAGTATGATGTTTGAGATAATTCTCAAAGGCCGCTGCAAGGTGTGAGATCTGTTTTGTCTATTTTTATGAGAGAACTATGAAGGAGTCAATGTGGAGGAGTAAAGGAGTCACTAACAAAACTTCCATCACATAGATAATTTGTCACCCTGTTATTGGAGCATCTTAGGTGTGTGAGATGCATTTTCTTGTTTGCTTTGTCACTGGAGGTTGCACATGTTGCTTGGTCACTTGGATGATTACAGCCAGGTCACCCCACTTTGATTAAGTGTGACTACGATGGAGGGGAATCACTACAAATGTAATTTTCTCACGCTAATAATGGATTAAAAGTGTTGAAAAGGGAATAGACCTGTAGCTCGAAGAAATCTATTACTATTTCAAAAGGACTGTGAAGGAAGATATTTGGTTTACATAGAGCTGAAGCTAGAGTGTTGTTTAGAACTTGAATCTGGCACTGTGTAAAATTGTGTTCGATTCTTCTTTGTTTTAATTTGTTAAGTTGGTGTGAGATCGTGAGCGCACGGTCTTGCTGCATCGACAACCTTTGATTGCATCGACCTAGTGTAACTTGGTTGCATGGACTAATGTGTGTTTTGCGCATACATATATATGAGCTATCTGCTCTGTGTGCCACCATTTTATTGTTGAAGAGGGTCACCACTATTGGTGTAGCTGCCATCTGCAGCGTGCAACCACTAGGAGGTGCACAAAGATTAATGCCAGTTAGAGATAAATTTTGCATATGAAGCATAAGAAACATTATCTCGATAAGAAATAACTCCCTCCCTGCTTGAAGGCATGTAATATCTGCAGTGCTACATTTTTCAGTTGGCTCTCTTGCAATTCATTTGAATATTGAGATAACTAAGACTGTAGAGAAGAGTGTAGGAATGCAGCAGCCAAAAAAACTATTTATTTCTTTTGTTGATGGTGTCATTGGGTGAGTTCTTCATGAAAGAGCGTGTGACCTATGATGAGTATTCTACTAAGAAGGCCAAGTGTTGTTGTCTATAATAGATTCGTTTGCAGCTGTAATAGAATGTGTGCAGAAGTTTCCTGAAGTTTACGTGGAGCATAGGACAGGACCACGGATCAATTTTTGTGTTTTGTGGTGTTGCTCGCCTTGTTTTGTAACTAGGAGTAGTCTGGTGAATGTGACATGGTGCCATCCACGAAGAAATGTGAGTGCCCTATTGATTTTCATAATGATAATGCGACCTGGTGCAATCCACCATGTGCGCTTGGTAAGAAACATTGAGAAGAGTTGTCGTTATTGCAGTCAGAGGGAAGAGGGCACGGTTTAAGGGCCATGAGGTAGCTGGAGTGTAAAAGAGCATGTGTTGATGTGTGTGTGAGTGTCACTGCCACCACTGTAAAGAGATAAGATCGTTGTTGTTATCGTTGTCTAGGGCCATGAGGCTGCTCATAATTCCTACAATACCTAAGAGACTGTTGAGTACAGAAAGGGAATATATTCCTTGTATTGTGTAGGTTGGTGGAAGAAAGTGTCATGGTTATTTGATATCTAAATCATATGCATGGATTTCTCTCTAGTGATAAAATGCATTGAGCCATGATATCAAATAGGTTAGTTTGAGTGACCTAGAATATTAGAACTTGGTTCCTTTTCCTTGGTGGGCTCATAGCCTAGCTTGGGGGTGGCATATACATTAAATTCCTATAGTTGGGTGGAATATTTCTCATACATACACATTTTATTGGAGTATATTTTGTTAAAAGATAAGCGTTCTATATTTGTCTATGAATACACAATTCAATATTTTTTATTGCTATGAAATATATATATTTGCATGTGGAATTTGTGATTATATTTGATTCTAATCATTGGAATTGACTTCCATGAATTCATGTAATCTATTTGTATACATTGTCAGACAATTGTCTTAGGTTGATGGACAATTGGTATGTATCGTTGGTTGTCATTGATTTCAACCATTGGAGAGTGATATCGTATATTGATGCCAACCATTAGTGATTGATGTCAACCCTTGGATAAAGTCCGATAGCAAATTCTGGTAGCACAAAGGTTTGGGTAATGGACCCAAGTTTGTTTGATGTATAATGGTATGAGTTTTAATATATTTGAAGTTAAGAGTATTCTAGATGGGTATTACATGTCATGCCATTTCCGGTGGTATGTGGAACATCACATAACTCCTCACGGTTAGAGAGTTATGGCCATGTGAAGTTGGAGAACCCAGGTTTGGGTAATGGACCCAAGTTTGTTTGATGTATAATGGTATGAGTTTTGATATATTTACAGATAAGACTATTCTAGATGGATAGTACATGTCATGACATTTCTGGTGGTATGTGCAATGTGACATAACTCCTCACAGTTTGAGAGTTATGGCCTTACGAATTTGGAGGACCCTCATATGTTGGCTTGGAGCCCCAAAAGGTTAAAGAAGTCAAAGTGCTTGCAAAGAAAAAAATATTTAAATAATAAAGTGAAGTTACAAAGTAAAAAATGATTATTTAAATTATAAAGTGAAGTGACAAAGTCAAATAGTATTATTTAAATAATAAAGTGAAGTGACAAAATCAAAGAGGATTATTTAAATAAAAAATGAAGTGACAAAGTCAAGGTGGATTATTTAAATAATAAAGTAAATGAAGAACTTTCTAATTATGGAAAGTGGTTATAATAAGGTTAAACCTAAAATGAGGAAAGTGGGTTAAGTGGTCAAGTGGCTATTGGATACATGGAAAAGTGTCAATTTGGGAAAAGTTGGACATAGGTGACTATGTGGACAAAGTGGCTATGTGGACAAAGTGGCCTAGAAGATGCTTATAAGGAAGCTACTTGGAGAGTATAAATAAGAGGCAAGGCTCTCTCATTTTAATCACACTTGAGCATATTGAATATCTATAGGTGACTGAGGTAACCAAAGGATATCTAATACAAATTTTAGAGGGATGGTGAAGTAAAGAAGGCCGAAAATCAAAGGAGGATAAATTCTTTTGATGATGCTTTCTAAGGTATGTTATTTACAGGTCATCTCACCATTTTCGCAATAAATGTTTTTCTAAAATGATTCAGACCATGAAATTGGGAGGCCATTGAGAAAACTTATCCAAGTCAATGTGGTACGAATTTCATCTTGTGGGTCATTGTATTTTTGGAGTTACACTCTGTGGAAAATAGGGTTTGTGGCTAGTCCTGAAACTAGTCTAAAACAAGTGTTTTGAGTAAAAACGTCATAACTTATTCATAACATATCCAAATTTCATAAGACCAAATGTGTTGGTTAGAGTACAGTCGGTAGTATTATGTATACAATTTTTAGATACATACAACAAATATTCCATGCGGGTCACTCTCTACACGTTTGCCCTCTAGAATAAGCCAAAATTCTACAACGTATGCCATTTTTGCTATAACTCCTTTTCTGAGAAGTTCCAAGTAGTGACACTTGGAGAAATTGCATTAAAAACACTGAAGAACATTGTGTACTATTTTCATATCTTTATTCATTACAGGTACATAGTTATGGTTATTTCAAGTTAGGGTTGTTGACTAATCCAAAACTAGTCATCTGAGACTAAAGTAAAGTTTGATGAAAATGCTTGTCTCTTATTGTTAAAGTTAAGGAAGGTTTGCAGGTATGTGATCATATACACTAGGTCTATTACAGAGTTACAAATCAGATTTGGATGATGAAATTGATGAGGGATTTTGGTTGA
>JZKD02S1669661.1:70436-89504 GCA_000966675.3 Picea glauca | reverse complement strand
GAGGTGTATAGTTGATGATGTTGGTACATATTGATGAGTCATAGTTGATGAGTAGTTGATACATGATTGGTACATACTTTGTACATGGTTGGAGGCACTTGTTAGTAGTATTGTTTACACATGGTTTATGGATGATGTAACATACTTGTATGGGTATATTATTAGAAGCACATATTGATCTCGGTGATGATTATGAGTTGTTGTGTTATGCTTGGTTGATGCACATCTTTGAGAGTTTTCTTGGTGATAGATCTTGGTGAGTAGATATGATGTGGTTGATAATATTGATGAGACAGGTTGTTGTGATAGGTTGTTTGGACGTTGTTGTGACAGGTTATTCGTACATGTTTGGTGCATGGTTGATGCACTTGTTTATGGTACAGGTTGATTACAAGTTTTTTGGTACAGGTTGGCACATGGTTGATGCACTTGTTTATTGTATAGGTTGATTACAGATTGAGGTACATGTTGATGTATGGTTGATGCATGGTTCAGGTTATCGGTATAGGTTGTTTGGTGCAGGTTGATTGGTACAGGTTTACAACAGTACATCTCACAGTGATAGTGTGATAGTGGTTCCATCATTCTACTTATATACCAGGGAGGTTGGATGGGGTAAGGACAGGTGGTTGTAGCCACCTTCCAGTTGTAGTCGAAGAACATAGGGGGTTGTAGACAAAGAATTGGGGAGTTGGAGCTTCACTCAAGTTGTAGCCTAAGAAACTAGGGGGTTGAAGCCTCTTTTCAGTTGTAGCTGGAAAACAAAGGAAGTTGGTGCTTCCAATGAATGTAATTCTTAAAGACATATAAGAAAAAAAATTATGTGGTTTTCTCCCGCTTTGGGTTTCCACGTAAAACACTGGTTTATTGTGTATGTGCGTGATTTCTCATTTGTTCATTGTTTATTTACTCTGAAACTATTGGATGATAATGCTACATTGATATAACACTTGCATTTTATGGTGAAGAAGGATTACATTTCTCTATTACTGATTCACCCCCCCTCTCAGTAATCCAACAATGTACATTCCATTACATCCTATTATTTCACACCTTGCATGCATTTAATTAATTATGGGTCTTCACAGAAGACGTTCTCTATTGGATTATGGTGAAATGGTCTCTCAATATTTGTAATGTTAATGTTCATTTTATTACATACGTGTCTCATGGTTGGGAATGCATGGGATTGAGATATTGTAGTGTGGTATT
The DNA here is from genome assembly GCA_000966675.3 of Picea glauca. Classification (NCBI taxonomy): domain Eukaryota; kingdom Viridiplantae; phylum Streptophyta; class Pinopsida; order Pinales; family Pinaceae; genus Picea; species Picea glauca. The sequence continues at coordinate 88,292 of JZKD02S1669661.1, read as the reverse complement.
GGAGCTCAAATTCAATGTTGGGCCAATTTGGGAAGCTTTATGAGAAACATGAAATGCTTCACAATTGCATGCATTCATTCGAGAGTGTTTTGACTCTTAGGAAAAGTGCAATGTAGATCTAAGAAAACTGGACACGCTTAGGTTTAAGCATGTGCGAATGAAAGGGATATGTTCCTTCATCATATGCTTCAGTCTAATCTTGTTTTAAGGGATGTTTGCATCCTCATTTTTTATGAGGAGGATAAATTACTCAAGGGGAACACATACTTATTGATGCAGTTGATCTATCACTTGGATGATGGAAAGTAGGCCTTCAGGGTTGGTCATGATATATGGTACGAACCCATAGAGGAGGATTTTTATTTTATGATCAGGATTTTTAGTTTATAAGAACTAGTTGATATTGAATTTTTCATAGTAGAAGAGGTAATATTATTATGACCTATCATCACAACACTATCACACCATACCTCATCTAGGAATCAAATTATCTTCTCCCAATGTATTATGTAGATATTTTATTTCATTGGCCCAAACTAATGAGGTGGTCTAATAATCTTTTACGACACTTTTTTGTTGCTTTAGATCATTGTCATAGCATGTTTGAGGGGGGATGTAAATTCCACTTTAATTCATAGCTATTTACTTTATTTTTTAAGATGTTTCTAGTCACTTAAACAAAATGTTACCACCTCCCTCTTAGATCAATGAATGATGTCCATATGTGCATGTGGGGGTAAATTTTACCCAAGAGGGTCCATACATAGTTACTTGTATATTAGTGAGTTCAAAGGTGTTGGATGTGTTAGATAATGAGGATGATCATGTCCTTGATATTGTATAATACCCATATGAAAATATGGACTAGTGAGGATGTCCACGTTGTATATTTTAACCTTGTACAATATTTTACTGCAAACTCATTTTCAATAAAAGAATAGAAAATATACAATGGCAAATAAACACATTACACAGAGATTTTTCCCTTGGAAACCTAAACCGGGAAAATCAACATATTCTATATTCATTCACACAAATATTGCTTACGATACAATATACATATAGGAGCCAGTGGCATCCAAAACTCTAATCCAATGACCTGGATTAGTCAACAACCCTAATTCCTTAATTGTAAATAGAAAAACATCAACAAAAAACGATGTGCCTAAAAACCGCCCAAAAATAGACACGAAAACCGATGATATCCAAAATTATCCCACAAAGAATATAACACATACCCAACATTCTCCCACAAAGAATATAACACATACCCAACATTCTCCCACATGTTGTTTTCTTTGAATACAAAGGGTTATAAGGTTACATAGTCAACAATCCAGGGCAACAATGCCCATAGATCCTCTACACCAAGAGAACTTCTCAGTGCTCACAGATTTTGTTAATGAATCTGTAACATTCTTCAAAGTATCCACCTTCATCAACAACACCTTATTTTCTTCAACCATGTCTCTCACAAAGTGATATTGAAAATCAATATGCTTTGTCTTTGAATGATAAGTTGGGTTCTTCACCAGAAAAATTATACTCTGACTGTCACACTTTATTCTTACAACTTTGTGTACTGACCCAATACCTGAACATAATCTTTGTAACCATACTACTTATGTTATTGCATGAGTGGTTTCCATGTATTCAACTTTTTTAGTTGAAAGTGTTTTTGATTACTTGGGTTGGTTGTCATTGATGTCAACCCTTGAAGAAAGTACGATAGCGAATTCCGGTAATAGAAAGGTTTGGGTAATGGACCCAAGTTTGTTTGATGTATAATGGTATGCATTTTAATATATTTGAAGGTAATACTATTATATATAGATATTACATGTCATGCCATTTTCGGTGGTATGTGGAATGTCACATAACTCCTCACGGTTTGAGAGTTATGGCCATGTGAAGTTGGAAACCCCTTATGAGTCATCTAGAAGCCCCAAAAGGTCAAAGTAGTCAAAGTGGTTGCAAAGAAGAAATTATTTAAATAATAAAGTGAAGTGATGAGAGTACTATAAGTCCAAGTGAATACAAAAGAAATCATTTGAATAATAAATTTAATGGAGAAAGTACTAAGTGGACAAGTGGTTAGAAATGGGTTAGCCCTAAAATAGGGAAAGTGGTTTAAGATGGTTAGAAGGTAACCCCTTGAGGAAGCTACATAAAAGTATAAATAAGAGGCAAGGGTCTCTTATTTTACTTACACTTGAGCATATTGAATATCTACAAGTGACTGAGGTAACCAAAGGATATATAAGGATAATGTCAGAGGTAAGGTGAAGTAAAGAAGGCTGAAATTCAAGGGAGGATAAATTCTTTTGATGATGCTTTCTAAGGTATGTTATTTTCACAATAAATTTTTTTCTAGAATGATTCAGACCATAAAATATGGAGGTCGTTGAGGAAACATATCCAATTAGATGTGATAAAAATTTCAGTTTGTGGGTCGTTGTATTTTTGGAGTTACACTCTGTGGAAAATAGGGTTTGTGGCTAGTCTTGAAACTAGTCTAAAACAAGTGTTTCGGGTAAAAACGTCATAACTTCTTCATAACATATCCCAATTCAGTAAGACCAAATGTATTGGTTAGAGTACAGTCTGTAGTATTTTGTGTACCATTTTCAGATCCGTACAACAAATTTTATGTGTGGGGCACGGTCTACACGTTATCTCTCTAGAATAAGCTAGAATTCAACAAGGTATGTAATTTTTGTTATAACTCCTTTTCTGAGAGGTTCCAAGCAATGAAACCTAGAGGAATTGCATAAAAGACACTGAAGAAAATTGTGTACTATTTTCATATCTTTATTCATTACAGGTACATAGTTATTATTATTTCTAGTTATGGTTGTTGACTAGTCCAAAATTAGTAATGTGAGACAAAAGTAAAGTTTGATGAAAATGCTAGTCTCTTGTTGTTAAAGTTAAGGAAGGTTTGAAGGTATGTGATCATATACACCGGGTCTATTACAGAGTTACAAATCAGATTTGGATGATGAAATTGATGATGGATTTTGGTTGAGGTACATGTTGAGTACATGGTTGAGACAAGTAGTTGATGAGTTGGCACATACACGAGGTGTATAGTTGATGATGTTGGTACATATTGATGATTCATAGTTTATGTTTATTTGATGCATGATTGGTACATATTTGGTGCATGTTTGATGCACTCATCCATGGTACAGGTTGAGGTACAGGTTGGTGCATGGTTGATGCACTTGTTTTTTGTGCAGGTTGATTGGTACAGGTTTATAAGTAGTATATCTCACAATGATAGTGTGACAGTGCTTCCATCATTCTACTTATATTCCAAGGAGGTTGGACGGGGCAAGGATAGGTGGTTTTAGCCACATTTTGGTTGTAGCTGGAGAACATAGGGGGTTTTAGCCAGAGAACAAAGGGGGTTATAGCCTCCTTCTGGTTGTAGCCAGAGAATTGGGGAGTTGGATATTCCCTCATGTTGTAGCTTGAGAAACTAGGGGGTTGGAGCCTCCTTCCAGTTGTAGTTGGAAAACAAAGCAATTTGGTGCTTCCAATGAATGTAATTCTTAAATACATATAAGAAAAATCATTATGTGGTTTTCTCCTGCTTTGGGTTTCAACGTAAAAACATTGGTGTATTGTGTATGTGTATGATTGCTCATTTGTTCATAGTTTATTTACTCTGAAACTATTGGATGATAATGCTACATTGATCTAACACTTGCATTTTATGGTTAAAAAGGATTAAATTGCTCTATTATTGATTCACCCCCCCTCTCAGTAATCCAACAAATGGTATCAGATCAAGTTCCTTCCAAAATCAGTTTAACCACTGAAAGTTAGATCATGGAGAGAAACAACATGTATAAAAACGGAATACCACAGTTTGATGGACAAAAGTTTGCATTTTGGAGTAGAAGGATGAAGACGTATATACAGGCACAGGGATTTCAAATTTGGAAATCAGTAGTATATGGATACAAAGAACCAACAGTTCCACCAACAAGTGAAAAAGGAATGAAACTCAGTCAAAATAATTCCAAAGCCACAAATTCACTTTTGAATGGTCTTGGTGAATCAGAATATGCCAAAGTTGTACATTGTAAATCCGTTAAAGAGATTTGGGACAAAATTCAAAATATTTATGAAGAAGATTCAAAAGTCAAAGCAATAAAACTTCAAACTTACAGAGGTCAATTCAAACAAATAAAGATGAAGGAAGATGAGAATATTGCAGCTTACTTTTTACGAGTCGATGAAATAGTGAATGCAATCATAGGATTGGGAGAAGAAATTGAAGAATCTATAATTTTTCAAAAGGTACTAAGATCTCTTCCTATGAGATTTGATCCTAAGATATCAACACTAGAAGAAAGAACAGATCTAGACTCATGGACGAACTACATGGAATCTTCACAGCATATGAAATGAGAACTAAACAAGAAAATCCAGACACAAAAGAAGCAGCTTTCAAAGCATCCAAAATGTCAAAGAAAAAGGGAAATTAAAAGGAAAATAGCAGCAGTAGTGACTTCTCAGAAGATGATGAAGAAAAAGTGGCCAACTTTGTCAGAATATTGAACAAGGGAACCAACAACAAATATAAAGGTAAGCTTCCATTGATTTGTTTAATTGTGATGGTATTGGTCATTTTTCTAACAAATGTCCCCATAAGAAAAATAAGAGTGATGAAGATTACTCAAATAGAAAAAAAACATATAAAGGAAAAATAACCAAAAAGAAAGCTTTTAAGAAAAGCTTATGCACCAAAGAAGACATCTCCTCATCAGATGAAGATGAAGTCAGTGACAGTGAGACAAAAAGAGTTATATTCATGGAAATAGAAGACTCTGATAAAGAAGACACCGAAGAAGAATATGAAGAGGAAGAAGTTGACTACCGAGAAGAATTGTTGAGTGCCATAGAAGTTATAAGAAGAGAAAAGAAGTAAAACAAGAAGCTACAAGCAAAACTAGACAAGAAAGAAGACAATCAGGAACTAGAACAAATGATCATGAAATTGAAGGTTCAAATAGAAGAAGATAAAATAATTGAAGAAGCACTCAAAGAACAACTAGAAGAAAGAGACAGGATCATTGGAAATTTGGAAGCAGGGATTGTCACATTGAGAAATGATCTTCAAAAGAAAAATATGCAAAACAACTCAAAAGTTTTGGATGACATTATTAGCAATCAAAATCCTCATCATGAAAAGTCCGAACTTGGATACAATCAGACAAAAAATGGATCAAGCTCCAAAACAACAAAACAGGAAACATATCCAAAAAGTTATGCAGAAACAATCAAATAGGATAGGAAGACCTACAAGGAAGATTACAGGGACACTCCTCCACCAAGAAGATTCGGATTTCAGAATAAACGATCGACAGAAACAAATAGGCCCCAGGAAGAAGAAAGATTCATAAAAGTAAATCCTTTTAGAATATCTTCAACTCCCAGGTATCAAACTATATTTTTTGGTTTATATTATGCATGCAATAATTTTGTACATAAAGTTGTAAATTGAAGAGATAATAGGAGGAACATAAAAAAATCTGAAAGTCATACACAAAATGGTTATCCAAGAAGGCATATTGAAACACAAAGAAGAAGCTACAACATGTTTGAATCATTGAGCACTGAAGTGGAATGCTACAAGTGCAACAACTTTGGACACATGGAAAAACATTGTAGAATGACAGTCCCTCCTAGAGAACAGAACTATAACAGTCACAGACAGGAACCTTAGAAGAGAACATGGATAAGAAAGTAGAATCAGTATAGAAATGAAGAATGCACACTTGATCTATAATCTAAGAAGAAGAAACTTGGTTGGTGTGTTGATAATGGTTGTTCAAAACACATGACAGGTGATAAAGACAAGTTTCTTACATTAAGAAAGGAAAGAGATGGACCAGTCTCCTTCGAAAATAATGTTTCAGCTAAAATCATTGGAAAATGCACAATTAGAATTGGAAACAAGAATACCAAGGCAGAAAATGTTCTACTAGTAAAAGATATGAAACATAATATTCTAAGTGTAAGTAAAATGTGTGACCAAATTCATAAAGTTACTTTCGATTCACAAAAGTGCGAGATAAGAAAAGAAGGTTCAGGAAAATTGATTGCAACAGCTACAAGAACTTCAAGAAACATATATGTATTAAGTGAAATTGGAAATGAAAAGTGTTATCTAGGAAAGGAAGATGAAAGTTGGATATGTCACAAAAGAATGGGTTGCATACACTTTGATAACCTTTTCAAAGTCAACAAAAAGGAAACAGTTAGAGAAATTCCCCAGATCACGAAACCAATCAACACTTTATGCAAGCATTGTCAACAAGGAAAGCAAACAAAGACCAGGTTCAAATCAAAGGAATATTCAATGACAAGACCACTGGAAATTGTGCATACTAATCTAGTTGGACCAACTGCAACAAAGGGTTTAAAAGGTGAGAAATGATTTATGTTATTAGTTGATGATTATACGAGAATGACTGTAGTTTGCTTTCTCAGGAATAAGTCAGAAGCTTTTGAAAACTTCAAGGTCTACAAGGAAATGGTTGAAAATGAAATGGATTCAAAAATCAAATGTTTGAGATATGATAATGGATGAGAGTTCACTTCAAAGGAATTTATGGACTACTGTAGCAGGCACGGAATAAAAATGAAATTGTTCATTGCTAGGACACCTCAACAGAATGGAGTTGTTGAAATAAAGAACAAGACAGTACAAGAAATGGCTCAAATAATGCTAAAAGATTCAAAATTGACAGAAATTTTTTGGACACATGCAGTGCATACAACAGTTCACATAAAAAACGAAGTAATGATAAGAAAAAACAATGACAAAAATCCCTATGAGCTATTGGAAAGGAAGACCAGAAAATGTGAAGCACTTCAGAGTATTTGGAAGAAAATGCTACATAAAAATAGAAAATGACAGAATGGGAAAGTTTGACTCTGGTGTGGACAAAGGAGTACTTGATGGTTACTCAAGTACAAGGAAAGCATACAAGTGTTACAATCTAAGGATGAAAAAAATTGTGGAAAGCATCAATGTAACAATTGATGAAACAGGTGGACGAGAATTAAAGGAAGAAGAAAATGAATCAATGGAACAAATTTATGAAGAAGAAGAAGAATAAGATGAATAAGAAGTATAAGGGGAAGATGAAGAGGATCAGGCAGAAGTAAAAGAGCAAGTTCAACAAGTTCCTCCAAAGAAACCTAGCAAATGAGTATAGAAAATTCATCCTTCAGATCAAATTATCATAAACAAATATGGAGGAGTTGAGACTAGAAGAAGAATTCGTTCACTAGAACAAATGCACCTAACACTCTTATCTACGATTGAACCACGCAGTTTTGAAGAGGCCGGGAAGGATGAATTCTGGAATAAGGCCATGGATGAAGAATTATATCAAATAGAGAAGAATGACACTTGGGAATTGGTTCCAAGACCAAAGAATAATAATATGATTGGCAGAAAGTGGGTTTTCAGAAATAAACCGAATGAAGATGGACAGGTTATAAGGAACAAAGCTAGATTGGTATGTAAATGATACACACAAGTTGAAGGAATTGACTTTGAAGAGACATTTTCACAAGTTGCTAGAATGGAAGCAATCTAATTGATTTTAGATTATGCATGCTCCAAGAATATTAAAGTGTATCAGATGGATGTGAAATCATCTTTTCTGAATGGGGAACTTGAAGAAGAAGTCTACATTCAACAACCAAAAGGATTTCAGTTGTCAGAGAATGAAAATTATGTGTGTAAATTCAAGAAGGTCTTCTATGGTCTAAAACAGGCTCCTAGAGCATGGTACTCTAGATTGGATAAATATCTACAACATGCAGGGTTCATAAAAGGAAGTGGAGTCAACAACCTCTACATCAAGGTAACTCAATATAGTATTTTATTAATTAAAGTTTATGTTGATGATATTGTTTTTGGAAGTACTGATGACAGGTTAAGCCAAAAATTTGCAAAGGATATGCAGAATGAATTTGAAATGTCATTTCTCGAAGAAATATCCTTCTTTCTGGATCTTCAGATACGTCAAAGCAACCAAGGATTTTTTATTTCTCAAACTAAGTATATCGGAGAAATGCTAAAGAGGTTCGGAATGGAAGATTGCAAACTAGTTACCACTCCTATGAAAACCAGTTGCAAGTTGAGCAAAGATGATGATTCAAATTCTACATATCAGAGGCAATACAGGTCAATGATTGGTAGCTTACTATATGTGACAACATCTAGAACATATGTAATGCAGGTAGTTGGACAGGTGGCACGATTTCAAGAAGCACCAAAGGAATCAGATGTATTAGCAGTGAAGAGGATTTTCAGATATCTCAAAGGAACATAAGAGTTTGTATTATGGTATCCGAAAGGAAAGGATCTATACTTATTTCCTACACAGATGCATATTGGGCAGGTTGCATTGATGACCAACGAAGCACCAGTGGAGCAACGGTCTACTTGGGTGAGTGTTTTGTATCTTGGCTAAGCAAGAAACAATCATCAGTATCTTTATCTATAGCCGAAGCAGAGTATGTTGCAGCAACAAGATGTTGTACTTGGGTTCTATGGATGAAAAATACTTTTACAGATATACAAGTTGAGTATGATGAGCTCATTCCAATATATTGTGATAATAAAAGCATCATCAGTATCTCAAAGAACCCGGTGATGCACTCCAAGATGAAACACATTCCAATAAAGTATCAATTTCTACAGGAGTGGGTTGCAGAGAAGAACATCAGAGTTGAATATGTGGGCACAAAAGAACAAGTGGAAGATATATTTACAAAAACACTTCCAAGGGAAGCCTTTGAGTATCTTCGCCAAAGACTCAGAGTAATTTCTACAACAAAATGAATGATTTTGAATGCTTATCTTATATGTCTTAGATTTACACTAGGAAGAACCATAAAGAGGACAGTTCATGTTAGGTGATCAATTTCAGGAAGAGTTCAGTCAGGGGGAGAAACCCCGGATGGAAAGATACCTTTGTCATTGATGACAAAGGGGGGGAGATTTATCAGATGCAAAGGTAAATTCTTGGAGAAAGAGCACAGAGGCATGGTTCCAGGGGGATTGATGGTCACAGGGGGGGCATGAGTGATATGACTTCAGTATTGCATCAGAGTGTTTCCATCAATGCCAAATGAGAGATTTTTTATTACTTGGTTTGGTTGTCATTGATGTCAACCCTTGGAGAAAGTCTGGTAGCACAAAGATTTGGGTAATGGACCCAAGTTTGTTTGATATATAATGGTATGAGTTTTAATATATTTGAAGGTAAGACTATTCTATATGGATAGTACATGTCATTCCATTTATGTTGGTATTTGGAACGTCACATAACTCCTCACGGTTAGAGAGTTATGGCCATGTGAAGTTGGAGAACCCTCGTGAGTCATCTAGAAGCCCCAAAAGGTCAAAGTAGTTAAAGTGGTTGCAAAGAAGAAATTATTTAAATAATAAAGTGAAGTGATGAGTTTACTATAAGTCAAATTGGATACAAAAGAAATCATTTAAATAATAAATTTAATGGAGAAATTACTAAGTGGTTAGAAGTGGGTTAGCCCTAAAATAAGGAAAGTGATTTAAGATGGTTAAAAGGTAACCTCTTGAGGAAACTACATAAAAGTAAAAATAAGAGGCAAGGGTCTCTCATTTTAATTACACTTTAGCATATTGAATATCTACAAGTGAGTGAGGTAACCAAAGGATATCTAAGGCGAATTTCAAAGGAAAGGTGAAGTAAATAAGGCTGAAATTTAAGGGAGGATAAATTCTTTTGATGATGCTTTCTAAGGTATGTTATTTATAGGTCATCTCACCATTTTTGCAATAACCTTTTTTCTAAAATGACTCAAACCGCAAAATATGGAGGTCATTAAGGAAACATATCCAAGTATCTTTGATAAAAATTTCATCTTGTGGGTCGTTGTATTTTTGGTGTTACACTTCGTGGAAAATAGGGTTTGTGACTAGTCCTGAAACTAGTCTAAAACAGGTGCTTCGGGTAAAAACGTCATAACTTCCTCATAACAGATCCAAATTCAGTATGACCAAATGTATTGGTTAGAGTACAATATTTAGTATTATGTGTACCATTTTCAGATCCATACAAAAAATATTCCATGTGGGGAACGCTCAACAAGTTTTCTCTCTAGAATAATCCAAAATTCAACAAGGTTTGCCATTTTTGCTATAACTCCTTTTCTGAGAGGTTCCAAGCAGTGAAACCTAAAGGAATTTCATAAAAGACATTGAAGAACATTGTGTAGTATTTTCATATATTTATTCATTACAGGTACATAGTTATTATTATTTCAAGTTAGGGTTGTTGACTAATCCAAAATTAGTCATGTCAGACAAAAGTAAAGTTTGATGAAAATGTTAGTCTCTTGTTGTTAAAGTTAAGGAAGGTTTGCAGGCATGTGATCATATACACCAGGTCTATTACAACATTACAAATCATATTTGGATGATGAAATTGATGAGGGATTTTGGTTGAGGTACATGTTATGTACATGGTTGAGACAAGTAGTTGATGATTTGTCACATACATGAGGTGTATAGTTGATGATGATGTTGGTACATATTGATGAGTCATATTTTATGTGTATTTGATGCATGATTGGTACATATTCAGTGCATGGTTGATTCACTCATTGATGGTATAGGTTGAGGTACAGGTTGGTGCATGGTTGATGGACTTATTGATGGTACAGGTTGAGGTACAGGTTGGTGCAGATTGATTGGTACAGGTTTACAAACAGTATATCTCACAGTGATTGTGTGATAGTGGTTCCATCATTCTACTTATATTCCAAGGTGGTTGGACGGGGAAAGGACAGGTAGTTGTAGCCACCTTCCGGTTGTAGCTGGAGAACACAAGGGGTTGTAGCCTCCTTCTAGTTGTAGCCACAGAATTGGGGAGTTGGAGCTTCCCTCAGGTTGTATCCTGAGAAACTAGGGGGTTGGATCCTCCTTATTGCAACTGGAAAAAAATGGAAGGTTGTGTTTCCAATGAATGTAATTCTTAAAGACATATAAGAAAAACCATTCTGTGGTTTTCTCCCTCTTTGGGTTTCCAAGTAAAAACATCGGTGTACTGTGTATGTGTATGATTGTTCATTTGTTCATTATTTATTTACTCTAAAACTATTGGATGATAATGCTACATTGATATAAAAATTTCATTTTATGGTTAAAAAGGATTAAATTTCTCTATTACTAATTCACTCCCCCTCTCAGTAATCCAACAAGTGCCACTACAGAATGTATTTTTCTCATCCATCTGATTTCTCCTCCAAATAGGTTAAACACATACCCGTCTGTATATCTTCTACGATCCAGATCTCCAGCCTAATCTACATCCACAAAGCCATGTATGTCCAACACTCTATCCAAACCTGGTCTTCCATGGTAGCATAATTCATAAATAGTAGTGTCACGCAAATACCTGAAAAATCTATTTATTGTTGTCCAATGCTCCTTCCCTAGTTTTTACATATACCTGTTCAAAACTCCCACAACATCTCCAATTTCTGGTCTAGTATAGACCATTGCATACATCAAATTTCCAACCGCACTCTCATATGGAATACGAAACATGTCCTCCTCCTCTTCATGTGTCTTGGGATACTGATCCACATATAACTTTACACCTATGTGAATAGGGACCCTAACCGGTTTATATTCTTGTATATTAAACCTCCACAATATTGTCTCCACATATTTTCTCTGATTTAACCAGAGTTTCTTGTTTTTTCGATCTTTTTTAATTTCCATGCCCAAAATGAAATTTGCAGCACCAAGATCCTTCATTTCAAATTTAGAGGACAACCGAGTTTTCACATCCTAGATAATCTCCTTAGTGTTTCTTATCAGCAACATGTCATCCACATACAAGAACAAATCAATCAAATGATCACCAATTAATTTAAAATACACACATTGATCCTCTCTTCTTCTTTTGAAGCCAAGTCCCAACATATAAGTATCAAATTTGTGATACCACATCCTTGGTGATTGTTTTAAACCATACAAGGAATTTTTCAGCTTGCATACCAACTCCTTCTTTCCCTTCACAACAAATCCTTCTAGTTGCTTCATGTAGATTTATTCTTCCAGATCCCCATGTAGGAATGTTGTCTTCACATCCATTTGTTCTACTTCAAAATAAAACGTAGCAACAACATATAACATAAATCTAATAGAAGTTAACTTGGAAATAGGATAAAAAATATCACCAAAATCAATTCCCTCAACTTGGGAATAACCCTTTGTTACTAACCGAGCTTTGTATTTCTCCACTTTTCCTTTTGAATTCAAATTTTCTTTTTAAATACCCATCTGCTGCCAATGGGATTTCTTCCAATCGGCAACTCCACTAGATTCCAAGCCTCATTCTTATCCAAGGTTTCCATTTCTTCAACCATGACCTTTTTCCACATTTTTCCATCCTCTGAATCCATTGCTTCCCTAACAGTTCTAGGATCATCATCAGTTATAAAAAAAGAAAAAATTGAACGGAAATCAAGTGGAGTATGAATTTCCAATAACATTTTTTCCTTCATTGATCTCTTCAATACTGGAGTATGAGGATCTTCATCTTATGATTCATGTTCTTCTGTAGAGTCTAATTCATCATCCTTTGGCTCAAACTCTATTTTCGTGGGTTCTTACTTACTTGGTAGGACTTCATGTTTGAAAACATCCTTCAATTCTCTAAATACCACATCTCGACTATACATAATCTTCTTAGTTTCTAGGTTCCAAAGCTTATAACCTTTGAGACCATATTTATACCCAATAAAGATACACTTTCCATCCTTCTTATCTAGCTTACTCTTGTTTTCCTTTGGAACATGAACATAGGCCTCACATGCAAATACCTTGAGATGTGTGAGAGATGGTTTCTTACCAGTCCATACCTTATGTGGAGTCTTGTCATCTAGTGTTGATGAGAGTGATTGATTGACTAGGTAACATGTAGTACCCATTGCCTCTGCCCATAATTCTTTCCCTAACCTAACACGACTGAGCATGCACTTTGATTTTTCCATCAGCGTCCTCTTCATCATTTCTGTAACTCCATTATGTTGAGGTGTATATGGAGTAGTCTTCTACCTTGTTATACCGAACTTCTTACAAAATTCTTCAAATTCATTCTCGCAGAAATATCCACCATTATCCATCCTCAACACCTTAATTATTTTCTATGTTTGATTCTCAACAAGAGCCTTAAACTCTTTAAAATTGTCAAAGACTTCATATTTCTTCCTGAGGAAACATATCCAAGTATTCCTCGAGAATTCATCTACAAAAGAGACATAGTACACTAATTTTCCCAATGATGGAACCGACACATGTCCAAACACATCATTGTGCACTAGCTATAAAATTCCTTCTGCCCTTGTTTCACGAGAGGTGAATCTTATCCGATTCTTCTTCCCATATACACAATTTTCACAAAAATCAAAATCTAGAGAGGAATTATATATACCTTCAACCATACCTTTTCTGTGTAGTAGTCGAAATACCTTCTCTTCGATATGCCCCAGTCTTTGATGCCACAACATAACCTTTTCTCGAGAGACTGTAGGAGTTTTTTCTTCTTCAACTCCAATATCACGAACAATGGAAACATTGCACCCATTACTAATAGTGATTCCTTTCAGCTTATACAAAGTTTCAATTCGAACTCCCTTCAACAACACCATTGCTTCTCAAACCATCATGTAGGTTTCCTTTTCAAATACCACGTTTACCCCTGCATCATCCATTTTACTTACAAAAATAAATTTTCAAGCCAATCATGGATTGTGCAGAACACCGGGTAGTTTTCTAATCCTTCCATCTATGAGCCTCAACTTGAATTTTCCTTGTCCTATGATTCTGGTTGTCGATTCATCACCTAGGAAAACATTACCTCCATAATACCTTTCATATTCACAGAACTACTCCCTATGGGGAGTCATATGAAAATATGCACCTGAGTCAACTAGCCATGCCTCATGATCTACATGTGTGCTTGAAGAGGCCAAGTACACATCTCCTCCTTCTTCCTTGGAGGTATTTTCTTCTTTAGAGGGAGCACCTTCAGATCCCTTCACTTTCTCAACACTTTTGGATCTACATTGCTTCTTGAAGTGCCCTTCTTTTCCACATCTCCAACATACCTTTACACAATTTTTGGGAGATTTAAATCTACCCTTAGAGTTAGATCTCCCACTTGAGGACATAGATATATTTCTTTCCCGGGAGCATCCTATTACAAATAATGCATTTGTTCTTTGTCCTTCCATGTTCTTTCCTCTCATATCCTTCAACAACAAGGATGAGAACACATCATCGAAACTCAAGGTAATTGTATTATTACCTATGGACACAACTATACTATCCCACGAGTCTGGTAAAGAGCATAATAAACTGATACACATATATTCATCTGAAATTTTAATATCAATAGATAATAACTTACTTACCACAATATTGAAGGCATTTATATGCTTTGTCACCGAGTCTCCATATCTCATCCTCGGGTTATACATATTTTTCCATAGGAACAATTTATTTACTAAGGACTTAGACTGATACAAGTTCCCCAACTTATCTCATAACTCCTTGCTTGTAGCTTCCCTTGTCACATTCAGTAATACAGAATCTGAGAGTCACAATCATATTGTGGTATTTTCCTTCTGATCCAACTTTTTATATTCATCTGTTGGAGTTCATGGAGGTGCAGTACATGGATCCACCATGACCTATTGGTCTCTGTCTACCAACAGATCTTCCATATTGAGCTTCCACAACTCAAACAATTTCCCATTAAATTTCTCGATCTCTATTTTTGAACTGCTCGTCATTTCTCTTCACTTGAAGAATCAATACCACATATTTCCCACTGTAACAAGTCTTATCATAGTCCCGAGACAACCCCTGAACACAAAGGCATCCCCCTGAAGCCAATAATTTCTATGAAACCAAATGTATATTTTAACCTTGTATAATATTTTACTGCAAAATGATTCTCAATAAAAGAACAAAAAATATACAATGGAAAATACACACATTACACAGAGATTTTTCTCCTGGAAACCCAAACCGAGAAAACCAACATATTTTGTATTCATTCACACATACATTGTTTACAATACAATATACATATAGGAGCCAGGGACATCCAAAACCCTAATCCAATGACCTGGATTAGTCAACAACCCTAATTCCTTAACCGAAAATAGAAAACCATTGGCGAAAACCCATGTGCCGAAAAACTGCCCAAAAATGGACACAAAAACCGAGGAAAAAAATAGGGGCGTTGCCCCTACAACCCCTTGAGGGGGGCTTAGCATCCCCCCTCTTACCCCTTGCACGCCTGGCACAATGTAGACACTACTTCTAGTCATTCAAAGAATATAACACATATCCAACACACGTCCTATTTGTTTAGGCCAACTATTACACACAAGAGGTAATATTATTGTTATATTTTGTTAATTCTAGTTTTATATTTTTTGTGTTATTTAATGAACATGTAATTATTTATAATATATTTTTTTTTAATTTTCTAAGTATTGTTGCCTATTATTTTGTAAATATTCTCTTGTATGTTAGTGAAGGGCATCCTATCCTAAATAGAGATAGTTGAGGTCAATGAGACACCCTAGTTACAAAGGCATAGCTTGATGTGGTGACCAGATCATAGATTTCATTAGCATGTGAAAGATTAGTTATGTACATCGATGCCTAGTTATGGAGTGTTCCCAATATGACCTAGAGTGATCATGTAGGGCCTCAATTTTACAAATATATATGCAATCCTTCCTTGTGATGACATTATTGATGCATCATATTATCGATATCCTCATCCTACTCCATAGGGTGAGGAATAAGGCCAAGTGATAAGCTATGATACATGATCATCCACATTCTTCATCTACTTCATATTATAAGGATTCTACTCCACTTTCTTCTCCTTGTCCTCCACCTTTTTCCCTCCTCCACCTCATCTACCATCTCCTCCCCCTCCTCCTCCACATGTGCCACTAGCTACACTAATTACTAATCCATCCAACAATCCACCTATTGCTCCACCTATGCCACTGATTGCACCATCTACCAATCCATCCATTAATGCACATACTACCCCACCTCCTCCACAAGATGCAATATATTATACCAATACATCCATTTAATCACCTACTAATCCACTTACATCACCAAATACACCAACTGCTAATCCATCCATCAACCCACCTTATGCTCCACCTACACCACTAGTTGCACCAGTTATCAGTCCTATAGGGGATATGGTCTTATCAAGTGATATAGATCCCATTGGAGAGATATGTCATACTATGGTTGCATTCCTATCTAGAGAAGGGGTGTATGCCTCTGGCTCTAGTGGTAGACCAAACATTAACTGACATGTATATTGATTGTTGTGATGTATATTTTACATGACATGTAAAGTTGATATATATATATATATATATATATATATATATATATATATATATATATATATATATATATATATATATATATATATATATATATATATATATATATATGTTAATTATTATTTAATTGTATTATGTGTATGTTAATGATTAACATTATCAATGATCTCTCTATTTTTAAATTAAATTTGATCTGTTGCTCACTTAAATTTGAGATGCCATATAATGTTTAACTCCATTTATATGAAACATGTTAATTTGCATTGTGACTACAAAAAGTTATAATCTCTTGATGCCATATAATGTCTAATTTTTTAAAAGGTAAAGTTATAATCACTTGATGCCATATGATGTCTAAATTTTTTTAAGGTCGGTTGTTTGTTTTCTAGGAAGACACAATATGTTAATTAAACATATTTACAAACTTTATTAAATGATTCAACAAATGATTGCATCATTTGATTAATTTTTGTAAATAATTTTTTTATTAAATTATACTTTTTCAATTTATTCATACATATTTTACTAAACTTGTTATTAATATTGATAATATTAAAATTATGGAAGTTAAATATAACAATAAATATTCAAATGATTTACTATAGTGGGAGCATCTGTGAATGTGTTGAACCTGCGTAGAATAGATCTAGCTAGAAACTACTATAGACATTTGTAGAGAGAAATTAAGAAAGAAGAAGCAAGAGAAAAAGAAGGGAAGAATTCTCATTAACTGTAACGAATAATGAATAATTTACACATGATATCCTATGTACAACTCAATCAATGCGCACTAGAGGATAACCAATGCACCATAGTGATAGTCTAGAGTGATCTGGACACACACCATTAGTTATGGTAGTGAACTGCCACCTAGTCTAGTCTCTCAGGCAGTTACGGGAGTGAACTGCCACCTAGCTGAGTTAACTAGTCAACTAGTCTTCAATTAACTAACTGAAACAGAGTGTAGTGAGGAGTAGATAAAGGAATCAAGGGTAATGCACCAATCTGGTGATGAAATCAAGGCTAACACACATTATCATGGTGATGATTCCAATGTTGCATGGTGACAAAACCAATACAACATCTAGACTCAACTCAACTAGTCAAACTAAAGTGTCAACTGAAGAGAATATTCTCCAAGTGGATTATTCTCCCCTAAAATTTAGGAGACTGAATAATGACTAATAAACATAGGAAAAACCTTAGTACCTTAGGAAAAATAAATCCTAGGTGTGTGTGAAGTAGCTCCAACACCCCCCCTTGAACATCACTATGGTGAAAATAAAGAATGGGTCCCAAAAACGAGGCCATGTTAGGTACCCAAATACAAAAGATACACTGAAATAAAGTGAGGAAAGAGGGAACCCCCCC
>JZKD02S1669661.1:36761-63871 GCA_000966675.3 Picea glauca | reverse complement strand
GGATTTTCTGTATTGGTTGAGTTATCTCTTGAACATTTGATAAGATATTTATGATAAGGAAGTTTTTGTTGGGTTTTCTTCCCCTAGAGGGTTTCCCAGGATAAATGTTGTGTCTCTTGTGGATGTGTATTTCTCAGTGATCTTGTTCACATTATGCTCTTATCTTATGAAATGCAAAGAACTATAATAATGGCATAAACATTAACAAAAATCACCATCTTAAACTTTTCCTCCATAAAATAGATGAATGTCATAACAACTTTTCTCTCAAACAATGGATGAGTGCTATAAAATGTCCATTTTGCACTTTTAAAGATTTTCTAATGAAAAGGTTATATTTGTATCATTCTATTCATACTCTTTCAACAAGGGAATTAGAAAGTTTAATATGGTGATTTTTATAGTGCTTAACTAGCCTCAAATGTTGCAGTATAGTATATTATTACTTGAAAATTTAAAATCTCCTTGAATTATATAAAACTAATAAGACTTGACATTTTTTACCTACACATAACCAAATTGTGTTATATTAAAATAGAATAAATTGATATAAAAATATTTTCAAAATAAACATAAACATAACATATCATGTATAGCTTCATATATTTTGATGAATATATGCCACATATATACTTTTAAAAATATTCTCATTCAAATTGAGATGAAAACCATTTTAAAGTTATTCTTTCTTGATCATTAAGAATTTAAAATTTTTGAATGAACGTTATCCTTAACAATTTTTAAAATATTTGATCATTAAAATTAACAATTTTTTAAATATTTGATCATTAAAATTGGAAATAAATTCAACCTTTTAAAAATATTGTTTCATGATCATAAATGATTTTAAGAATATTTTAATGCATGTTCATGAATGATTTGAAAAATATTTTCTTATTCAAATTGGAAATGAATTAAACTATTTTAAAAATATCATTTCATGGTTGTGAATAAACCAATTTAATTTTGAAATTTTAGATTAATTAAACTTGGATATAGTTCTAACACTAGTGCATTGAATTGGATATTAATTAAATCAATTTATTTAGATATATTTTTCAAAATGGAAATGAATTAAACCATTTTAAAATCATTGATTGAATGAGTTCTTTCTAGCTCTTCCATTTACTTTTTATTAGGTTATGTGTGAGTCCACCACCCCTTCACATTTTAGCTTGAAGTTCATAAGAAGGGTAAGTCATGGATCTAGCCTATGTGTTCCCTTGAGAGGGGTCATGACCATGATGTATGGCCTATTCCCTTTGAGTTCTTTCTAACTCTTTCATTTACTTTTTATCAGGTTATGTGTGGCTACACCACCCCTTTACATCTTAGCTTGAATTTCACAAAAAGGGTAAGTCATGGATTTAGCCTATCTATTCTCTTGAGAGGGGTAATGACCATGGTGTATGGCCTATTCCATTGGCCTATTCCATTTTAAAGGACCCCAACCATGCATTTTAAAAGGAAAAACCATCCTCCATCAACATGGCTAGCCTTAAATACCTTATGCAACCTGCGTTTACTCTAAATTTGGCTTACATGATAGATGTGGCTTGTGGGTGGCTCCAACCTTGCTTCACATTTCAACCTTGCTTCACATTTCAATTGTTTTAATATTCAGTTTTAACTTGAATTTCATAAGAAGAGTAGGCCATGGCTCTAGCCCACATGTTCCCTTGAGAGGGGTTGTGACCATTATGTATGGCCTGCACCCTTTGAAATGGTCATGGCCATGCATTTGAGAGAGAGAGATCGTCATGATCCATCAATAAGGACTAACCTTGAATCTGTTACGTGGCTTCTATTTACTCTACAATGTGGCCTAAATACTATATGTTAGTTGTGGGTGGATTCATGGGCCCTCTTCACATTTTAGTTATTTTAGGGTTCATTTATTTTGGTTTTAGCTTAAAGTTCATAAGAAGTGTAGGCCATGGATTTGGCCTACTTGTTCCGTTAAGAGGGGACACAACCATGGTGTATATCTTGCACCCTTTGAAAGGGTCATGACAAGCATTTCAAAGGGTGACAACCATACTCCATCAATAAGGCCCATCCTTGAACCTCTTACATGGCATACATTTACTCAACCATGCGACCTTAATAACATGTGTGGGTTTCATCCCCTTCACATTTCAATTTTTTTAACATTCATTTATTTCAGATCATAATAAGGGTATTTCATGGATCTATCCTACATGTTTCATTTATATGGGCTACTTCTATGGTGTATGGCATGTGTGCTTTGACAAGGTCAAAACCATGCATTTAAGAGGGTGACAAGCATGCCCCAGACCAACATTGAATCCCTTACATGGCTTGCATTTACTCTACCATGTGGCATACATAATAGGTGTGGGTTATGGGTGGCTAATAAGAGGGTGACAAGCATGCCCCATCAACAAGGACCAACATTGAATCCCTTACATGGCTTGCATTTACTCTACCATGTGGCATACATAATAGGTGTGGGTTATGGGTGGCTCCATACCTCCATCACATTTAATTTGTTTTTACATTCATTTATTTTAGATTTAACTTAAAGTTCACAATAAGGATCGGCCATGGATTTATCCTATGTGCTTCTTTGAGAAGGCTCATGGTGATTCCATATGGACTATTCCCTTTTAAAGGGTCATGACCATGCATTTGAGAGGGTGGCAAGCATTCTCCATCAACAAGGCCTAGCCTTGAATCCCTTATGCAACCTTCATTTACTCTAAAACGTTGCTTGCATAATAGGTAAGGTCTTGAGATGGTTTATATGTACTCTAGTATATTTCATCATAGGTTGTAGCCATAATTTATTTTATATCATGCATTACAGAGAGGATCAAAAAAACATGGATGTGCTAGTTTCTTCAAGCACCAATGAAGCTTTGATTTGGATATGATTATGAGGTTGGCTTCTCAAATTGAAAATGAATTAAACTATATTAAAACCATTTATCAAATGATTTATTTTTATCTTTCCTATTTGTTTTGTTTATCGATAAGTTTCTCAAACTGGAAATGAATTAAACCATATTAAAATCATTTATCAAATTATTTATTTTTATCTCTTCTATTTGTCTTGTTGATCTAATATATCTATGAACTTGTCAAAGTTCAAATTGCAGATTAGTAAACTCGTTATTATGTTTGATTGATAAATTTAAAGTTGTAGCACAAAATATTTATAATACTCAAGCCTAGAAAATACAATAAATATTCAATTTAATTTATTAAACTGAACTTCATAAAATGAATTTCAACATCACACTTAACAAAGCATGATCTAAAAAGATAAATCTAGGAATAAAGATATAGATACAATGATAATAGTGAAAAACATATCACTAAAATATATATCTCAAAGATGACCATTGAAGACCATTTGTTTTGATAAATACAAAAATGTTGCAAGAGACACAAAAACAAATAAAAAAGAAGGAAGCCACTACATGTGTCAATGGTTTGTAAAAGAAGTGAATTGAGTAAAATTTTCAAATTGAAACACTGCATTGAATCTCAATACCATTAGATTCGGCCTTAGGATTCCATCCATCTCCATGTATCTCCTTTGATCTACTAGATCTGAAGTTGATATAACTATGTGGAGAGATGCTTCATTTAAATATAAATAGGAAACAAAAATGGGAGACAAAAATGGAATGGAAGAGGAAATTTCCAAAAAATAATGAAAAAGAAAAATGAATAGCAAAGGAAATTGTTAAAAATGAATGGAAGAATAAAATGGAATGGAAGAGAAAATTACCAACAAGAATGAAAGAAGAAATTGCTAAACAAGAATGGAAGAAGAAAAATGAATGAAAAAGAAAAGTGCTAAGAATAATGTGAGAGGAAAAAGAGAATAAAGGAATGGAATAAGAAGTTGTTATTAAGAACAAAAGAGGAAATTTATAAACTAGAATAAGAGAGAAAAAATATAGAAAGGGAATGGAGATAAAAAGGGAATAGAGAGGAAATCCAAATACAACAATGGAAGAGGAAATTACTAAACAAGTATGGGAGAAGAAAAATTAATGAGTGAGGAAATTTATAAATAATATTAGGAGAGGAAAAATAAAAATAAAATGGGAAAGGAAACTGGTAATAAGAGTGAAAGAGAAAATTGCTAAACAAAAATGTGAGAAGAAATTTCTTAAAAAACGGGGGAAGAAAGATGAATAAGAGAAATAATGATAAAATGACAAATTTCCAAAAGTGAATGTTATGCTTGGGAAAGGGTCAGTCGACCCTTCTCTAGGATCCCCCCCCAAAAGAATACTATGCTTGAGGAAGGGTTAGTTGACCCTTCCCCAAATACCCCCTCAAGATAGATACTATGCTCTAGAAATGGTTGACTGACATTTTCCTAGCATCCTCTATGAAATCAATAGTATTTTCAAGGAAGGGTCATCTAACCCTTACCCATGAACCACTTTTATGCAAATATTATGCTTTAGATATGGCCATCTAAAATTTCCATGGCATCCTCCATGACATTAATACTATTCTCGAGGAAGGGTCAACTGACCCTTCCCTCATTGCTCCATCAACAAGAATATAATTATTCTTGAGGAACAATTAGATAAACCTTCATCATGCCCCCCACAACAAAAATAATATGCTCAAGGAAGGTTCAATCAACCCTTCCCTAGGATATCCCTTGATGTGAATACTATTCTCAAGGAGTTTTTGATTGACCCTTCATTGGGATATTCCTCAAAGATAATTTTGTGCTTGAGAAAGTGACAATCAACCCTTCCTTTTGCTCCCATTAATGTGAATACTATGCTTCATAAGGTTTGGAAGATCCTTAATATACATACTTTGAGACAATAATATTATTCTTGAGGAAGGGTTGACCATCCCTTCCATTGGATACCCCACATGTGAATACCATCTTTGAGGAAGAGTCACCCAACTCTTCTCCATGCTCCCCCTCCATGAGAATACTATGCTATAGGAAGGTTCAACCAACCATAACYGATGATCCCCTAGATRAGAATATTATTTTCAAGAAAGKATCAATTGTCCCTTTCTCATGTACCTYCTTGATGTAAAYACTATGTTGGATAAGGTYCAATCAATCCTTCTCTGAGTTCCCTTGACAAGATTGTTATTCTCTAGGAAGGGTTAATCAACCCTTCCTAGGGATCCMCTTCTATAAGAAAAATATGCTTGAGGAAACTTGGYCAAACTTTCCACTAGATACCTAACAACATTAAGACCATCCTTGAGAAAGKTCAACCAACTCTTSTTTKTCCTCCCCCTCSATGATATTRCTATAATAGAGGAAGGATTGGTCAATCATTTACTAGCATSCCTTTCAATAAGAATATTATTCYWGAGGAAGGKTYGRTCGATAATTCCATGGTACCCACATTCATGTAAATACTATTCGCAAGGAAGGTTCGACCAATCCTTCTCTAGGATCCCCTGTATGATAATTATATGCTTGAGGAAGGATTGGACGACCCTTCGTTGGGATTCCCTCTCTCCAAGAAAACTATGCTTGTGGAAGGGTTAGTCTACCCTTTAGCTATATACCCCACAACATGAATATCATTCTTAATAAATTTTTGGTCAACCCTTCTCCATGCACCCCCTTGATGCAAATATTATGCTGGAGAATAGGTTGGTTGACCCTTCCCCATGAACCTCCTTGTTATCACCTAAAAACTACTCACTTACAACATTTCCAACAATATTACTAAAATATATCATTATCAACATGTTTAACCTCTATTTCACCCCTTTTTTGTACCATCACATGACCTATGGAAACTACAGAATCAAACCCTGATTTTGACCAAAAAAGACCAATGTAGATATTACCCCCAATCAATATATATTTATATATTCCAAATTTTTCATATTTATATACATACATAGTCTTAAACCCTCATATGCAAGCAATCTTGCATAAATACCCTATTGGGTATGTTCATATAGAACAACAGTCCAGGACCACAATATTTCACTTGTGGAATCTGTTAGCACTAGAAGTCACCTTCAGATTGCATAGAAGGTAAGCCCAGTACCTATCAGTTTGTGTAAGTGTAATTGAGTTTTAAGAGGTCAAATGGAGAGGACTCAATGAAAATAACGTTCTAACTCAGAAATCTGGACTAGCATGCAATGTGCATTAGCAATTAAGGTCTGGAATCAACTTCAGTCAGTAAGTTGGAGTAAGGGTGAATAGAGGGAAGGCTTTTGTGAGGAGAGTGTAGAGGTATGTTGTGGACATCAGGTCTTCCAACAACCTAAGGAGGAAAAACTTAAACGAAAGATCCTCTTAAATTCAAATCTCAAGAAAACTGAAAGAAATTATAACAACACTATAATCAAACATTCATCATAATACAGTTACAACAATTCATGTGAATCAGTCATTCATGAACTCTCTCAGTATCAGAGGCAAATAAGATGTAGCAATAAAGTTGACTTAGATTAACCAAGATGTCTCAAAAAAAAAATACATAACCAGAGAATCATTGTTCTTCATAAAAGTATTACAATAGCAGGGAGCCTAGCTCAACCATCGGCCTGTTCAAAATATCAAAACTGCCTATATATAAGCAGAATTGTTGCAACCATCGGGAGTGTGATCGGATTGCTGCATTCAAAGTTTTCAATCAGCGTCTGCTCTGTTAGACTGTGCAGACAATATCCTGTTGTTAGACGTGAACTCTTCTGTCTAGACCTTCTCTGTTAGACTGTGCATGAAACTCTCTGTCAAACGCGAGCTCAAAACTACCAATCCTTTCTAGCTTTCCATTTATGTGCTAAGACGAGGTCTCAACCACTGCTCTCATTCTTAGTAGCTAGCTTCATCGAGATCAGGATGAGGCCTGACACCCATGAATGTCATTAGACGGTGCCAACAACTTCGATCTACGAGTCAATTTTGACGCCTCGAGATTATGAAAATCCTCTTCTGCGAACAAGTGCTTGCCCAAAAGTTGTTTCATGACTTCGCATTCCGGGTGCTTCGATGTGAGCCACTCTCAACTCTCTCAATTTCTGAACTTGCGAACTGGAGCCTAGAGAGTGCTAGCTCTCTTCTTATGGACCCCTCCGATATGACCACCGCTACAACCTGGGGCTTATATTCAAGGTGCTTCGGGACTTTGGGCGCTTCGAGCTTCAGCCCTTCGATACTTTGCAATGTTTCTCATTTTAAAACTCCCGAAGTAAAACTCTCGAAGTGACAGATCTGATGATGTGTGATTCTTTCTAATTGAACGATCCAGATCTATTTTGGGCCTCGACCATTGATTTCGGGCCTAGAATGAGTCACCTTGAGTGTTGTTCTTTCAGCCCGCGGCTGTGGCCCGTGTAAACAAAGACTTGGATGACTAAATAGGGGTTGGGAAAACAGGGAGACCATGGCACTTTAAACACAGAGGGGGGCAAATGAAAACGATTTTACAAGACGAAGAGGAAAAAACTTAAGAATTGGTCTGTGAAAGGAGAGAGAGAAGGAAAAACACAGACTTAGGTAGAAACCACAACCCCACGGGACTCTACAAAGTTTGTGTGATAACATTTGGCTCCACAGGGGATGGCATGCTCCCTGCGAGCTGCCAAGAACAAGTAGTTCCAATGCCTTAGCTATTGGGTTATGGATTCAAGCTCAAAAAATTCTGCTAAGGACTACAGGCCACCAAGAACACTATCCTAAAAATGAAAGCAAACACACATGGGCTCCAAAAGAGCTTATTTATGTACATCCCTAGACTAAATGATTTTTTACACAGTGCTAGGTGAAATCGAATTTCCATAAGAGCCAGTCAAGAAGCTTCCTAACTGGAAACTCACTGACTCTATCAGTGATTGATAACAAATGATGCAATCATGACAACAAAATGATTACATATTTCATCCCTCCTTCCAGTTCTGAAGTCAATATAAATTTGGGATGCTTCAATTAATGGAGGAAATGTAACTCCATGTACTCCCTTACAGGTTCTTGGAATAACTGAGGAAACCCAGAAAATTGGTAACAAAAAGCCTTCTCTACTTCACAATTGCTCACATATGGTTGGATGTCTCTGGTAAGCACAGGTGAGTGAAGGGTTGATGTAGGTTGTTGATCCACTTCTTCTTTGTCTACTCGGATAACATCTGCTAGTTGATGGTAAGAAATATCCTCATGTATAACAAATGATGGCTCCTCCTCTTTATCATGATGCTTAGTGTCTTCATAGTGATCAAATGTAGGATAAGTTTGTTGCTCGTCATCACTAGAATATTCATAAAAAATGGGCTTCCCTGATCAACCTCTAAAACAATAATTCCATCAAGAATATAATTGTTAAGAATATCCATTTCAGGGACAACAGTAATTGTTACCTCTGGTTGCTCATACACATGATTTTTCTCTTCAATCCTAGGTGAAAATATATCATGGGAAACCTCTTGAAGGAAAAGAGAAGAATCATCCTCCACAACCATCTCCTCTTCTAAATCTGAGACAACAAGTGTATAAGGGATAGAATATGATACATCCATTGCTATGTAATCATCAGCTATATTATCAATCATACTTGGAAGGCCTTCTTCATCATAAGCAGGGCTGGTCAAAACATCTGTCTCATGAACAGAAATATCCTTTGCACTTCCTCTTTCACTCAGACCTTCACCAAACTCGTCACATGAGGAAGGCTCTATCATTTGCTCGATATCAGATGCAAAAATTTTACAGCAGTCATTCAATATAATATGAGACATGTAAATCTCTTTGTAATATAAATTAAAAGAATCGTGAAAATCCTTCAAAGAATGGATACTAGCAGCAGGGAGAGATTGGCATCATTCATGAGCATCTTCCTCCAAATAAAATTTGAACATCTTGATCAAGATATCCTCATGAACAAAATTGTGCTCAAGCATGCATATATGAAAATTAAACAAGTGTTCACCAGGATGATCATGCTTGCTTCTTCTGAATATCGGAAGATAATCATCCCATTCATTTATAGTCGGCACTAGATGTGGATAACCAGCTATGGATGAGAAATTGAAGGGGGGAAATATCTTGTCCAGGATAGCCTCCATAGACTTTTGATTTTTCTCCCTTCAAAGGAGTCACCAACAAATTTTGCACAGTGGAGTCGCCATGGTGAACGATAATTAGTCAGAATAATGTGTCCAACTTTAGTTCACCATCTAAAACTGGGTCTTTGCAATGTCGGTCTTCCCAGGGAGATTTTCAATCTAGGACAGTAGCTAAAATCCTTCTCGAGAAAGCTTTCCCTTCTTAATAATCCTCTCTGGGTCAAATTTAGGTGTAGTCAGAGGTAGCTATGGAGTAGACCTCGTGTGTCTGCCTCTGGAGGAAAAAAATGAAACAGTGGAGTCGAAACGGTGGAGTCGTCAGGTGCAAGTTGCAATCTTCAATGGTACTAATATCTGATGCACCTTCAGAATCAGATCTTCTTTATCGTTCTATCCCAGGGAAATGTCTTCAATTCGTTCCCCACAAATGGATCCAGAAATGTTAGCACTAGAAGTCACCTTCAGATTGCATAGAAGGTAAGCCCAATACCCATCAGTTTGTGTAAGTTTAATTGAGTTTTAAGAGGTCAAATGGAGAGGACTCAATGAAAATAACGTTCTAACTCAAAAATCTGGACTAGCATGCATAAGCAATTGAGTTCTGGAATCAACTTCAGTCAGTAAGTTGGAGAAAGGGTGAATAGAGGGAAGACTTTGGTGAGGAGAGTGTAGAGGTCTGTTGTGGACATCACGTCTTCTAGCAGCCTAGGGAGGAAAAACTTAAACACAAGATCCTCTTGAATTCAAATCTCAAGGAAAATGAAAGAAATTATAACAGCACTATAATCAAACATTCATCATAATACAGTTACAACAATTCATGTGAATCAGTCATTCATGAACTCTCTTAGTATTAGAGGCAAATAAGATGGAGCAAGAAAGATGACTTAGATTAACCAAGATGTCTCAAAAAACAAATACATAACCATAGAACCAGTGTTCTTCATAAAAATATTACAATAGCAGGGAGCCAAGCTCAACCATCAACATGTTCAAAATATCAAAACTGCCTATATATAAGCAGAACTATTGCAACCATCAGGTGTGTGATCGGATTGTTGCAATCAAAGTTTTCATTCAACGTCTACTCTGTCAGACTGTGCAGACCCTGTTGTCATATGCAATCTCTTCCGTCTGGACCTTCTCTGTTAGACTGCACATGCAACTCTCTATCAAACGCAAGCTCAAAACTGCCAATCCTTTCTGGATTTCCATTTATCTGCTGAGACGAGGTCTCAACCACCGCTCTCATTCTCAGTAGCTACCTTCATCGAGATCAGGATGACGCCTGGCACCCACAAATGTTCTTAGACGGTGCCAATGACTTCTGTGAGTCAATTTTGACGCCTCGAGGTTATGCGAATCCTCTTCTGTGAACAAGCGCTTGCCCAAAAGGTGTTTCGTGACTTCGCGTTTTGGGTGCTTCGATGTGAGCCACTCCCGACTCTCTTGATTTCCGAACTCATGAACTGGAGCCTAGAGAGCACTATCTCCCTTCTTATGGACCCCTCCGATATGACCACTGCTATGACATGGGTCTTATCTTCAAGGCGCTTCAGGACTTCACGCACTTCGGGCTTCAGCCCTTTGGGACTTTGCAATGTTTCTCATTTTAAAACTCTCGAAGTAAAAATCCTGGAGTGACAAATCTGATGACGCGTGGATTTTGTTAATTGAACAGTCCAGATCTATTTTGGGCTTTGGCCATTGATTTTGGGCCTGGAATGAGTCACTCTGAGTGTTGTTCTTTGAGCCCGCAGTTGCGGCCTATGTAAACAAAGACTTGGACGACTGGATAGGGACTGGGAAAACAAGGAGACCGTGGCAATTTAAACACATAGGGGGGCAAACGAAAATGATTTTACAAGCCAAAGGGGGGAAAAATTAGGAATTGTTCTGCGAAAGGAGAGAGAGAAGGAAAAACACAGACTTAGGTAGAAGCCACAACCCCATAGGACTCTAACAAGTTTGTGTGATAACATAATCATTAATCTATCATCTATCACTATAAATAATTTCAAAGTTGTATATATAACAATACATATCAATTCATGAATGTAACCCCAAACCAAAATTATATTTCAACCTACACCAAATTTTGAGGACAAAACAACATATATACATCCTGCATTTTCCCTAACAGGGCCTGCATTTTCCTCAATGTCCCGTTTTCATGAAATTTCATAAGGATAGTGTGTATAATGTCCATAATTCATCTAAAGATATGAATTTTCCCTAACATTATGATTTTAGGAATATATAATGCAAATCCTAACACAAGTAATTCATTTTTTACTCCAAGGTATGTTCAAACTTCATATACAACGACAGTCCACAACCACAATATTTCACTTGTGGAACCATTAATCTATCACCTATCACTATAAAGAATTTCAGAGTTGCATATGTAACAATACATATTAGTTCATGCATGTAACCCCAAACCAAAATGTATCTTTCACCCTACACCAAATTCTGGGGACACAAACATATGTACATCATGCCTTTTTCCCTAACAGCGCATGCATTTCCCTCAATGCCCCATTTTCATGAAATTTCATAAGGACAATGTGCATCATGCACATAATTCATCTAAATATGTAAAATTTCCCTAACATTTTTCTTTAAGGAAGTTATCATGCAAATCCCAACACAAGGCTTCCAATTTTCATTCAAGGGCATGCATTTTACAACATGCCTTATTTTCATGTAGGAAACACATAACTTCCATTTTTTAGCATGCATTTTCGTCTTAAGGAATACATATCTCATATTAAGGAATGCATTACTCAATGTCTTAAATATACATCATCTCAACATACAAAATTCACCATTGGGCATGCATTTACCTTAAGCTAGCGTGCATTTAAGAAGGCCAATTCAAACAATTTTCCCTCTTTGTCATACAAGACATTTTTTGGTCTTTTTGCGCAACAAGGGTTTTAAGTTTCCAATTGTACAAACAAAGGTATAGACAAATGTACAAATTTTCTACAACCCTGTAGCTTTTAATATTTCCTATAATATTGACCTATTCATTATATAAGATAGATTTCGGTCTCTTTGCCAAGAAAAAGGGTTTATTTATCTAAAATCACAAGCAAAGATATATGCAGATGTAAAATGATAAATTACAAACTCTCGACCAACTTGAATCAATCAATTTGGAGGTGAACAAACTCTATATTTTCTATGATTTGTTCTCTTTAAAGTATTTTCTTATATGGGTTAAGTGTGTGTTGCTAATTTCTATTTCATTTTATATGTATCATTGGTTGGTTAGAAGTCATTCACCTTGATTTATATCATAACCCACCATCATTTGATTCATCAAAAGGTTATGAATCTTTGTGCATAGAAATCATCCTTTTTGGAGTATAAATACACTCCTAATTGCACAAGCATGTTAAAACTATTGTAATCAACAATTTGCAACTTGAATATTAAATTATGGAGGCTCATCCAAGTTTGGATGTGCACTTTCCTATAGCCAACTTTAACAAATTGGCCCTTTGGTTTTACAAGGTAATTGTTAGCCTTTATGCACATTATGTAGGTGTTTGTCTAAAACATTCAATACAAGGCTATATGCATGTGTAAAATCACAAATTAAACCTTCTTCAATTTGAACCACTCAATTTGGGTGAAAATTGAGACTAGGGCATGCATTTTACTCTAAGGCAATTTTGACTTCAAATTTACATGAAATCCCAAATCTATGTGCATGAAAGCAACCTATGTTGTTCTTAAATTGCACTTTTGATGACATAGGTAAATTTAACGAATATAGAAATCCATATTAAAACTTATAAAACATTTTTTGGAGCTACAAGGAAGCTTGGGCGTGCATTTTAATTTGGTCACTTAGTTCGATTGTGACCTTCCAAATTACAAGGAAAACTTTTCCTCTTCTACACATCAACCCTTTTCAAACTTGTAATTGAAAAATTGACAACATGAATAGTTCTAATATGATAAACGACACCCCTAAAAACTTTCACAACTCAAATCTAAGGTATAATAAAACCTTGGCCTACGATTTGCAAATAAGTTGGGCATTTTTAGGGTTTTACTAGGAATCTCTTGCTTATTTTTGCATAGCAGAGTCTTTTAAGACTGTAAATGAAAAACTAAGTATATAGGATTATGCAAAATGACTTAAATAATCATTTATAATTTGAACCACTCAAATTGAATGAATTTTGAGACTTGGGAGTGCATTTTAGTGTAGCTTAGTATGCATTTTGCACCAAGGAAAAATTTACACCAATGCAAAATTTTCCCTCTTCGTCCTAGAAGACAATCTTTTGTCTTTTTGTATGGCAAATGTTTTAAGTTTAAAATTGCACAAACAAAGGTATAGACATATGTACTACATGTAACTCGTAATATTTCTTATAATATTGACCTCTTCATTCTATAAAAAAAATTATTGGTCTTTTTTCATAGCAAAGGGTTTTATTTCTCTAAATGCACAAACAAAGGTGTATATGCAGATGTAAAAACATAAATTATAGACTGTCAAACAACATGAATCAATCAATTTGGAGGTGAACAAAATCTGTATTTTCTATGATGTATTATCTTTAAAGTATTTTTAATATGGGTTAATTATGTGTGTTATAGCAAGATTTGTCTCACCCCATGCAATCTTGCACATAAGGCCTTTTTCCATTTCCCCATGCAGATTTTTAATCCCTTTTTGCAAATCCGAGAGATAAAATTACATTTTTCCACATATACGCATCTTGCCTACTATACAACATGTGTATACGCAAGTTGCGCCATTACAACCCGCATACACCAGGAAATGTGCCCAAAATTGAAAAGTAGTGTTGGTTTTCCATGTCACGATAGGAGATCAATGATCCTTGGCCTTCCATATACTGGAAACAATCTGAATCAGCCCTTTAGTTCCACTTGAAGGCTATAAATGGGTCAATTCTAAGCTATGGAAAAGAGGAGAAAGAATTCAACTTTGAGAGCAAAGTTACTCTGGAGGAATTATTCACTTCACATTGAGTTTGCATCCCTTTATCCTTTAAGTTTGAACACATTATTCAACCCCCAAGATATTCTCTTATTGATTGAGAACTTCATTGTCTCTCTTCTATGAGATTGCCTTTGGTGGAGGATTGAAGTGGTGGAGGCCCAGCTGGAAGGAACTTAGTTTCTTGGTTCCAAACCATGTCAACACGGAAGTCTATAACTTATTCACTTATGTTTATTATATCTTAATAGAAATACTCTTTTATCATCCAATATAAGGTATAATAAAACCTTGACTTACCTTTTACAAACACTTTGTGCAGTTTGAGGGTTTTACTAGGCATCTCCTGCCTATTTTTTCACAACAATGTCTCTTATGAATGCAAATGAAAAAACTAAGTATACGGGATTATGTAAACTAACTTAAAAATCATTTACAATTTGAACGAATCAAATTGAGTGATGTTTGAGACATGGGCATACATTTTAGGGTAGCCTAGCATGCATTTTGCACCAAGGCAAAATTTACACCAACAAAAAATCTTCCTTCTTTATCCTGCAAGACAATTTTTGGTCTTTTTTCATAGCAAAGGGTTTTAAGATTCCAATTGCACAAACAAAGGTATAGACATATGTACAATTTTTTTAATGAGTCCCACATGCCTTCCTCTAGAATTAATGAATTTAAACTCCCAACCCCGAAGCAATCTTCTTGTATCTCTAACTATTTTATCCCATCTAACATTGTCTCTTATAGGAGGAGGATGGTGGGTTTATTCACATCAATAACCATTTTCAAGGCTCATTTTTTGAATGGGATGGTTTTGTCCCAATAATTAGAGGTTATATAGATCCAAAGGAACCCTAAATAGGGGCATTGTCCACTCTAAGGAACCCTTCCATCGCCAACTATTTACCAAACATAACCTCATTCATAGATCTATTTGGAGAAAAATAAAAGGAATTATTACCTATTATTGGGGCCTTAGTTACCTTTTCCTAGTTTGGAACTAACACCCTTCAATTCCCCCCTCTTATCCATGCCTTCCAAATTTCTTGTAGGTAGATTCAGACACTATTATCAAGATGCATTAAATATCTATTAATTATTGTAGATAAACACTAAAGATTACAACAATCATCACATATAAGAAAAGTATGAGTCAAAGTGGTAATGATATTCCATTAATTCGTCATAATAGTAGGATCTTTACATGAAAGACATCACAGTTACAGTCTCCATTACAAAACTGTGCAAAGTGAAATGCAGATCCCACACCTTTGTTCTCTCCAAAGATTCCTCCTAATGTCTCTCATTTCCTATCACTCTACTTAAAACCTTATTATTTATATGTTCTCGGCACATTGGGACAACCTCAACCCATAGGTCGGATACATAAGACAATCATAACTAAATTTACATGTATTTATAGGTCCTCGAGTCATTGTTATAGCTCGTAGCTTTATAAACATGCCTCTGCGATCTTTATTTGATGATGGGGCACCAAGTGTTCCTATAGGTTAGGAGGGTGTGTTTATTGCAAACCATCGAAGAGGAGTCATAATGTCGACGATGATTGGGTGAATTCAGAATTCCAATGAACTTCAAGGCACCCAAACAAAAAATAACAAATTTTTGATAATTACTTAGTAATTTTCGATGGTACAGTCGATTTTATCCATACATTTCGGACTCTTCATTAAAATTAAACACGATATGTAGCAGTGTGAAGATACAAGTGTCCCCACTTATGAAATGATATGAGGGAAATGAGTTGAAAAGTTTTCTTGCAAAAACCATTTAGCTTGGGTAGATAATTTACCCTTGCTACACAAGAGGTTCATAGTGATAATTCCATGACAAGTAGACTGGTGTTGCACCTCCAACCAATTGTCATTGTCGAACATGGGCTAGAAATGTGGAATGTTGTCCATTTGTGTTAGGGACCTAACCCCTCACGTAGGTAGAACAATATATTCAGATGTAATAAAGGTCAATATTAATAAGGCTTTGCAATAAGGTAGAATAAGTCGAATGTAAGAATACCTAATAGAAGCTTTCGCTTCTAGAAGGATCTTCCTCTAGATGGTTCTTTTGGTAGACATATTTAGTATAAATAGGAGTCAAGGGTATGAGAACCCTAGATTGTATATTATTGTAATAGAGCTCTTCCCGACTAGAGGTTGCCCCCTCAAAGAGGCAAGTGAACATTGCTCTCAGAATCAAAGTGATCTTTAAGGTGTTATTCTGATTTCATTTCAGTGTTATTGTGGTGTTGTCTTGGTTATATTGTTGTTTATCTGCCATTTCTAGCATTTTATTTCTGTTCTTCGTACTTTTTATATCTGGATTATTACAAGTGGTATCAGAGAACTTTCCTTGGAAAAAATTGTGGGTTAATTTTTTTTCAGGGTAGAGACATATTCCGACGTCTTTAAGCTACAGAGATCTGTTGTTACATCCATAAACCTACGGTTGAGGGATTCATACATGCAGGAAATACAAGTGGTACTTAAACTCACATTTGTTGGCCACCCTTGCAACCCCTGTTGGTACCCCTTCGAGTGGTAGCACATAACACAACACATGTATACGAATCAACCTAGATTTCTTGAAGCCCTCTTTAGATAAACCGATCAGCTTCCTGATCACTCTGAACGTCAATTTGCAGAAGGGGATCATGTGTTTCTTCGACTGCAACCTTATAAGAAAAATTCCCTCAAGGTCGACCATTGTCAGAAGCTGGCGCCCAAATTTTATGGTCCTTATACCATTCTCAAGTGTGTGGGACAGGTGGCCTATGAGTTAGCTTTTCCTAGTCATTCTAAGCTACATCCTATTTTTCATGTTTCATGCTTAAAGAAGGTGATTGTAACTAAGTGCCAAACTCAAACCAACCTTCATAAGTTGGATGAAGAAGGATCCATTTGGATATAGCCACAAGCATTTTTGGACCAGCGTGAGTGTCGCCTGCATCAGCGAACCATGAAGGAAGTGTTAGTCCAGTGGAAAGATACAACTCCAGAAGATGCCACTTGGGAACCAACTACCATTCTACAACAATTTCCACATCTAAAGCCTTGAGGACAAGGTTGTTTTTAAGGGAGAGGACATGTTAGCAACCTAACCCCTCACATAGGTAGAACATGTAGGTAGAACAATATATTTGGATGTAATAAAGGTCAATATTAATAAGGCCTTGCAATAAGGTAGAATAAGTTGAATGTAAGAAGACCTAATAGAAGCTTCCACTTCTAGAAGGATCTTCCTCTAGATGGTTCTTTTGATAGACATATTTAGTATAAATAGGAGTCGAGGGTATGAGAACCCTAGCTTGGATATTATTGTAATAGAGCTC
Source organism: Picea glauca (assembly GCA_000966675.3). Classification (NCBI taxonomy): domain Eukaryota; kingdom Viridiplantae; phylum Streptophyta; class Pinopsida; order Pinales; family Pinaceae; genus Picea; species Picea glauca. The sequence goes on along the minus strand of JZKD02S1669661.1, from coordinate 46,472 downwards.
TTCTCGACTAGAGGTTTCCCCCTCAAAGAGGCAAGTGAACATTTCTCTTAGAATCAAAGTGCTCTTTCTGGTGTTATTTTGATATCATTTCAGTGTTATTGTGGTGTTGTCCTGGTTATATTGTTGTTTATCTGCCATTTCTAGCATTTTATTTATGTTCTGCATACTTTTTATATCTGGAATATTACAATTTGATGTGAGATTGAATTGTCTTCATACATGTAGGAAGGATCATACAACTTGAGCTAGGATACATTAACTACAAGATGAATACCCAATTGTGGTGGAAGCTCTAGTTTGAAGGTATTTTGATCGACCTGCTACAAAATATTATATGGGCCATTACAAAGTGGATGAAGCTTATGATGTTTAGCTCCCTAAAATTATTATTTATAAATATATATACATACTTTATCACTAACCTATAAGGATGAAATACTATGATGGTGATAAAATAGAATCTTAATGTGTGTGTGGTTACTTTGAAGGGTGTTATGTACCTAGAGATAAGTATGGGATAGATATTTTGCAAATGTAGTGGCCTACTAATGGAAGTTGCAATATTTTTGGTAAGGTGTAACACCTTGTTTTCCCCCAAGTCCGTAATTATTCTTAAGACTTCATGAATTATAATTGATGCATAATGTAATTGTGTTTTATGTTAATGAAAAAAATTATCAATTGACTGAAGGGGAAGCCTTGCACTATTGGTCATGATACCATGAGTGGGAGCTGGTGAGGGGGAAACTAGGAATTTTGTGTGAGGAAAATAGGAATATTTCCAAAAAACCCAACCTACACATGCATGACCTCAAATGAAAAACATGTATGAAGTACCATGTCTACCCTATCCACAAGAAACCCGTTAATGGCATCAGATCGGGTAGTTGGAGAAATTATGACTTCCTTCAAATCATGTAGCCAGAGGAGTGAAGGGTAGGCTACAACTTTCAAATTGGAGTATATGTAAGTGCCCCACCAATTTGATAGCTTTACCTCAGGGGTTTCTTTTAACAGAAGCTAGTTGGGGAACCCAAGGGAGGGGAAAATGTCCCAGATCGGGAAAAGGAATGAGGAGGAATAGAGCATGGAGAGAAGGGAGTGGTATCAAGAATGAGCATAGAGAGATCACGTGCTCATACTAGAGTAGAGAAAACTAGGAAGTTTTCATGAGGAAAATAGGAATCTCTCCTAGGACATGAATGGTCAACATTGGAACAGAGAATACCCATATCCATACTGGAGAAAATAGGGTCGCAAGTTGGTGCTTGCTGGAAAGGAAATAACACTAGTAAGGGGAGGGCACTAAGGTACTGTGAAGTAGTGAAGGGACTCCCTTGTGCAAAGGAAATACAACTAGGAAAGCACCTGGTAAGATTGTGGAGGCTCTGGGCTCAGTGGGAAGAAGGGATTTTATGTAGTTGCCAATGTAGCGAAGGAGAGTAACCTTCCTGACCATTTACTTGACTTGAAATCCAAATTGGAAGAATCACCTGGTGGTATCATATCCTAACACAGGGGTGGCCTACTGAGGAGAGAAAATTGTAAACAAAACCTATGGTTGGGTGGAAAGGTATTCACCCTCAATGAGTTGTCTAATTGGAATTTTAAACAAAAATAGATAAGTATTTCCCCATGTATATAGTAAATGTTTTCTAATGGACATGACTTGCATTTTGTTCTCAATAGTAGCTTTTATATGCTGATTGAATGTTAAAAGTCTAAGTTTTAATGGTGCAATGTAATCTGTTCTAAAGGATAATTGATTATATGTAATAATTGTGCATGGGAGGTATAATGTAGGCTTGTAACCTTGTGTTTCCCCAATCCTTTGAATGGAAAGTTTGAAGGATGTGAAAATATTCACTAGGGGGGCCAAGGTGAAGCGTCACCTATGTATTGAAGAAGTGGGTCAAAGGTTGAGGGATTATATTTAAAATCCTTCCAGGTAGTTCCAAAGAAGGCCATCGACTGGTATGCTTTGAAATTCTCCATAACCCAGTTGAAATCCATTCTTAAACCCAAGGAGAAATATCAATCGTTGATCCGATGTGAAGAGTTGATCCCGACCATTTTTCAAAGATACGGACTTCAGAGAGATCCTTTCATAAGGAGATCCCTTTGGAAAAACCAAGAAGTGAATTCAAGATGAAATTTTCAATGGGGAAGTTCTGAGTCGATGAGAACCACTGGTCTATTGGGAAGGTAGTTCGATGAGATATGGATCATAGATCTATTATGCACTAATATTATAAGTCTATCAAAAAGGTAGAGTTTAGAATGATTCATCAAGGAGGGGTGTAAGGAATTTCCAATGAGAAAATCCTGAAGATGAAGGTCCAAGAGGACCAGAGCTATAGATCTGATGGCAATCCGGCTGATAAGATCCAAGCCATTGGTTTCCCGTGGGACCGACCAATAGAAAATTATCGTTGAAATAGTAGGATTGGTTAATCGTCGAGTGGATCTGAGATCTAAGACATCCATGGTCATTAGGAATTCAAGGTGGGTGATCATGTGTATATCAAGGTGAAGCCCAAGAGGAGCTCCGTAAGAATGTGAAATTGTGCCAAAATGGTTCCTCACTATTGTGGATCATTTGACGTCCTAGGAAGAGTGGGATCGGTAGCATACATACTTTCCCTACCACCTATTTTTAAAGCTCACAATGTGTTCCATGTATCCTTATTAAATAAGTATATCCATGATTCTAATCATGTTATTTCTTGCATTGTGAAACAGGTGGAACCAGAGGGATAATTCTAGCTCGAGCCTTAATGCATCCTGGACATGAAAGAGACATTTCTTTAGAACAAAGTTGTCGTGCAGGTCAAGGTGAAATGGAAGCACTTTGGAGTAGATGAGGCCACATGGGAACTGGAGGATGCCATGAGGATGGCATACCCATTTTTTTTTTCTGTATAAACTATGTATATGGTGTTAAAGACACTAAGACAGTGTTTCTTTAAGGGGGAGGGGAATGCAACACCCCGTTTTCCCCAAAGTATGTAATTATTCTTAAGAATTCATGCATTATAATTGATGAAGACTGTAATTTTGTTTTATGTTAATGAAAACACCCACCAACTGACTAAAGGGGAATCCTTGCAGTATTGGCCATGATACCATGAGTGGGATTTGGTGAGAGGGAAACTAGGAATTTTATGTGAGGAAAACATGAATCTTTCCTACACCTTCATGACCTAGAATGATTAACCTATCTGAAGTACCATGTCTGTCTATCCACAACAAAATCGTTAATGGCATTAGATTAGGTAGTTGGAGAAGTTATGAATTCCTTTAGAGCATGTACTCAGAGGAGTGAGGGGTTGATTGTAGCTATGATCCAGGAGTACCTAGAAGTGCCCTTTCAATTTAGGATCTTGACCCTAGGGGTTGCTTCTGACAAAAGCTAGTTTGGGAACCCGAGGGAGGGGAGATTGTCCCAGATTGGGAAAAGGAATGGGGAGGAGGAGGACATGAAGAGAAGGAATTGGTATCATGAATGAGCAGGGAGATCTCATGTGCTCAGACCATAACATAGAAAATTGGGAAGTTTTCATGAGGTAAATAAGAATCTTTCCTAAGAAACTAATGGTCAACATTGGAACAAAGAATACCCATAATGATACTGGATCAAAGAGGGTTGTGGGTTGGTACTTGCTGGAAATAAATGGACACTGGTAAAGTGAGGGAACTGAGGGACTATGAAGCAGTGAAGGGACTCCCTTGTGTAGAGGAAATCTAGCTAGGAAGGCACCTATTAAGCTCGTGGAGGCTCTGGTCTTAGTGGAAAGGGGGGATTTCTTATGTTTCCAGTGTAGTGAAAGAGAGTAATATTCTTGACCATTTCCTTGACCTAAAATCCAAATTGCGAGAGTCCCCTGGTGGTATCATGGCCTGACACGTGGGTGGCCTATTATGGATAGAAAAAGGGTAGTATATCCTATGGTTGGGTGGAAAGGCATTCACCCATAGTCAGTTGGTTGGTTGGAAGTTTAAACTAAAACAGATAAGTATTTCCTCATGTATCTAGCAATTGTTTGTCAATGGACATGAATTGCGTTATGTTTTCAATCGTAGTTTTTTTATGTTGATTGAATGTTACAAATATGAGTTTTAATTGTGTAATGCAATATCTTATAAAGGATAATTGATTGTCTGTGATAATTGTGCATGTGATGTCTAATGGAGGCCTGTAACCCTATGTTTCTTAAACCTTTGAATGGAAAGCTTGCAGGATATGAAAATATTCACTCGGGGGTCATGGTAGCCATGAATGTACCAATAATATATGCCATTTTTTATACTTGGAAAGAAGACCACCAAGCTTTTGTTGTTGACTTGAAGGTGTTATTTCCAAAAAACCCATTTCTATTTTGATTGACCCTACTTCTAACCTTAGCTATGTTTCACCCCAAGTTGTTGAAGCATGTAATTTATATAAGAAAAAACATGAAAAATCATGCTTAGTTTAGTTAGCCATGAGAACTAAGAAAAAGGTAATGTAATTAATTGAAGCATGATCGTTTGAAACGAATGGACTGCATACACAAGAAACCTTAAATATCCTATGTTTGGGGTCATATGATGTTTTGATGGGATGGACTGGTTAGTTGTCCATAAAGAAAAATTGAACTACCATGACAAGACCCTAGAATGTGAAGATAGTGAAGGAAACATGAGGGTATTGCAAGGCATTCATAATCCTATATCGGTAAGGCATATATCAGCACTATAACTCAAGACATTCAGCCAAAAAGGGCATCCTTTGTATGCAATACAAGTGCTAAATGTAGTAGAGGATAATGAGATGAATATTGAGGATCACCCAATGTTGTGGGAATTCAAAGATGTGTTCCCATAGGAGGTACTTGGACTTCCTCCTAAGAGAGATCTCGATTTTTCCATAGACCTTGTACTATTAGAAGTACCTTCTTCTAAAGTATTTTACAGAATGAGCACACTAGAGATGGAAGAGTTAAAGGTTCAGTTAAAAGAAATGATGAATAAAGGGTATACCAGGCCGAGTGTGTCCCCGTAGGGTGCACCATATCTGTTTGTGAAGAAAAAGGATGGTACCTTGCGGTTGTGTATTGACTACCAGCAGTTGAACAAGATGACCATTAAGAACAAGTACCCTTTTCCCAGGATTGATGAAATTTTTTATCAGTTAAGAGGAGCTATAGTATTTTCTAAAATTGACTTGAGATCGGGATATCACCAAGTTAGCATTAAGAATGAAGACATCCACTAGACAAATTTTAGAACAAGATATGGACACTATGAATTTTTAGTGGTGACTTTTGGACTCACCAACACACCAACCACCTTTATGTGTTCTATGAACAACATTCTCAACATGTATTTGGAAAAGTTTGTCCTTGTGTTCATTGATGGTATCTAAGTATATTCCAAGACCAAGGAAAAGCACAAGGAGAATCTTAGGTTGGTGTTACAGGTGCTAAGATATCATCATTTATATGCCAAACATAGAAAATGTGACTTTTTATGTAGAGGGATCTAGTATTTGGGTCACACAATTTCAGAAGAGGGAGTAGTTATAGACTGCAAAAAGATTAATACAATAATGGATTGGCCATCCCCTTAGAATGTAATTAAGGTAAGGTCATTCATGGGATTAGTTGGATATTATAGGAGGTTTATCAAGGGATTTTCCAAAATCGGTCACCCCATCACCTCATTGCAGAGAAAAGGGATGAAGTTTGAATGGTAAGCAAAATGTGAGGCTATCTTTCAAAAGCCGAAACACCTCTTGACCCATGCCCCTTTCTTAAACATTCCAGACCCTAAAAAATATTTCTTAGTATGTACTGATGTTTTTAAGGAAGGGATAGGTGGAAAACTTATGCAAGAGGGACATGTGATTTGATATGAATCAAGGAAATTAAATGAGCATGAGCAGTGATATGTTACTCATGACTTGGAGCTTGCATCCATTGTGCACATGTTGAAGATGTGGAGACATTACCTACTTGGAAGGATATTTTTCTTAATGACAGATCACTATGGACTGAAGTATATGTTTGATTAGCCACAATTCAATGCTAGAAAAGCTAGGTTGATGGAACTGATCAATGAGTTTGATTTCAAGATCAAACATATAAAAGGAAAAGAAAATTGAGTGGAAAATGCACTCAACCAAATTGTGCAGACAATGCACCTAACAACAACAAGAGTGTGTAAGTATGACATTAAATAAAGAATTAGAATTCTCTTGCAAAGTTATGAGAATTTTAATATGCTAAAAGAGAGCTTGCAGTAAGCGACAAAAAGGAAAAATCATAAGGGATATCATCTCATAGCATATGAGTTGTTATTGTATAACAATAGATTGTACATACATGATTCAATAGAGCTGAAGCACCTTATTATGGATGAGTTCCATAGGAGACCTTATGTGGGTCATCCTGGTTATCAGAAGATGATAACAACAGTAATACAATTGTATTCTTGGATAGGAATGAAAAAGGATTTTTTAGAGTACATTGCAAAGTGATTAGAGTGTCAATAGGTCAAATTTGAACACAAGCACCCGGCTAGATTATTGCTACCATTACAAATTCCATAATGGAAGTGGGAGATTATCTCCATGGACTTCATCACGGGATTTCCAAGAACGGCTAGGAAGCCTGATGCAATCATGGTAGTGGTGGATAAGTTGAGCAAGAAAGCTCATCTTATTCCAATTAAGTCCACTTCAAAATCTATATATGTTGCTAATTTTTTTATGAAATAAATTTTTAGATTACACGGAATGCCCAAGACCATTATTTCAGATTGATATGTGAAATTCACATCGGATTTATAGAAAGGTTTATTTGTGGGCTTTGGAACACAATTAGCATTCATCACAGCCTACCATTATCAAATATATGGATAGACCGAGAAGGTAAATAGAGTATTGGAAGATAAGTTAAGGATGCATGGCGCACATTAGCCCAAGCACTAGGAAGAATATCTACATTTTGTATAGTTTGCCTACAATAATGGTTATCAAGAGTCATTGAGGATGATACCATTTGAGGCTCTGTATGGAAAGAAGTGTAGAGCTTTGATTAGTTGGGAAAATCTAGTGGATAGGATCACACTTGGGATATACCTACTACGAGAAATTGAACAAGAAGTGATTAGGATAAAGCATAACCTAAAATCGACCAAGGACGGATAGAAAAGATATGCAGATAGTGAAAGAAATAATAAGGAATTCAAGGTGGGTGATCATGTGTATATCAAGGTGAAACCCAAGAGGAGCTCCCTAAGAATGGAAAATTGTGCCAAAATGGTTCCCCACTATTGTGGATCATTTGAAGTCCTAAGAAGAGTGGGACCAGTGGAATACATACTTTTCCTACCACCTATTGTTAAAGCTCACAATGTGTTCCATGTATCCTTATTAAAGAAGTATATTCATGATTCTAATCATGTTATTTATTGCATTGTGAAACAGGTGGAACCAGAGGGAGAATTCTAGCTCGAGCCTCAATGCATCCTGGATAGGAAAGAGACATTTCTCCAAAACCAAGTTGTCATGCAGGTCAAGGTGAAATGGAAGCACTTTGGAGTAGATGAGGCCACATGGGAACTATAGGATGCCATGAGGATGGCATACCCATTTTTGTTTTCTGTATAAAATATGTATATGATGTTAAAGACACTAAAACAATGTTTCCTTAAGGGGGAGGGGAATGTAACACCCAATTTCCCCCCAAGTATGTAATTATTCTTAAGACTTCATGCATTATAATTGATGAAGACTATAATTTTGTTTTATGTTAATGAAAACACCCACCAACTAACTAAAGGGGAATCCTTGTAGTATTGGCCATGATACCACAAGTGGGATTTGGTGAGAGGGAAACTAGGAATTTTATGTGAGGAAAACATGAAGCTTTCCCCAAAAACCAACCTACACCTTCATGACCTCGAATGCTTAACCTATCTAAAGTACTATGTTTGCCTATCCATAAGAAAATCATTAATGGCATTAGATCAAGTAGTTGGAGAAGGTATGAATTCCTTTAGAGCATGTACTCAGAGGAGTGAGGGGTCGATTGTAGCTATGATCCAGGAGTACATGGAAGTGCCCATTCAATTTAGGAGCTTGACCATGGGGGTTGCTTCTTACAGAAGCTAGTTTGGGAACCCGAGGGAGGGGAGATTGTCCCAGATTGGGAAAAGGAATGGGGAGGAGGAGAACATGAAGATAAGGGAGTGGTTCATGAATGAGCAGGGAGAGATCATGTGCTCATACCATAGCATAGAAAACTGGGAATTTTTTATGAGGAAAATAATAATCTTTCCCAAGAAACGAATGGTCCAACATTGGAATAGAGAATACCCATATTGATACTGGATCAGAGAGGGTTGTGGGTTGGTACTTGCTATAAATAAATGGACACTGGTAAAGGGAGGGAACTAAGGGACTATAAAGTAGTGAAGGGACTCCCTTGTGTAGAGGAAATATAGCTGGGAAGGCACCTATTAAGCTTGTGGAGGCTCTGGGCTTAGTGACAAGGTGAGATTATGTTTCAAGTGTAGTGAAAGAGAGTAATATTCTTGACCATTTCCTTGAACTAAAAGACAAATTGCGAGAGTCCCTTGGCGGTATCATGGCCCAGAACGTGGGTGGCCTAATGTAGAGAGAAAAAGGGTAGTATATCCTATGTTTGGGTGGAAAGGAATTCACCCTTAGTCAGTTGGTTGGTTGGAAGTTTAAACTAAAACAGATAAGTATTTCCTCATGTGTCTAGTAAATGTTTGTCAATGGACATGAATTGCATTATGTTTTCAATCGTAGCTTTTTTATGTGGATTGAATTTTACAAATATGAGTTTTAATTGTGTAATGTAATATCTTATAAAGGATAATTGATTGACTGTGATAATTGTGCATTGGATGTCTAATGGAGGCCTGTAACCCTATGTTTCTTAAACCTTTGAATGGAAAGCTTGTAGGATATGAAAATATTCACTACGGGGGTCATGGTGAGGCATCTCCTATGTATTGAGGAAGTGGGTCAAACCCTAAGGGATTAGAGTTAAAATACTTGCAGGTAGTTCCAAGGGAGGCCATGGGATGTGTTTAGTTCTAATTGATGATGTCAATCAGAGTTTATTTAATGTCAACCCGGGAAGGTAAACTTAGAAGCGCTACCTAAAATATATAGATCTAGAAAAATTCCTAATATGTCCAAGATCTTAAAGTTCCCTTACAAGAACATATTCATCAAAATCTCTTTCAACAACTAATCAAACCTAGATGTAACAATTGTCAAGACCCTAAGGTTCTCTTACAAGAACACCTGAATTTTAGGATCTCCTACAATATTAGAACATTTAACAAAAATTTAAAAGATGAAATGAAACAAACCTAAATCTAATAATTGTATGAGTTCTTACGGTTCTCTTACAAGAACACTTTCAAATAAGACTCTTTCAATATTAGAACATTTTTAACAAAACTTAAGAGCTGAAATCAAACAAAAACATAAATTAAATTATACCTAAAATAAGCAAATCGGCATGCAAGTGAGGCCATGGGGGCCCTCCATAACTCCACAAGCACACCACTTAAAAAGAGACTCAGATGTAGAAGCAAAATCGAAGTATGATTCTTTATTTCAAAATCTCCATTACAAACCAACTCTAAGGTTACAACTCTTTCTAATTCTAAGATTACAAGCTTCAA
>JZKD02S1669661.1:0-13542 GCA_000966675.3 Picea glauca | reverse complement strand
CCAATGGCATAGGTCTCAAATAATGGTGCCAACGAGATCTAAGGAGTTATACTTTGATCTGAAGAATACTGCAGTGACGAAATGCTCAAATGCTTAATAGGAAGAAATGTGTAGTAATTTTGCAACTCGAATGCAGGAGACACAATTGCACGGCAATAGCTCTTGTCTATTCTATTTTTTTTTCCATCCCAAGGGTTAGGGTATTCAAGGGTTCTACAGATAAGGGTTTTCCCTGTGCCATAGCTCTCTAATATATGTGTGGGGTCCAACAATAATACTCAGCCCAATATCTTAGGGCACCAACTAAGGAGGCTAGATCATGCCCTTAGATGTACTGCCCGACTACCCAGGTACTAGAGAGTATCTTCCCGAGTGTTGTTCTCTGTGGCACTATAACAGTCAGGCGACCGATTGTTTTATCGATGGAGGGCTTTAAGAGATCTAGGTCAATCCATATACAGGTGTTGTTTGATGCACTACCACTCGAACGGGTGCCAATAGGGGTTACAAGGGTGGCCAATAGATGTGTGCTTAAGTACCACTTGTATTTCTTGTGTGTATGAATCCTCGACCGCAGGTTTATGTGCATAACAACAGATCTCTATAGCTTAAAGACGTCGGAATACGTTTCTACCCTGAAAACAAAATTTAACCCACAATTTTCTATCGAGGAAGGTGCTCTGATACCACTTGTAATATTCCAAATATAAAATAGTATGAAGAACATAAATAATTAGCTAGAAATGGTAGATAAACAACGATATAACCAGAAAAACACCACAATAATACCAAAATAATACCAGAAGAACACCAAAAAGAGCACTTTGATTACTGAGAGCAATGTTCACTTGCCTCTTTGAGGGGGCAACCTCCAGCAGAGCAGAGCTCTATTACAATAATGTCCAAGACAAAACTTCTCATACCCTCTACTCATATTTATACTAGATGTGTCTATCCAAAAGAAAAATCTAGAGGAAGATCCTTCTAGAAGCGAAAGCTTCTATTAGGTCTTCTTACATTTGACTTATTCTTCCTTATTGCTAGGCCTTATTAATATTGACCTTTATTACATGGAAATATATTATTCTACCTACGTGAGGGGTTAGGTYCCTAACACCTACACACATGTGCACCTATCATAGTTACTAACTTAACAAGAACTATGATCTCAAAATGAGAACTCCAACCCTTAAAACCCAATTTTTTGTGTCAAAAACACCACAATCAACCCCTAAATAAAAAAGTGGTGCGACTAGTAGCACCCTTTTTTAGGGTTAACATTACAATTTTTTCAAGCATGGCCTTAAAAACTCATGTTGCTACTAAAAAAAAGCCTCAAAATCAACACCTAAATTAGAAAGTGGTGCTACCAAGAGCATTTTTATTTTTATTTTTAAGTTAAAACTACAACAAGTTTGAAACCATGGCCATAACATCTATACAACCAAAACTTAAGATCAACCCTCAAATCGAAAAGTGATGTTATCAATAGTACCCTTTTTCCAGACTTAAAGTTACAACATTTTTTAAATATAATCCTTAACAACTTGTACCATTGCAATAAAACCAATATTACCCTATTTTCAAGCAGGACTTAAAATTGCAACATTTTAAACGGTGATCAAAACAATTGTCACTATTATAAACAAAACATAAAACCGGATTAGATAAACTAAGAAAATTTGTTATATTCTTCATAATCAACTCATATAATCCAACAAGTACATAAATTATTCATAACTTCATGTAAGGTCATATGCAAGTTAAAATACTCATTTAGAGTTACCATACAAGCATCACATTAATAAAAAAAATACACAAAATATTTCAAACAATTATTCAAACTAACTCATGGATTCTGACTCGCCATCATAATCTATATTATCTTCAAATGAATGATCAAATGAATATGCATATGGCCCATATTCTTCTCTATTATCAATAAGTGCACCATTTGATTCTACATGTGTGCCTAACATTTCAGATGTCAAAAGCCTTCTAGATATATGGCTAGGTTCACCGGAGCCCCATATTGCAACTATTTTTTGTGTCATCAACCTATTAATAATCTATGTGGTCTTGGAGTGAAGAGTTCCTCTCTTCATCAAATGAAAGTCATAAACAAGTATGTCAACATCCTCTAATTTTAAAATGTTAGTGCGACAATGATTTATATTTTGACCCTTTCTTTTTCTCTTATGCTAATATGTTTTTTGACTGACATCTCTAGCTTGTACACACCATTGAATCTGTGTTTATATGTTGCATACCAATGTACTTCAACTAAAATAACATCTTCATTTTCTTTATTGATTTTCATAATTTTTACAATCCATAATGGATAACCATGTGGATCTTTAATTGCTAACACTGCAATCATACAACTCTCCTTAATATCTTGTACCAAGCCCTTGTAAAGGTATTCCGTGGCTTCATGTTATAAATGTGATATTCTAGAACCAATATACATTTATCTTTCCTCTACTTGTGAACGGTCAATAACACCTTGAGGTTCTTGTTGTTTCACAATTCTTCTTTACTTTTGCAATCCATAATGGATAACCATGTGGATCTTCACTTGCTAACACTACAAACATGCAACTCTCCTTAATATCTTGTACCAATCCCCTGTAAAGATCTTCCATTGATTCACATTGTAAACGTGATATTCTAGAATCAATATACATTTCTATTTCCTCTACTTATGAACACTCAATAACACCTTGATGTTCTTGTTGTTTAACAATGTTTCTTTACTTTTGAAATCCATAATGGATAACCATGTGTGTCTTCAATCACTAACACTACAATCATGCGACTCTCCTTAATATCTTGTACCAAGCCTCTGTAAAGGTCTTCCATGGATTCACATTGTAAATGTAATCTTCTAGAGCCAATATACATTTATCTTTCCTCTACTTGTGAACACACAATAACACTTTGAGGTTCTTGTTGTTTAACAATGTTTCTTTCCTCATATTCATTTGGCATACTTTGTGGCCAACTAAATGGAGTCTTCAAAAATGTACCTCCATTTGTTTAGCTTGAAATTATGTCACTTTGATCATTGAAAAAAGACTCCTACAAAACAAAGTCAACAACATAAAAGTACTCATATGTATCTTTAATAAACTTTTTTACTTCTTCCAAACATTCATAATAATCTGCATCTCTATTATGCCTTTGTGCATTATGGATTTCAACAACTAATTGGAATAACAATAACTTTGATGTAAACATTGGATGATTTGGAATGAACTTTAAAAATCATAACTAATTGGAATAACAATAACTTTTATGTAAACATTGGATGATTTGGAATGAACTTTAAAAATCATAACCCTAATGAAGACCCCCATTCTATACTAGTTGAGTACTTCCTACCCCATATAAGTTTTTTCCCATCAATGTTTTTATACATAATTGATATTGGAAGCTAATATTATTAAGTTGTTCAATGCACTTTTCTTCACCATGTGATTCCTGCATAAATCTCTACATGTCAATAATTTTTTTCAATGTGTGAAAAACAGGCTTTGGAAAGTATGTTTTCTTAATAGTTTCAATTAATGATGGTAGGCTCCTAACATTATTCCTCTTCAATGTTACTGCAAAGTTATTGAACATTTGATCAATATGGTCATGTGTGTGCCCAACAAGAAGGAAACCAACTTTTACTTTTTGAAAGATTTCTAGTTCAATATGCATGCTTAGATATCCAAATACAATTTGATTTTTGTTTTCAAGGTTGTTGTTGTCTAATTGTAGATAAAAAACTTGAAGAATATTATTGGACTAGTGATTAAGCATATGATGAATTATGTTGATAGTTAAATTTGCATCATTGTGGATATTTGGAGCTATGAAGTAAATCCTTGAAGGAATTTGTCCATTAAAAACCATAAAACCAACCAAGTGAAACTTTGTAAATAAAATTATCCTCCTTTAAATTCTTTGGCGTACAAACAAAATGCCGTAGATGTGTTTTTTTTGTTTTTCCAATCCATATCATCAATTATCAAACCTATATTTTTATTTGGAGAATCATAAAACTTATTTTGATGTTTGTACAACTTTTTTCATTCAATTTGTTGTTGATTGCAATGTTATTGAAGTGCTTGGACAATGGAATATGCACATAACATAAAATGAAAATATTTATAATAAGTTCTCATAGTTGATACTGTCAATTTCAACAAATAATTTTATAAAGGCATACCTCTTTCTACTCCATCATATTTACCTCTTCTTGATTTAAGAGAAGCACATGCATTGCAAAACCCCATCCTTGACTTCTTAGGAATACAAACATTGTTGAATTATTTTTTCTATATTCTTGTAAAATATGCATATGTAATGAAATTACCATTTCCTTCAACATCTTCAACATATTCTTTGTATGAGTTGTATATTTCCTTCCTTGGGAAATCATCTGCAGTATGCATTATGTCTCTATCTAACATACACTCTTCATTCTTGGAAAAGAAGCCACACAACCATGACATTGTAGTGTTTGTTAATGACCTACTCTGTCATCTATAATGATCTTTTGAATAAAATGTAGGATCCTTTTCTAGTCTTGTTTGGGTTCTTAATACACAAAGATTTCCAATTGAGTGATTTTTTTAATGTTTTTTTGTAGAGTAAAATATTTCCAATGCAATAATCATAACTTGTATTTGTTCTTATCATGCATCCCACTAAATATGAATTTTATGTGACTTTATTCATTGAAAAATATATCTTCATTTTCTCCAAGGCATACCTATATTTTATACCTTTCAAACAACACTTTTGACAACATTCACTTGAAAACAGATCACTGATAGAACTTTAGTGCATGTGAAATTCTTTTCAAGACCTTGTATAACTTGAATGATTTGGATTGATATAAAAGGGTCTTGTTATATTTCTATTCCTAGTCCCAGATGTAATTTTTCTTTACATTGTCTCCATTATGTTTATGGGAATTTCATCATCCTCGATAGAATGAATATCTTCATCGCTAGGATCAATATCATCCTCACCATAATCATACTCAACATTGTTAGGATACCCAACACGAGAAGGTTTCCTAACTTGAATTGATGCACTTGAATGACTTAGAACATGATCTTCATTCCTATGCCCAACATCATCATGTATGTTGATGGGGATTTATTCCATGGAAGAAAATATCATGGAAATCACCATTTCCTTTCATATTGACAAAGTACAAGAAGTAAGGAAAAATAAACAAAGAGTAGTAGAAGTTCAAACTACAAGAGTAGAGGCACATGAACAATAAAAAAGAATTTAAATACAACAATCTAATAAGGCTAGAAAGGTTACATTTCAACCTGTGGAAATCCAAATGAAGATGATGTTGACATTGGTGCCAATGAGGTTGCCACTCTTGCTCAAAATAAGAAGAAACAAGAGAAACACAAAAGAACTATGACCAATGATGAAGAGATTGTTGATTTATGTGAGAATCCTTTAAATCATAAAAGGAGGAAATCCAATGGTTTTTTTGATGAATAATCCATGGTTAGATCTAAATATCATAGTGAAATTTCTAGTGGTAGCAAGGAAATAATAACATTGGGTGTTGATCTAGAGGATGGTATTATGAAAATAACATGAAATACCATTTGAGATCGATTGAAAATGATCAACTTGGTTGAAAATAGCCATACAGTTCAATTGAATGTGAAACAATATTATAGACCCATAGAAGGCCAAGAGAAATATCAAATTAGAAAGCAACACCTCGTGCATATTTACAACTTGAAAACATTGATAAGTTATAATCCATATGCACATGTGGTTGACTACCTAGTTCATGTTGACCCAATGGAGGTTCCTAGTAGGGATGCATTTGATCGATCAAAATATTTTGAATATAAGTATTATGTGATTGGAGATAATCATTCTGTAGAGGCTAGGAAATAATTGATGCAAGAGTATCCCAACAACCCTCTTTTTGAAATAGTCAAATGTATCATTTATGCTAGTTTAACAGATGCAAAAACAAAGTTATTACCACATGATCATAATACAAATGGTGAGTATAGGATTTCCATGACATTCATTCAAATGATGATATTTATCCATAATGAATTTTAAGAAATATGTGATGGGGACAGATCAAATGTTGATGCAAATTCAACATCATCTTCTTTTTCATACTAGGAAAAAGATGATACTTATAAGTCTATTTTTATCAATGGAGGAAAACATAGCCATTTATTGGTTTATAATATTGTGCCTAGAAAGCTAGCATTTGAGGAAAGGATTTGAAAGAAGAGATTATTAACATTTATCAAAAGCCACAAGAGCTAATTAATTATCTTATAGTTACATTTTTAAGTGAAGGAGATTGGCTTTTGGACTTGTTCTCAGGTTCAAGTAAGATTTATAATAGAATATATATGAAAGCATAATTCAATCTTTATCATTTTTATTTTGTGTTTGTTCACAATATTTTACTTAATTATTTCTTTTGTATTTGTGGATTAGGTACAATACTAGCACATTGCTTATGAAAATGAAGAAATTGCATATATATTGAAAATGACACACTACAATGCAATTTTATTTGATAAAGAACTAATGATAGTAAGTCTCTTCTAGATGAAATGCAAGAATTTGGTTTGAATAAAGGAAATTTTAGTGAATCACATGCAACAAAAATGTGAAAGGAACCTCAACCACCATTGAAAGGGTTGTTTGGAAAGGATCACTTTGGACAACTTGTAGACATAAAAGATCCAATGGAAGAGCATAATGACCCAATGGAAGCATAGAATGATGTCCAAGAAAATGATTGCTTACATGTTGAAAATGATGAATTTGGCATATTTGATATTATTGATTAGTTTTAAGATGTCCTTGAAGAACATCATCAATTTGCCAAATTATTGATAAGTTATAGTTGTAATGTTTTGACTTTGAGATTTTACATTAAGGATAAATATCTATATAGTGTTGATTTATGATAAGCCTTTTTAATACGTTATTTATCATATCATATGATTTATATTTTGTCTTTTATTTTTATGTTAATCGTTACTTTAGGAGAAATAACATTAAATACTGTCATTTTTTACATGAAATATAAAAATATTGTTAAAAAAATTTATCTTTTTTGTTCAATTGTACACATATAAATGTTTTATTTGACATGGCATTTTAAGCAAAAACATCCAAAATTTATATGTTTTTTATTATATATAGTTTTAAAATGTATATTGTTTTTCTAAATGTTTAAAAGTAGCACTATATAGTTACAACTATCTATGTATTGAAGTAAAGTTAAAAATGTGTTAAAAATAATATTTTACATTGTATTTAAAATGTATATCACCATGCCCTCGGGGGGGCAGCTCAATTGGCAAGTGTCGTGATATGAAGTTCCATGAGGTTTCGAGTTCAATTCCCCCGACTTACAATGTGTGCCGCGTATGGGGCCGCGTAGGCACACCTGGAGGTTATAGTGGTAGCAGTTGGATAACACGGCCACGTGCCCAACTAGTTGTTGATTCCTCCAGACATAAAAAAAATAAAAAATAAAAATAAAATAAATAAAAATAAAAATGTATATCACCATAAATTAGTTAATGATACATAATTACATGAGAAATATCAACTTACAAAAAATGATATATAGCATTTTTAATATTGTTAAAAAAACAAACTTTAGGTTTTTTGTTTTTAACATTGTAAAAAATCAGAAAAATAAGAAAAAACAAGATTTGAATTTTTTTTTTAATATTTTATAGACAAGAAGATTCAAAATGTCAAAAGTATACCTCAATAAAAGATGGTGCTACCAATAACACCACCTTTTGAAACATGGGTAAAAATAAGCACTAAATGCATCCTCTAGAAAAAAGAACTTTGTAGGGTTATCGTCAAGATGGTAACTATGTTACCTTGGCCTTGAACATGCACACTTCAAAAATTGCATGCATGTCTATTGTAGTAGCTTGTTGACACCCATCTCAGTGATCATCATGCAATAGGAATGCTAACCATCATTAGGGCCATTACAGTACATGCAACAATGGCACGCAACACACTAAGAGATGAATAATCATTTATAATGACAAAATTGAACCATCTTTGGAAATACAAGGGATATTTTGTCATTGATATATATTTATATGTATAGAAAGTAGGACATGGAATGACTTTGCTACACATCTTTTCCTCTTCTTGCTCTTTTTCATAGAGCAATGTATAAATCACTCCACACTAATACAAACATTGTTATGATCTAATTTCCTTTGTGTGTGTTTCATTCATTGTTTTCTTCATTTATGTTCATGCTTTCACACCCATAACTTAAATAGTATACTCTATTTAACTTGTCCTCCAATTTATATCATGGTATTATATCAATGTTTTATTTTTTAAGTTTAGTACACCAAATCTCACATCCTTA
Organism: Picea glauca; assembly: GCA_000966675.3. Lineage (NCBI taxonomy): Eukaryota > Viridiplantae > Streptophyta > Pinopsida > Pinales > Pinaceae > Picea > Picea glauca. The sequence continues at coordinate 5,114 of JZKD02S1669661.1, read as the reverse complement.
TAATAAAGTCAAGAATACAACTTTTTGAATAATTTAATCTTAAACTGAACATATTGGAATGGAAGATGACAACAATGTCTTTTTCAAAACGTTAAGATAATGGAAGATGATGAGTATCAATGAATGTAGGCAAAAGTTACATGAATTTTATGTGAGTAACATACAGACTTCCATGTAGAAGTTTACAACAATTAAAATTTAACTTGTGTTGGATCTTTAATTGATATAGAGGATATCCATGTGGACTCATGAAACTTTGACCATGCTTGTTTATGGGGAGACCATCACATGGAAAATTGATTACACGTTGAGTGTGGTAGCAAATTTTTAAAATAGAAATAATTTGATTGCTTATTCAACAATCACTATCATCACCATAGAACAATGTCACCCTTGTTAGTTCAACTCTAAAAAAAAAGAACATGCACTAACTCTCCCCCCAAAAAGGGTGTGTATCATCCATTTTCTTAGGTAATATGTTGATAAAAATATCCCAAGATCCAAAGCCCACAATAAACTACATAATGGTATACACTAAAAGAAATTAAATATCATATAGATGTTCAAATTTAAGTGTAAACAATCTCTATAGTGCAAAAACTTTCAAAGTGTGTGCATTTAGTAATTAATGTAATTGAATTAAATTCCTTCCTTCAACATGATTTCGATTCCATGTACAATTACTCATTTGTTAAAGGTCATTCAAGCTTTTCTTGGAAGTATGGCATGGATACTAGAACATTGACTCGAGACATTTTCTCCATTCATCGATCATGTTCTTTATCAAGAATCACAAGGTAGTAATGTCCCTGCACTCTTGCTTAATACTAAATATTTTTGAAATATGTAAGATATTTTTTAAATGTGGAAGGAGTCATTATGGAATTCACAAGATAATAACCATTTGTACTACTACTTAACCATTTCATCCAACTTTCCTTAATATTAAAACATAATAATAATATAATGTAATAGATAACAATCAACAAAAGCCTAATTAATTGTTCAAGTGTGTGAAAGTAGTGGATTTTGAAAAGCCTAATTAATTTTTCAAATGTGAAAGTAGTGTATTTTCACTTCAAAATCCATTATCTAGTCTTGCGTAGGCAAATTTAGCTAGCGATGTTGCAACTAGCTCTTAGGATTGTGCAATCAACTCCCCTAATTTCTTATAATGTTGCAATTACCTTAATATAAGTTTATTTGTAACTTTACCAAATTGGCAAGAAAACATTTAGAATGGTGTGAACTAGTCAGAGCAACTTTGGTAGTATGACACCAATGTCCCATCTCAAGCCTCGAATTTCCAACTATTATGATCATACCATAAACTTTGACTCGAGGATTATCTTGTAATAAGAATTTCTTCCCAAACAAATCCTTTTGGGCTAAAGATATGTCATGTTTTATAGAGCTATAATAGCACAAATTTGAGGCTAAACTTGAAATTAGCAACACTAGCTAAAAGAGAGTTAAAAATAAGTTTAGTGGCATAGCAAATTGTACAAAGGTTATATAACAAGTTCATTTCATATTGTCTACCTATAGTCACATAATAGATGAAATGATAAAGTATATTTTTTTAAGATTTGAAGTAGCTTTCAATTTTATGTCAACAAAATAAATTTAATCCTATGTTAATTGAGAATTCCTAATACAATATATCAATATATCTTTACAGTTAGAGAACACCTAATACAATGTATTTTTATAATTAGAAGGAAAAGACACGAGCATAAGCATTGATACTATTTTATTTAAAACTAACTGTTATTATCCATATAAAAAATAGAAGTTGCAATAAAAATAAGAATAAGCAATGAGTAACAAATCATGGCAATCGATCAATTCAACAACAAATACTGAAAACACAATCTTCTACACAATAATGACAATAAAATCACAATTCCTAAAAGAAATTTACCCAAGATGGAAAAAAAAGCCACACCATCATAAAAAGAGAAAAAATACTAGAATCATGATCTATGTTAACTAGAAAACACCCACTCTTAAAATAAGAACTTCAAAAGATACAACTCTCAGAATAAGAACTTCAAAAGGTACATATTGATACAACAAAAAAAATACATAAAAGAAAAGAAGGATTGCAACTTCCTAGTGTAATTTTGATGAAAATGTGCATGTTCTTAAACCTATCATCACAAAATCTATAAAAAAAAGATTTTCACTCATCCAATGCATTCTCTAATCTCACAAAAATTCAAACCTCGATTTATATATCATTGAAACCCAAGAAGATTTTTTTTTTAAATATAATGTCCCAACATTTTAATCACACTCAAGTATTGAATCTAGTAGATCCTATAATCAAAACAACGAAAAAAAAAACAAAAATGACTTTTGAATTGATATAAAGCATTAGATATCGAAGACAAACTCGGTATATGGGAAACTTATAATATATAATTATATGTTTATAGTACATACCAAAATTATTTTCAATACAAAAAGTGTGTAGATATTATAATTATAGATGTGTATATATCATAAGAATTAAAAAATATATATTGTTCAATCACACTAAATGTTTTATTTTTTTTAAAACTTAATGTGTCATGACCCCACAAGATGTCTGATCAGATCTTGTGATCGTTTACCTATTTAGGGCATGCGACACTGTGATGGTTCTTACTTGGTTGCTTGGCATACCAAGAATACTTTGTCCGGACTATGCCTCTTCACCTAGAGCATATCCATACTCCGTTATAGGCTACTGATGAGCCACACTCCTACTTTAGTGTAATTCTTTTATACTTAGATAAGTGTTAACATAGTTTAACACTTAGTCTTATATAAGTATACATTCCATGAACATGAGAAATCAAGAGAACAATTGTGGAACAAACGAAGACAAACACAAAAATAATGCGGGTGACACAAACCGTTCCTAACACCTAGCTAAGTCTTTGTTATTGCGAAACGATTACAATATGAGCACTACCAGCTCAATTTACAAATTTGGCAAAGTCATACGACTTACCTCATCTCACCAAGACACTCATAAACATATTCGTCACACCAAGTCTTATATAAGCATACATTCCAAGAACATGAGAAATCAAGAGAACAACTACGGAAAAAACGAAGACAAACACAGAAATAATGCGGGTGATGCAAATCGTGCCTAACACCCAACTAAGTCTTTTTTATTGCGAAACAGTTAAAATATGAGCACTACAAACTCGGTTTACAAATTTGGCAGAGTTATAGGACTCGCCTCATCTCACCAAGACACTCATAAACAGATTCGTCACACCAAGACTCTATTATGCAACTATCTATGCAACTTCCTGCGATGCACCTCAGACATTCCCACAACCACAAACTTGTTGTCCTTTGTTTTCGTAGACTTTCACCAAGATAAATAAGATTTTGATTCTACCTCACATGTGCCTCCACATACCTGTGTTTCTAGACTTCCCTAAAACCTCCCAAAGAGTCCAACTCTTGGCTACTTGTCTTCCATATTGGCAACTCTAACTCGGTTCGTTGCCTCATACTTGCTCTCCAAATCTCTTGTCAAAATGTTGTATGTCTTCCTTTGGTTGTGCACCCTTTCTCTTATAGGAACTCCAAGGATCACTTGTGTGAAAAATCATGTCTCTTGGCTGTGTCGTATCCCTTCATAAAATCACACTCAAATGACTCGACACACCCCCTCCATGGACCCGTTGCGCCCATCCAAGCCCATGTGCCCATCAATCATTGTCTCTTGGACCAGTGCGCCCCATCCTTGGGCGTGCGCCCATTTTCCTTGTGTGCTCTTTTGTGTCGATACTTGTGAATCCTCATGGGTGTGTCGATGGGGTCATCCAACCTCTCTGGTATGCACATCTTGCTGAGGGCAGACAAATCCACTCCTTGGGCATGCTCCCAATTTGCCCCACCATTTCCCAAACACAACTGAAGTATTCATCAATTATTATAAGGAAAGTAAAGTGTGTTCCCCCTTGGTGTTGCACGTCACCATTGTGCACCCAAGGTGCCCCTACTCACACCCAAACATCTTTCTTCACCCAACCAACCACTTCCTTCCTTGTGCTCTTCATTTGTTTTGTCATCAAATCTTCCCAAGGAGCGTGTACACTCGGTGGGTGTCGTAGGAGACTTTACATCCTCCCCCACTCCAAGTTGTTGTCATCCCTAGCAACATCCATCGATATCTATGGTGTCTCTGCCCCATCTTCGAATCTTGCACCACCCAACGATTGGTGTCTTCTCAACTGTTGTCGTCAATACAAACTCCCCTTAGGAAGTTATATGATTCTACAAAATGTCACTGCTCTTTGACTTGTTGTTGCTTCCATACTTCTGTCTGTCTGCCCATGATTTTGTATGTTGGATCCCCTTGTGACTTTGATTGATTGGGTAGCTATTCCAATCATCATGCCTCTGTCTCAAGAACTCACATTTTCACATTCAAACATTTGTTTCCGTCTACAAACTCGTCACATATACAACTCTTCGTTTTCTCCAATTTGTCAATTCATCCACTGTATTCTCAATATTTTTCACCAAGGCACCCCATTGGCCTCACTGCCTCCCACTGAGACAGAGAGTCAACATGATATATTCTAGTTTGAAGGTGAAGGGGGATGGTTGGTTGGGCCATCTCCCTTATCTCCAATATGTCCCAATGCAATTAGCGAAGTGTCACTGTACTTCTACATTATGTACATAAGCAGTGAAACACTTGAAATGTTTTTTCCTTCACACTCCTTCATGAGTCATTATAACTCAAGATCATACGACCATTCACCATGTCCAAGTTCTCTAGAGGAGGAGTCAACCTCTTACTTGGTTCTCTTCCACCAAGGTTGTTATGTCTCCCCCACATCCTCTTGGTCAATGAATGGTTTATTCTCTTGTTCAATGAAGTGCTCCAACATCTTAATCTCTATGACTTCCACTGATCTTCTCTACCACTCATCAACTTTCAAATAGAAATCAGCCAAGCCATCCACTATCTTAGCCAAATATCCAACTATCTCTTCAACATCGGCAAGCCACTATTCCAATGACACAAGATTCCTTTCATTCTCTACGTTAAACTCTCCAAACATAACCCCACATTGTCCAAGTTTGTCTCCAAA
>JZKD02S1669650.1:108507-127182 GCA_000966675.3 Picea glauca | reverse complement strand
ATTGAGGATGATAGGATGATCTATGAGCCAATTGAGTACCCAAACAAGAAAATAGTTATGTCCAAAAATGTCCAGTGAAGATGGGATCTCTGTCACTTACAATAATATTTGGGCTTCCGTGTAGATTTTGAAATGTCTCCATGAATGCAGTGGAAACTGTACTTTATTTGAAGGAAACAGAGAGTGCACAAAAGTGTGCTTACTTGGTCAGTATATCAACAATCACCATGATGACACTCTTTCCTTCATACTTTGGTAAACCTGTGATGAAATTCATGGAAACCACCTCCCAACGCTGACTTGGGATGGATAATGGTTGTAAAAGACATGGGGTCTTAATTGTTTCCACCTTATTTTTTTGGAAAAATAAACATTCTGCCACAAACCTTTGAACATCAGTTTTAAGGCCATCCCAAAAAAATTCCTTCTTGACCCTATGGTAGGTTTTCAAAAATCTCGAGTGCCCTCCTACTGAACAGGTGCGCAATTCCAATAGTACCTTTTGTTTGAGTTGGTAGTTATTACATAAATATAAACGACCTTTGTACCATAGTGAATCATTTTTCCATGTAAATGTATCTGATGCACTAGAATCTTGTTGCAACCTTTGAATGAGAGTCCACACATTTTCGCCATTCTTCCTTTCATCCCTCGCTTCTATTATCCAATCGAGTTGGATGATCGAGATAGCACAGAGAAAGGCCTCAACATATTCATCATTTATTGAGGGTGAATCTACCACAACATTTTTCTTCCCTTTTTTATATATGATTTCAAAATCATAACCCAATATATTGGTCACCCATTTGTGTTGTTCTTTTGAATATAGTCTTTGTTGCAAGAAGTATTTAAGACCATCATGATCTGGTTTGACCTTGAAGTGCCTACCTAATAGGTAAGGGCACCATTTCTTCAATGCATGTAGTATTGCCATCATTTCCTTCTCATAAATGGGTTTATGTAATTCCTTTCCCTTGAGTGTCAGACTTTCAAAAGCAAGGAACTTTCTTTCTTGCATTATAACAACACCAATGCCATTTCCCAAGGCATCACATTCCATTGTGAATTCTGGTGTGGTCAAAACATGAGCTTTGCACATCACCTCTTTAAGTTGTTAAAAATCTTGAGTTTCCTATGGAGTCCATGAAAATGCATCCTTCTTATTTAATGTCGTTAAAGGTGCTGCTATTCTTCCATAGTTTTGAACAAACTTGTGATAGTAACTTGTCAAACGCAAAAATCCTCTAAGATTCTTCAATTTTTTGGGAATCGACTAGTCCATTGTGGCCTTAATCTTGTTAGGGTATACCTTGACACCTTAATGAGATACAATATGACCCAAATACTCTACCTCCTTCACCCCAAAGAAACATTTGGATGGTTTGGCATATATTTGTTGCTCCGTTAGTAATTGTAGCACCTTGTCAACATGTCACACATGATCCTTCCAAGACTTGCTATAGATTAGTATATCATCAAAAAATACTAACACAAAATTTTGAAGGAAGAGATTGAAAATGGAATTCATCAACCCTTTCACTATGGAAGGTGCATTTGTAAGACCAAAAGGAATGAAAACAAATTCATAATGGCCTTCATGAGTTCATAATTCTTTTTTTGGAATATATTCTTCCTTCATTCTAATCTGATGATACCTTGAACGAAGATCCAACTTTGTGAAATATATTTCTCCATGTAGTTCATCTAATAATTCATCAATGACAGGAATGTGAAGCTTATCTTTAATAGTGATCTTGTTGAGCTCTCTATAATCTGGACACATACGCCATGAGCCATCTTTCTTGAGTACCATTACCACCGGTGCAGGGTAAGAACTTTGGCTAGGTCTAATAATGCCAACCTCTAACATTTCTTCAACCATATGTCCAAATCACTCTTCTGGGCATAAGGGTATTTGTAAGGCCTGATGTTAGGAGGAAAACTCCCAGGAATTAGGTGAATGACATGATCATGATTTCGAGTGGGTGGAATACCTTTGGGAATATCTTCAAATACTTTGGAATGCTTATCAATGATCCCTTGGAGATCTAGAGTAATAGATGGCTTATATGTTTGAACATATAGTGAGGATAGTTGTGCAATTACACCCTGATGCCCCTTTTTCAATAATTTTTTCATGTCATTAGAGCTTATCATCTTACTAGGTTTCCCTGTGATACCCCTTAACTCAATTTCTTTTCCTTCCAATGAAAATTTCATGAAAAGTTCTTGAAAATTAAAAACCATTTTTCCTAATGATTGTAACCATTGGATTACTAGTACGACATCAACACCACCCTGGGTATAGAAATCATTGGGCTATTCATTACATATTCCCCCATAGTAAGATTGATCTTTTTTCATTTTCCTGAGCAATTGATGGTTCCTCCATATGCAATCATTACTTGAAACTATGGCACTAGATATACAAAGCAATTGAGATATTTGGCTAATTTATAGTGAATGAAATTATGAGTACTACCAGAATCAATTAGGACTATTACCTTTTCTTTTTGATATATCCTTCGATCTTGATGGTTTGAGGAGTGTTAATTCCAGCCAATGCATTACATGATATCGTGGGATTCAACTCTTTAGAATAAATCGGTTCTACGTTTTCATAATGATATGGTTCTTTTTGTTGTTCGTGTTCTTCTTCCTCTTCACAATCTATGTAGAATAATTTCTTCTCACCACACTTATGTCCCTTACTATACTTGTCACAATTAAATCATAAATTTGTTTCTTTCCTTTACTCCAATTGTTGAGGTGTCAAACTTGAAGGTTGAGGTGTTTTAGAAGAAGGAACATTATTCTCTTGATAGATGTTAGGAGTGGTCCTTCTAGTAGCCATAACCATATTTTTACTTTCAACATTTCTTGCCACCTTGAATGCATTATCCAATGATTTGGGTTCACAAAGGTGAACCTTATGTTGAATGTTATCCTTTAAAGTTCCTATGAATACATCAATCAGGTGCTCATATGGAATATTTGTTACCTTTATATTCAATCTTTGGAATTTCTCAATGTGCTCTGCAACTGGACCCTTTTGCTTGAGATTTATCAATTGGATAAAAAAGGTATTTCTCCTTGTATCCTCATAGTGTTCTATCATTTCTTTCATTAAAATTGTCCAAGTGACGATTTATTTGCGAGAACAATGCCATAGATACCACACAAATTGATTGGGTTATAAATATAAAGAAGCAATTCATACCTTTTGTGTATGTGGCACATCATGTAGATCAAATAATTGCTCCATATGAAGTATCCATGTGATTGGATCCTTGCCATCAAACTTCCTCATATCAATCTTAGGAAAGTGGTTGGTATTCAACCCAAAGTTGGAGTTTCTCCATTCTTAATTCATCTTCCTTGTGTCCTCATTATGAATTTCATGGGATACATTTTCACTTTCAGGTGTCCTCTCTATTAGAAAAATTTTCAATCCTTCCATGATCTCCATTTTTAAACTATCCATCTTAGTGTTTATTGCCTCCAAATTAACTTAAGTTGAATCCATCATCCCTTGTAGTTCATCTTTTGTTACTGTGTCCTTTTGTAAATCATTTATTTCCCTGCGCATTTCTTCACCTTCATCAAGAGTCAAAGTAGGACTGTCGGGAGGCTTAATTGGTGTAGAAGTTCCCTTTTTTGGTGGCATGTTGGCCAAGTATCACTTTTAAACCTTGATTTCGAGGTGGTTCTGGTAGATGATATTTATTCTGTTGTATCTCCAAAATTTTGGCTCTTCTGGGTCTGGAAATTTATTTTTGTAGTTCTATGATATTTCTTCTCTGGAATGCCATGGGTCTGATCAAAATTAGATGTGCCAAGTGTAAGGTGTCATAACTTCCCCACAACTTGCTGAATTTTTTTTCCCTTCTAGGAGAGAATACTTGTAAAGCATTCCAAGATCACAATATATGATATTTGATTATGAAACTTATGCCAGAAATACTACAAACTGTCCACTATCTAATGCAACCAGTCTCACTTAATTTGGATACTCACTAAAGAAGATATCATTGTTTTACCTGGAAGACCTGTTTGAGACTAGTTAATATGACTATTCTGATACCCAATATTGCATAAGGTGTATCTACAAAAGTAGGATGACCTAGAAGATGAAATTTTTATCACATCTACCTAGATAATTTATGTGAATATCATCCAGATATCAGGGTCTGAAATGTTACAGAAAACATTTTATAGTGAAACGTCCACGATGGCTAAATTCAGGATGATTATAGAACCCTATATTACACATGTATATCTCTGAAATTATAATTCCTCATGAGATGTACTTTGAGCCCCATGTATCTTGATCCATATTCTAAATATCCTCCAAGGGGTTCCTTATGAAACACTGTAGAAAAAAAAGTTATAGTGAAAAATCCAAGGTGTCTCAGATGTAGTAGAGAAACCCCAAGACCTTGAGCTCTAATACAAAATGTTAAGAACCAAATATCAAAATAGCATAAAAAGAACCTCTGAATAAGTACTCAACACCTTGAAAAAGATAGAATTTCAGATAATAAGCCTCTTTGAGGGGGAAGCCTCCTTAAACACCACATAAATTTCCAAATACAAGATGATTCCAAATGAAAAGGTCGCCTTGGTATATATAGGAGACTAGGAGGCACAATTACAACTAATGGACCCAATCCAACATAAATAAATAACATTACTAATGTAATATGCCCCAATTAATGGGTGATGTGCCACTATTTAGGGATTAAAACCCTGGGAAAATTGAGAGTTCACATAAGATTCCCATGAGAAAGAAAAGGAAGAATTTAGTGCAAGAGGAGGAGGATAATAATGTAGAAAAAAACATCCAAAACTTTTCTTTGGAGGACATGGAGCTAGAAGTAGATATTGAGAAAACATTTCCCACAATGTAACAACCAGAAAATATGACTCGATAAAGTTCTTTATTGGAAGTCGTTGCAAATGAAACCTTTAGTGAAGAAGAGTCTTTCACTTTTCAAAGTGTTTTTTTTGATAAATATTTTAAAAATTTGATTGTATAAAAAAGTGACCAGAATAATAAAAAGGGAAAGTCTCGCTCAGAGGTCGACCTGAAGGACATGTGACCTTCCAAAATTTATAAAATCCAAGGGGAAACCAAGGATGCCCTTGACGATTCTATTGATGGTATGGAAGCTAAAAATGCTAAGTTAAAAGACAATATCAGAGAATTGGAAAATGCCTTAATGCCTCTTCCAATCATGGCAAGTCCTTTGTCAATGGTTAAACCAAATACACCTACCATTAAGTTGAAAGGATATTTAAGTTTACTCACATAAGTCCAAAGTTATGTAGAGAAAAACATTAAAAAGAGAATGTCACTAATAACAAAAGCATGGGAGGTATCAAAAAATATTGTTTCTTTCGACTCAAGGGAACATGCTTTTCATCAGTATATGCAAGTTGATTTAAAGAATGAAGAAGGTTTCTACACTGATGTTGTATTTCCATTTGGAATAAAGGTATCGAACATGACATAATTGAAAATAAGAGAAGATTGTCTTCCTTCTCCAAGTCAAATTAAATAGTTGAATGCTTGTTGGAAAGAAAAGATCAAGAATTTGAATAACATTGTCCAAGCATGCAACGAAGCCATAGTAAACATAGAAGAATTGTTGAAAATAATCACAGAGATAGATATGACAAGAAACATTGATGAGGTACAAGACCCCAAGTTAATTCTCAATTCAATGTTTATGATAAAGCAACAATTTGATGAACAAGTTGAGATATTAAAAGAGTTATCAGTTGAGAACTTTTATGGCATAATTGAATATAATGAAGACGAAATAGATAATTGGATGGTTGATTAATCTATAAAAAAACAATATATTGAGGAGGCAATACATGGAATTTCTCATGACTTAAGAGACTTGGAAGGAAAATTATTCAATATTAAAATCAGGCATGAAATAAATGTTGCACCAATGAAAAAATACATTGAATATAGGTTTAAAAAGGAAATTGACAAATTAACTAAAGAAGGCCAATAAGCAACAATTGAGATGGTTCCTATAACTGTCAATGAGGAAAATAAAAGGACATAAACAAGAAAGTGAATGAGAGAGAGACCATCATAGTAAGTTTATGTTGATCACAACTTGCTTTCTTTATCAATTTTTCATCCAGTTACTCTGCTTCTTTGGCTAGAAAGGTTTAACCAAAATATGATAACTCATTCACGTCCTCTTTCCAGGTCTTTCTACTCTATCATCGCCCACCATCTTCTTTCAAAAACTTACTTCTTGTTTATATTTTATTTATGGTCCGTGGGAGCCCCAATCCCAGTCCTAAGGACAAACACATTTAAATTTCAAAGCTTTGTAATAGACTCTATATTTTTTATAAATCCCAAAAGAACTATTTTGGGATCAGTTTTGACTGTATTTTATAACTCTAAATAGGTCTCATACATCAATGTTATTTGACTTGACTTCCAATGAGGTATGGTTTGGTAAGAATCCTTCTTTTTCACATCTAAAAGTATTTGGATGTGATGCATTTATGCATGTTCTAAAAGAAAAGAGGAACAAGTTGGAAAAGAAGGCAGTCAAGTGTATTTTCATTGGGTACAAGGACAGAATGAAAAGATAAAATCTCTGGGATCCTCCATTGAAGAAAACAATGTACAGTTGAGATATGGTCTTCGGCTAAGGCTTACCCATGTAATAAAGTCACCTTAATGACTTTAGGTTAGAAGATTAGGGTTTTCATCTTTTAGGGTTTTTATTTCTCAAGATCTTTATAAGAGTGAGGACCCTCATTGTAATATCACACCATTCAATAATAATATCATTAAATGTTTATGGAGATCATGTTTTCAGTATCGTAACCCTACCTAGGGTTTCTTTGGTTCTCGTAATATGGTATCAAAGCAAGAATATTGGAATCTATGAATCTATGAAGAAGAATATTGTCTTGTTCATGCTCAAGATTTTCATATTGAATACAATTTCCTGTCAATATTACTCGGTAGAAAATCCTACCTTAGCCGCCAGCCAAAGGAGTCACCTGCTATCCGAAGAAGGAGCTTCCATATATATATGATGTTTCATATTTCTTCATTGTTTGAACAAGGATTATCCATGTCTATCTATTGTTTCATATTAAATGTAGCCACCACATGAAAGGAAGTTCCCATACATTAGAGACATCAAGAAGATAATCCACCTACATTTTGTTTAGAGCTATCGAATTAAGTGGAAGATTATTGATCAATCCCATCACGGAGATAACGCCTAATCCTTGTATACATGCCTACACTCTTAGTTTTTACAATGGTGAAACAAGCTATAGAGTTATAACTATTACAAGGAGTGATTTTTCAGACAATTGTAGTGTGGAGTCAAATGTAAGGCCAAATGTAGGACATGAGTGGACGATTGAGAATACAAGTGAAAGAAGTTGTGTTCTTGTAAGAGGATTTTTAACTAAGGGTTCCATTGCATCTGCTTTAACCTGAGGCATGGGAATTTTATTGTTGATGCAACAATCCGAGGTTTTGGTAAGAAGTGATATGTACGTAGAGGCTTATGAAACTCTTGAAAGTGTTTTCACTAGCACTCTGGATCATCTTTCCTATTTTAGACTAGAAACAAAGAGAGAACATTTTGAGTTTATAAAATCGTCCTTGACCAAGCCTCTTGAGTATTTATTCACAATCATAATTATATTACTGTAGAAGTTAAGGGTGAACAACCTATTATTGAATAAATCAAAGGGGTATGAAAAAATTATCTTTTATTTCTTTCTACCTCCCTTTTCTCTCATCTAGAGTTTTCTTTGATCCCTTATTATAAATGGATCTCAAAGTTTTTACATGATGGAAGCCACTTATCTATATTTGATGGACGATTCAGAATACTAAATTATAAATATATACTCAAAACTATATATTATCTTCTCAACATCACTGAATTATAGTATGAGTAGTCGAATGTGTTGGATTATGAGACATAAATTTACAAATTTGAAGAACCACCATATGCTGACATTGGTGTAGAATCTACTGAAGAAAAGGGATTTTATTCATTTTAGGAATATTGTGCTTTATAGACAGGGAGGGATCATTTAAAAACTCAAAATGGATTGTTTCCTAGTTAGTTCAGAAGTTGTGGATCTAGAGAATGATCCATAATTAGTTGGAGAGACATACATGTGGATTGCAGTATAATAGTGAGGTTACACGACATGCATGTGGATTTTTGTCCAGTAATTGACTTTGGGAGATTTGTTATTTGGGAGTTGGGGGAGGTGGAATTTGAGAAATCAAGAATTCAACTCAGCAGCTACACCATTATGAGGTTTATGGGGCAGCTTGATGGAGCTCATATTATTCCAAGAACTATGTTCAAATAAGAAGCTTCTAAATGATGTTATTTTTGTTTAGTGTTCAATTTATTTAGTATATGTATTTGATTTAAATTTTTCTCCTTTCAGCACTATACACCTTATGGGGGTATTAGAGATAGAAGGTTTACTTATGTAATAAAATCACCTTAGTGACTTTAGGTTAAAATATTAGGGTTTTCATATTTTATGGATTTGGTCTCCCAAGCTCTTTATAAGAGTTAGGCCCCTCATTGTAATATCATATCATTCAATAATAATATTGTTCAGTGTTTATGGATATCATGTTTTCGGTATCGTAACCCTACCTAGGGCTTATTCGGTTCTTGTAATACCCAAGGAAAAGAGGAACAAGTTGGACAAGAAGGAAGTCAAATGTATGTTCATTGGTTACAAGGATGGAATGAAAGGATATAAGATATGGGATCATACATCGAGGAAAACAATGTATAGTCGAGATGTGGTCTTTAGGGAAGTTGGTGGAACTTCCAAGTATGAAGAGGTTCAAAAAAACAAAGAATCAGAGAAGTTGGTGTTTGAACTAAGGAATGAAGAGGAATATTCAAATGAGTTAACTTAATTAAATAAAGTGGTGGAAAAACTTAATCATGTTGTAAGGAGATATGATGGAGTAATAAAAATAGTTGAAAGGTATAGTCTTCCTGATTTCTGTTTTGAATTTATATTATCTTCCACTGACAAGGAGCCCAGGTCAGTCACGGAGGTAGTCGAATTGATAAAGAAAACTCTAAAATGAAGCCATGGTCGAAGAAATGGAATCCTTGTACAAGAATGAGACATGGGATCTGGTTGAGCTACCTAATGGAAGGAAACCCATTGATAACAAGTGGATGTTCAATAAAAAATTGAACGCATTAGGTCAAGTCAAGAAATTCAAAGCTCAACCAATAGAGAAAGGATATCCCCAAGTCAAGGGAATCAAATTCGGTGATATTTTTTCCCCTATTGAAGAATTAAATTCCATTAGAGTACTAATGTCTCTATTTGCAACATTTGATCTTGAGATAGAGAAAATGGATGTGAAGACAACATTCTTACATGGGGACCTGGAAGAAGAAATCTACATGAAACAACATGAAGGATTTGCAGTAAATGGAAAGAAATAACTAATGTGCAAATTGAAAAGATCCCTTCATGGTCTAAATCAATCACCAAGGATGTGGTACCTGAAGTTTGACACACACAAACTTAGTTTGAGATTTGTGAGAATCAAGGTTGATCATTTTATATATTCCAAGGAAGAAGATGATCATTTCGTATATGTAGCTTTGTATTTCGATGACATGCTTCTGGTCGGAAACAACATGGATTCAATAAAGGAGTGAAAAAGAAGCTATCCTTCAAGTTTGAAATGAAGGATATAGGTGCAAGGAAATTCATTCTAGGAATGGATATCAAGAGAGATCGAGTAGTTAAAAAGATTTGGTTGAACTGAAGGAAGTATATTGAAATAGTCTTGAAGAATTTCAACATGTAGGATTGAAAACCAGTAAAGGTACCAATCCATGTGGGATAAAAACTAACTACTAAAAAATTTCCAAAGACACGAGAAGAAATAGAGGACATGGAACATGTTCCCTATGTTAGTGTTGTTAGTATTCTAATGTATGCAATGGAATGCACTCGACTAGATTTTTCTCATGTAGTGGGAGTGTTGAGAAGATACATGTCAACACCTAGGAAATAACATTGGACAATTGTCAAAAGAGTGTTGAGGTATTTGCATGGAACAAAAGATTATGCTATATGGTGCCAAGGGAAGCTTGAAGCTGACAGTGAAGTAAATGTACATGGCTTTGTCGACGCTGACTGGGTTGGAGATTTGGATCTATAAAGTTCAACCAATGTGATACAGGTGGATACTGGTTGCCACCCACATGTTCCACTAATTCAAAGTTCCACATCTTGGATCTTTTTCTATGGTTTTTTGGGTCCCAAACTTCCGGGGTTGTTTTGAGGCCCTAAATGATGTTTTTTTTGGTTTGATGGTGCCTAAAATGTAGCCAAATGAAAATGTTGGGCTGAATGGAATGTTTTCTCATCAACTAGACCTTTCTAACGAGGTACCAAGTGCCCCAAACGAAGATCGTATGAAAAATTTGTGCCCACGGGAAGTTGATGTATCAACTAACCACATTAGGGCCCACATACCTTTTGGCACTTCATCTTCTAGATTTAGGGATTTTGGATGTTTATGGTTTTATCATTGGTGATTTATGTTAAAAATACCTTTTTGGCCTCTTTCTAATCAACTTCTTTCGAATGAGTGTAGTTGTCTCACCTCTATCTTTAGAGATAAGATACCACCATTCTAGCTAGCTTGTGAGCTTTGAATTTTACAGTCTTTTGTATTTCAGACAATCATTAATATAATATGAGTTTAATTGCATTAATATGTTTCTTGCAATATCTTTGTGTGTTTATTTGTTACATCTATGTCTTCATTTCATTCCCAACATAATCTGGATCAGTGGTATTAGAGCAGTCTACTCATCATTTCTTAGTGCATGTCTCCGATGAGTTCAGGGTATAGACAGTTGGGTCTCAAAATAATTTCTCTTAAGGAGAACCACTCTCACCAACCCAATCGGCCTCCCACGGTAGAAGAAAAGAGAGACAAAGGAGTAAGAGATCCTATCGAATTGTTTCTCAAGGAAGCCCTCATGTAACGGGGGAATGAGATGATGGATAATTCTTTCCAGATCCTTCCAATATTGGCAACAACGACAACGACACATTCAACCAACAATCACTTCGGAGGTGTGACACCCTTCAAGGTGCAATTTAACTTTGATATTCCTTTATTTTAATTCCAAATAGACACCAATTCTTTGGAAAAATGGTTAAGACTACTAGAGGGTTATTTTTCTATCCAAAATTTGTCCAACAATGAAAAAATCACCTTTGTGTTCCTTAAAGCTCTTCCCCATGTTGGATATAGGTGGGAAATGTAATGTCCCCATTACTAGCAACTCAATAAAAATTCTTTGATACCACCTTGTAGCATTCGCGGTCTCAAGCTGGGAATTACTACACCAAAATTCGAACTCTTTGATACCATTTAATTAATAAGAATGCCTTGCATTTGCAAAAAAATACAGAGCTAACAACATACATAATCCATGCATAATTTAACAATTACAACAACATAATTAAATATATATTACATGCAGTACATCATCTAATTACACACAAGAATACTCATATTTTGTGAAAACACCGACTGTGTGCAAACCCTCCACATTCCTCCCAACTGATGAGCCTTATTATTTTACATTCTATGATCATCTTTGACATATTTTTCCACCAAAAAATGACTTAATGTTTTCTTTTGACCATATTTAATAGTCAGTCATGGGTATTTTGTATGTTTCTTAATGAATGTATGATTGAGGTGGATTTTTATGTATAATATACCTTTTATCACTAATGTTTTTTGGAAAAATACATGTGTTCCACCAACCAGGTCGAACTGTAGGAGTCAAGGGTGTCAACCTCCTAGAAACAGGGTATTTTTTTCCCTTCGAGTGAGTTGTCAGCCAAAGATCAAGGGAAATTGTCTACACCTACCTCCAAGAGCGCTCCTTGTGCATTTATGACCACTTCTGATCAATAACCGTTCAAAAATACAGATGTAAAGGGTTAAGATCCCTCATTTACTCATCACTCTCCTTCATTTAGTAAGGGAGGTCAAACTCTCTAGTTATATATAGGCCTCTAGTCTAAGAGAGGGGGATAGCAAATTTTTAAAGAAGCATTGTATGGAGATGTTCTGCAAGAATTTTTGTTGAATACTAAGAACTATGATGTTCCTAATGTATTACTGATATTTATGAAATAAAATGGTTTTGTATTCAGTCCATTAAAGTTTCTTTTAGGTTCCTTGTGCTTCTTGGGTAGGGCCCATCCAAGAGGGATCAAGGACCCTTTTTAATATTTATGTAGTTTTCATGCATATTAGTTGTTGCGTATATAGTGTTTCATTCTCTATTGAAGTTAGATTTAACTTTGCATGATAAATTTCCATTTATGTTAAGATTTCAACTAACTGACCAGTTGTAGCATCATCATATAGAAATGTTCAATAACCTTTTAGAGCACTCATAGGTTCCTCCCAAGGACAAGAACCATAGATTCACTTCATTTATTTTACAGTCTAGCTTTGTCAATGCTTTTAAATACTTGCACTACCTTTTTAGACTACATTTTGCTTCCTGTAGGAGTATCCTATAGAAACTATGCAGATCCTATAGAAATGCATAGTTCCTGTAGAAATATCTTGTAGGTTTCTTTTAGCTTCAAATTTTGACTTAGTTTAATCTTATTTTATTGCAAGCATCAACAAATAATAAAAGAACATTTATATTTATAATGATCAAGGGGTTAGATTTCTTTGTTCATGCATTAGTGCAGTTTCATTTCCATTACCGTTTTTCCGTCATAATTTACAACTTTTACTTCTATCATAGTTTTTTTCATAACTTCAAATTAGATTCATCTTTTTCTTCAGTTGAACTTTCCTGATTCAATTATCTTTGATAAAGTAGAATAAGTTATTTTCATGCACTTTATATTAGTTGTACTTTCAAATTGGAGTGTTTCCTTCAAAGCAATTAGTTCATAATTGATTTCTTTTCATTTGATTTCCTGCACATTTCCAGCCTTTTATCATTGCCAACCCCCTGCTACCGATAATTGCATACCACACATACAATGCATAGCACCTCTTAAGTTTGTATGAACCTTGGGTTAACAAGTAAAGTAGGATACCAAGGGTACAGTAAATAATTATTGTTATTCCTGGGAATTGTTGGCACCGTTATCAGAGAGGTGTTGAAGTTTGCATGTCCTTTTCTTTTTCTTTGTTTTATTTTGTGTGACTTGGAGGGGTAAAAAGTATACCTCGGTCACAAGGCCAACCTCACTATGTATTTTTCTATGTGAGTATTGATATATCCTTGTCACACTTTCTTTTTTCATTAAAAAAAACATGTTTTCACTTTCTTCTGATTTCATGAATGACTAGACCTAGAGAAAGGAAAGGAAATTTTTTACCAAAAACCCCCACCACAAAAATAGGTTGAAGCAATCCAAATATTGGTCCAGAAACATTAGAAATTTTCATTGAAAGTGAAGCTAGAGAA
Organism: Picea glauca; assembly: GCA_000966675.3. Classification (NCBI taxonomy): domain Eukaryota; kingdom Viridiplantae; phylum Streptophyta; class Pinopsida; order Pinales; family Pinaceae; genus Picea; species Picea glauca. The sequence goes on along the minus strand of JZKD02S1669650.1, from coordinate 113,632 downwards.
TTTAAGAATCTTTCAAAAAAGATTTAGTCCTCACCTCGTGTCATGGTTGGTGAAGAAGAAATATTTGAGTTCCTTATTCGTGAATCTGATGGAGAAGTCAATATGAATCATATTAATCCTTCTACTTTACCTCATTTTAATGGACTTGTCTCTGAAGATACTTATACTTTATTGTTTGAGTTTGTAGTTATAAACAAGACATATGATTACACCACGGATGAAAAAAAACCTCAAACCTTTTTCTTCTACCTTGAAGGCATTCAGCTCTAAGATGGTTTACAAGTTTGGAGGGAAATAGTATCACAACTTGGGATCAAATGAAAAATACCTTCAATGAAATATAGAGAGAATATTATAGAGCAAGAGATACAAGGGATGATATTTTCATAATGACACAAGGACCCGATGAATCTCTAGAAGACTTTGAAGAGATATTTCAACTAAGCTACAAAAGAGCTCAAAATTGAACTTTGGACGAAGATTCACTCAAGTTTATCTTACTCAGAGGAGTAAGAGAATATCTTACGGGAAAATTGAATCTCCTATATAATGGATATATCTACCAGTTGGACTATGATGATATCAAAAGAATATTCAAGAAACATTCAAAGTCTTCCATAAAGAAAGGTAGAAGTAGTAGAGGTTTGATCTCTCCATCTTCTAACCCAAAAACTCATATAAAGCATGAATTAGGAGGATTAATAGAATATATGAAGACTTATATTTTACACTCTTTAGCCATGCAAATGGATAAAATGAAGATCAACAAGAAATAGGAGGAAATAGAGAAGGCATTGGTTATCTATTGTCCCAAATGCACTAAAAATCATCTTAGAAGTGATTTTTCTTTATACCTTATATATGTTTGTGGAATTTGTGAGGAAAATCATCCAACTAACTGTTGGCAACCATTTTGCATTTTTATCCTATCCTTATAAGATGCCTACCCAAGTGTTTTGTAACCCTTAATTTTCATCGCAATCTTTGAAATAAAACAACACTATTATTTTTCGCATTTGCACACCTGCCTTTGTTCTCGTTTTCACGACTGCAAGCGTGAAAACTTTGATTTCTAAGTCACATCAATGGCATTAAAATCATCACTGGATTATTATGGTCACTCTTGTCTATGTGTTCATTACATTTCCAATTCATTTATGTTCACACAGCTGACAAGACACCAAAACCTTACTCATTTGACATTTTTTTGTTGTTAATATGATTTCATTTTTATGAGACTGTGATGGTATTCTAATGAGTGTAATTCAGTCCTTCATTCAATGGTGGTTTGATTGCTTTTGATCGAATCCAATGGTTTCGTATCAACACATTAACATGGTGATTAGACCCTTAATTCAATGCTTTCATACAAAGCATACATTTTATCATTGAATCCTTGGTGCTATATTCGAAACATTGTTTTGATTTTAAAACCATGCAAATACTAATGCTTGTACAAACACACGGGTTGCCTCATCATAGTTTTCAATGGTTGTTTTATTGAAATTGCAATAGTGATTTGAATCACCATATGCATCGTCGATTGTACACTTGGATATGATTGTTTTGCATGGGTTGATTTCGTTCTACCACCCCTGCACACTTTGGCATTAATGCCTGCCTCCTATCCTGGGTTAATTCCATTTGTTTCGAGGCAGCCTGTGTGCTATTTGATCCTGTGAATACCCTTTCCAAACCCTTTCCCGTTCACCCGGATCACTGTGTGCTCTCATCTGTGGCACCTGTGGTGCGCATAGAGCCTAATGGCAGCCAAACACTCCTTATATTCAACAATGCTCGTAAGGATTTGGAAAATAGTGGTTGGCTGGTGTTTATCCAAAGATTTGAGGGTTTCAACCTTTCGGTTGCCCAACAGTTCGCCCTCACCTTCGATGGCTACATGGCTAAGGTCAGAGACATACAACTAGAGCTAAATGAGGAATTCCTAAGCTCAGCTACAGGACTACCAACTACAGGGAAAAGGTGGTTTAAAAATTCCAAAGTGGACGAGGTACCATGGTCGCTCCTATTCACATCAAGGAATATTGTTAGTTGTGATAGAGGTATGTATGTCGCTGCCCTCAAACCCAGGTGGCATGACCTATTGGCAATTGTTAAGCATTTTGTGACCTGCGAAGGTCGTTATGGTTTGGTATTTCTGTATCATCTTCGGTTATTGATGAATTTTATAGATTACCCTCTGAACATGCCACATTATCTACTATGCAGTATTTACAAAATGTCCAAACAATTTAAGCGTGAGAAGGTTGATAGCATCCTTTTCCATCACTGCTTGATCAAACTCATTATCACCCACCATTTGAGCCTTAGTGGTGACTGTTGGCAAGCCTTCCTATCAAGGAATGGCTTTGCCACTCCCGAGTCTGTCCAAGTGGACAAGGTTGTGGTTACTGAAACTCTAGCCATGCCAGTTGTGCCACCTCCTACCCTGCTACCCCCTGTCAAACCCTCAGATTGCCCCAACCTTGACCTACCTGATACCATGATTGACCTGTGTGCTAAAGACAATACTAAGACCATCAAAAGGCCCGTGAGGAAGAAAGGAAAAGGTGATACTGGTGTCAATAGTAAGGGAAAGAAGAATGCATGATGGATATTCAAATGTGCTAGGAACAAACCCAAGAAAAACGTTGACCAGAAGACAATAGTGTTGAGAGAGGACTTGGACTCCAAAATTGAACGTTTCTTGACTGAGGAATACCCCTATTCTCATGGCCTATGCTCTATGGAACCCTATGACTATGTTTCCAACTTACCTCCTGCCTCAAGAATGATCCTAAATTCCCAGGAATTAAGCTTCATAGTGACACCCCTAGTAACTTGAAAGAACCCTCGCCTGTAATGCCAAGGCCCAATCAATCACCATGTACCCAATGCATTTCATGGCTTGAACGTTATTACACCGACGTTCCCCTGTTGCAATTCAAGATTAAATCTTTAGAGGAACGAGTTACAGTGCTATCAAAGGAGAACGGCAGGCTACAAGCCAACGAGAAGAAACAAAAAACCACCAGTTCAATTGTCTTCAGAAATGTCGAGGCAACAACGGCCTTTGTCAATTCAAAGTTATCATGATCGAATCATTTTCTTACTGCCCAGGTATGTATTTCAACATCGATTTTGTTTTATGAATTGGTTTGAATTAGTATGATCGATTGAGTTTGCTTTCGTTTAGTTCCGTTCGAATAGATTCAAGAAATGATTATGTTTTGTTTTAAATGATTATTTTCATTATGGGTTATGATTGCATTTTATTTGTATAGAAGATTTGTTTGCTAAACTCGGACACAATTATGTTTTGATTGATACGATTTTGCATTAGCATATCGATTGTGTCGGCTCTAAGATAGTTCGATTCATTTCTTCTGGTTTGATTTTGAGACAATTTTGTATGCTTGAATTAGCATGGTCTTTTATGTATGTAATGCATCAATATCAGAGATTGGTTTGATAAATACAATGTAATCTATTGATTCGAAAAAAAAACTCTATTAGTTTTGGATTTAAAAACGATTTTGTTAATTTCTGAGTCGACATAAAATATTGTGTTTGTATTAAATGAATATGAATGATTTGTTTGATCGGTTACAGTTTGTGTCGATTGAAATTGAGTCATGAAAATGATTGCATTGGTTTTGAATTGTCTAAACGATTCTGTCTACTCTGAATTGGTAATAACAAGTGTTGAACAGATTGCATGTATCTCTGTTACCATTCGGTTAAACACGATCTATGTCTGTTTCAAATTGGCATAAAGATTTGGTTACTTCTTGCATGAGCGATTTTCTTTGTGTTGATTTAATGATTAAAGATTTGGTTTAATAATTCGAATATATTTTTGTTAGTTTTGGATGGATTTAAAACAATTATGTTTTCAAATTAGACCAGCTATAGAATCGCAAGATTCTGTAGCTAGTCTTAAGATTTTGATTTTTGTTAATTTTATCAATAAAACATTATCTAAACTTGTGTATTCTTGTCTACCCACAGGTACCTATGAATTTCATTGACAAATTGGACATGCTGTGGCAGTTTATATATAGTTTTGTTTTAAGTTGTTAGTCATAGGCAGAAATAGGGACTTGGGAGATTGTTCCCAGATTTTTTGTAAACTGCTTTGATAATTCCCACAGGGATGTTTTACCCTATGGTCTTTAAATACTTGTTATTTTTTGTAATGAACCCATCATCACGGTTGGGAGAACAAGACTATGGATTTATGATACATACTTGAATGGAAGTCGATCTTTTGTAACAGCTTTAGCTTTCAATTTATCATACTTTCGTTCAGGTTTTGTGCATTCCAATTTGTGATTGAGTCATTGACTACTTTAGATATCAAGACTTATTACAGGTTAATGCATTGTGATTTAAACTCAATCCATGTCTTATGTATATCAGTTTTAGCAAAGAAATTAATCTGTTTCGATTTGATGAGTAAAGATTTATCTTCTTCATTAAATGAATTGTTTTGTACAAATATTCACACAGGGATTTATCTCACTGCGATCATTTGTAAATCATAAGATTGTTGTCAGTTTTATGTCTTGTTTGTTCTGTTGTTTATATTGAAAAGAGCACTGCTGCTTCTTGTTTACAAGAAGCATGTGAAAAATCTAATGTGGGTTTCCTCCCATCGAATAGCTGAATCGAATATCGTGCACAAGACAAATAGGAAGTGTTATTTCAGGTTAGTTCTTTATTTGTTATTTAATAGTTAATAAATCTGAGAATTCTAATTAGTCTAGATAGATACATGGTTCAGTTTTACAGTTAGGATTATTATTTTAATTACTCAGCTTAGTTAGTTTTGTTTATTTCTCTTCTTTCACATAAAAGATATAAAAATCAAAAAACAATAGTTTTACTGTCATAGGACATCTTACAAATGATTTTTGTAGGTTTCCATTTAAAAACTGTAATCTGTAAATGTTGTACATTTGTGATTAAGATTTAATTGTGTTGATAGTTGATAATTAATTTCATAGGATTATTGTTGTATAATATTAGACAATAGACTGTATATATTTATTTCAGATTTGTTTATTAGTTTGCTTTAATTGTTGTTTTCATTTAGATTAGTTCCTTTAGTTAGTTTCTTTCA
>JZKD02S1669650.1:78480-97390 GCA_000966675.3 Picea glauca | reverse complement strand
GGCCTTTTTGTAAGGAATGTAAAAGTATAAATAGGAAAGAATGTAATTTAGAAGTAGCAAAGTGTGCTTAGTGCAAGCAAAGTAGTATCTAGCTAAGTGTAAGAGGAAGGTAGTTATGAGTTGCTTTGTGCAACATATCATGTATGTAAGGCTATGTGCTTAGTAGAGGAGTTGTCTTTGTGCCTTGACCTGATTTTTGGAAGGTGGATCTGGTGCGCAGTGCACAGATCACCTTTCTAGTGTGAAGCTTGGTTCTGTGGCTTAGTGCATAGGAGCATATGAATGTAAGAGATTGAAGCCTAATAAATAAGAAGAAGTAGTTGGTGGACGTATCCCCACACTGGGGTGAACCACGTATATCATGTGTTGATGGTCTGCTTTGTGTTGTAATGTTTATGTTGTGAATTTTCTTAGTGCATTGAATGTTATGAATGATCGATATATCTATGAATGAATAGTGATTTGTTTATGTTGAATGTGTTAGATCTAACTTCTCATTATAAGTGCAATGCATATTTTTCTATTTTTACTGCGTTGATCTGTACTTAGGGTTTGATCTATGATGTGAATAAAGCTAATGAATTAATGTGTGTTGTTCCTAAGTACTTTGCGAACTGTTACAATCAAAAATCTGTGTCCCATATTGGTTACATACACCTGAGTCTTGTAACCCCCCCTGCCTCTACCTTGGGTGAGACTTCACCTGCTTTGCATGTGTTTCCGAAAGGGATGGTAGTTAGGGTTTTTTTGGCGCGTTGTTGAAGCGTTGAACCCTGGGTATGCCCTTGTGCCAATAATCAGATGCACTATATTTATCTTTGACTTGGTTAGAAACCCAACTATTGGGGCATATCATTGACATATTTTATTTTAAATGATTAGGATAAGGCATGCTTGTACCATTCAATCATATAAATTATTTCTTGTCACTGTCCCATTTCCTCCTCTTCTGTTCGTACAATGTGACCCACAACTGTGTTGTCTCTGAATTGTAAAGAATGAATTTATCGATGATATCAATTTCTGAATTCACTAATGTGTGTGTGTGTGTGTGTGTATTCATGAAATCAAATCGATATAGTATGTATCAGATCAAAATATACATTATAAATTTCAGTGTGAATAGTTACTGTGTAGAAATTTGACAAACGATAAGTCACTTACTCTTTATCAAGCACCTTTTTCCATTCCTCTGGAAATATCCTTTTATCGTTTGTCTTCATCCCTTTCATCATCCCAAATCATCGCACCTGGTGTGTTGTCGATCTTCTTGGTGTACTTACTAGCATAATAAAAAGACTCATATGATATGTACCCCTCTACCAAAGACACCTCTGGTTTTTCCCTTTGTCAAAAAAATCCTTTCAATTTCTTCATTTACCTCTCTAAGAAGAAAATCCAATGACAGGAGACCACTCTGACTAATTCAAACTCATCCTAGGTGATATAGAAAATGAACATGTAATTCCATGAAACTCGTCGACAATTCCTTCTCAAACATACAAACAATCTTAGTTATCTCTTGACACCATTACATAATTCTAGTCATATGAATCTCCTTTGATGTGATCCAACATAAAAATGTAGATAATTTAGATATGGCACGTCGTAGGTCTCAGGGGAAGTCATGGTTCACACACCCACACACGAGCATAGGATAATGACACTACAAAGTAAACATATACAAAATTAATTATGTTTTATCCCATGGCATGAATTAAAACAAATAATAAAATCATGTTTTTGATATGCATACTCTTAGAAGGTTCAAATGGTCATGTAATTTTAACCTCGACAAATGGTCTTCCACAGTGAAGTTGCGTCGTAGTGAAGACCCATATAAAGAAGGAACCTTCAAACCTAATATAAATTCTTTTTCCAAAGAAAGATCAGTATTCTTCAAAATCCATGGGACATCGCCTTCTTTGAAAGACCAAGAGGGACCAACCTCTCCTTTACTTTCTTTTCTTGGCCATTGTTTGTTTTTATTTTTTGAATAAATAAGATCTCTCTTAACAGTCAATGTGTCACTTTCTTTTGATGATATGTGCCTCCATAAATAAGATGAAACATTTTTAAATATATGCATGGGATCTAGTAAGTGGGAAATCTTAAGATGATCCTAATATGAGAGCTCATAAAAGACAGATTTCCTTTTCATCCCAATGGGAAATTTCTCAACATAGGTGTCGAAGAATTTTGGATCATCAAACATAGGCTCTCCATTTGAATCGAAAATTTATGTAATCTCGTTCCCCTTCTCTCTCTCATATGGTCTAAGCCATTCTGTTGGTGTCATTATTGAAGGCATTTGGGTTCTCTCTGGTTTACCATTGAAAGTGGATGTTGCTTTTCTTTAAGGGTGTTGTTTTGGGAGGAATACCCTTGATAATTCGTACACCGGTTTTCATAGGAGGTTGGACCACCTAGATTTAAGAGAAGTTCCACAACATTTACATTCATGATAGCGTTTTGTTGCAATACTTAGGAAATTATTAATGTATATAGATCATGTTAGCATCAAAGATCAGAACAATCGCAGTGAATTAAATATGCCAAAAAATATTGTTACATATATAAAAAAAATCAATGAACATGTAATTTACCAAAGAAAACTCCTAATCTTGGATAATCATGTGTGGTGTAAGCACATATTCAATACAACATAAAATTCATATTTGTTGTGATGGGTCTTGATACATTGTATACATGTATCCCTTCCCATAATTCCTTCAATTCATCTACCAATGGTTGCAGGTAGGCATCCATATTCTTCACTTCTCTTCTACCATGGAATATAAGAGCCAACATAAGATGTTCATTATTAAAGGAAAACCATAGGGGGATATTGTTATTGATCACTACTACAAGCCAAATATAATAGTTGGTGTTTTGGAGGGAATATGGGTTGACACCATCCATGGATATGTTGAGTCGTAGAATTCGTACTTCATCCTTGAATTTTTTGGCCCATGTATCCTCTATATGCTTCATGGCTATTGAATCTGTTGGGATTCACATAAATCCCGACTCATTTCTATGTGAAGCATGTCATCCCTGAAGCATAACTAATTCTTTGTAATGAAAGAGCCTTTGAATCATTGGGATTATAGGTATCTGCCTCAATATCTTATGAGGAGGACCATGTGATTTACCCTTTTTATTTGATTTATGATACATGTTATGCACACATTTCAGACATATTTGTCTACATATATAATACAATCATTTAGACATGCATGATATGATATGTACTCGACACCCATATTTTCAACATCTTCTTTGCCTCTTCGCAACTACTGGGAAATATATTATCACTCAGAAGAACCTTATCTTTGAATAACCTACTATTAGTGGGAAATAGAAATGTACAATGTCATTTAACGTTCATAAAATCAGATGTTTTTAATGTTTATTGTGTGACAATATTTCTCAAAATATAAGGGACTTAATGATGGTCAATTACCTCAATATTTTCGAGAAACATGTGTTTGACATGAAAAACTTTGCTTTCAAGTTGTATAGTAACATTGTTGTCCCCAACTGGGTATACTTTGACCATATAGGTCCAAAGAGAGGGGTGGTGGAATCATATTTCGGGATTTCAAAAAATATATTAGTGATATGAGCATCATCCCCTCGCTCATTGTTCTAGAATGCATCTAACATCATTGTCTCCATGGAATTTGTATCCCTTAAATAATCATCCATACCAACCTCTATTTCATTGACTCCATTGCCAACTTGTGAAGAACTATTGTTGTTGTAGTCATTCCTAATTGGTGAATTTGGACATAGTGGGAATTGAATAGGTGGTTGATTCAACCATTCTTGGTATGCTTCCTCTCTGAGTTGTGCTCTTATTTCAACCTTCTCTTGATTTGAAATTGCAGTGGGGTGAAACGAAATATAATAGGTAGGTCACTCATCATCAGAATCCTAATTTCAAAAATATTGAACATTAGTACATCGATGATATTAGTAAGCGAAATGAAATTGTTTTGTTCAAATTACATTATACCAAAAAATTAATACCATTGTTGACCCAGGATTGCGGTTGGAAGATGGAATGTTATAATTGGAAGGGTAAAGAGGTTGCCCATTTTCATCTACCAACTGCTTGCGGTCTATTTCTCCTGATAAGAGCTTCCGAAGTTTTTGAATTGGTGGAATATTTTCTTCATCTGAACTCAATTCAAAATCATGATCTTGCAAATTTGGATACATTTTTATTCAGATTGACATGGATAAAAAAAATAAATTCAATTAGATAATCAAAATATAAATAAAATATGAACTTACTGGAGATGGAAAGGGAGAACTCTGCGATGGACTTTGAGCAATATGGAACGAGTTGGAATTTGAAGAATTGGCCATTTGATATTATAATTTTTTCTTCCTGCATTTGAGAAAAATCAACAATAAATTTTTAAGAATAAGATGACTTTAAGCGGAAAATGTATACTATGAAGTATTGTAAGTCATGTGGATGCATCCTAAAATAGAATTTAAGATGAATATACTATTTAATGTATAAATAAAAATTTAGATAAATTTTAAATCATAATGGTGCGCTTATTTAAACCAAACGCATATGTGTGTTTATAAACAATATAAAGCACCGAGACATTTAATTACAAACCGCACCGGTTCTCATGAATTCAAATAAATAAATAAATAATTATATGATATCAGTGCTCCAAAAAAAATTCAGCGCACCTGTGTGTTTTATTAACAAATGCACTAGTACGTTATATTAATAAATGCATCGGGGTTTCGTAAAACTTAAAAAAAAAAAAAAAAAAAACACTACTTTGTTCTTTTACAATTAAAAAATGAGTGGGAATTTAAAATCTAAATTCATAAAGTCCTTTAAATAGTAAAAAACTATTCATTATTTCATTATTCTACCAAAATTTACAGATGATATATTTGCAAGAGAGACATACCAGAGAGCATTGTGGAGTAGCTAAATGATTTGGAACAACATAATTATTCAGAAGATCAGAATTTCAAGGTTATGGTGATTAATTTAAAGCCATTTTCATAAATTCCTTTAAATAGTATTAAGTTATTCACTATTTTATTATTTTGCCAAAATTTACAGGGGAGAGATTTGCAAGACAGACATATCGGGGAGAACTGTGGAGTAGCAGATCAATACTTTGGAACAACAAACTTATTCAAAAGATCGGAATTTGAAGGGTATGGTGATTCATTCAAAATCCTTTTGGAGCAATAAAATTATTCAGAAGATCATAATTTGAAGGGTTTTGTGATTCGCTCAAATCCGTGCATAGTAAAAAAATTAAATTTTATTGTTAATTTTAATAATAAATTTTTTTACAATTTGTATCTCTATTTAGATTTAATTAAAATTCAGATAATATATATATATATATATATATATATATATATATATATATATATACTTACCTTAAACCCTTGCTTCTTCTTGCTTATGTGACTGCAGAATTTCACCTTAGGGTTTAACTCCCTCTATCACTTCACAATTACGGCTTCTCATTTTAGTCATTTTAGATTTAATGAGTTTTTGTTTCCATATAAAAGGTGTTTGACATGTGATGCAAGGGGACCACTTATTGCATTAGATCCAAACCCTCTCATCCTTGACATGTTTTTTTTTAAATGGTTTCGAGTTATTAATGCACCTATTTGAATATAACGCACCAGTGCACTTACGTATAAAGCACACCGAATATCTGCAACATAATTTAAAAAAAAAATCGTTCATCAGTGTGTAATTTTATTTGTTCATGGTATTTTTATATTTTCGTTTTCTTACTCTAGGAGCAGTGATATTAACGATACATATCGCACCATTATAATTTAAAGTATTTTTTAAAAATTTATTTTTTGATATTGGTGTGTTTCATATATGAAACACACTGGTGCTTTAATCTTATTAAAGTGCACTAGATACCAGTTTTTTTTTTTAGCTGAAAAATATGTGATTTATTTATCAAATTTATTTAATAGCCTATGTATTGAACAATACATTTTGTATATTGATAATAAAAAAATGTGTGAGAGTAGTTCAAGTAACACAAATTCTTATTGACACAATTATAGCACATCTAAAAGAGCAAAAAAGATAAGTTCTTTTTAAATTCTATACAAAATTAATATGTTAAAAAGACAAGTTCTTTGTAAATTCTATACAAAATTGATATGTTTGAACTATGTGTAAGTTTAACTAATACGTATTAATTAATGTGTGTTGTATGTATGGGCTAACCTGGGTTCTACCTTAGTTCTCCGACAAAACCCTTATCACCATCGACCCTTCTAGTAAACCAAAAGGATACACCTCTCACTGAGTGCACAACGCAGTCTCACCCGAGATGGTTTATGGGTGACTACAGGACGTAGGTGTCTGCAGTCATGGAAGGGACTGGGGTTTGTTCTTCCTACTTCTACTTCTACTTAAACATGCATTCTATCATACCATTAATCAGATCTACTATTTCACTCATTCATAATATTCATTATGCATACATATTCTAGTGTGTGTTGTAATTAAAACCATTCATTTCTCTAACCATTTAACCATAATTGAAGAAATAAAAAAACCATTTAGACACATTGCAACATAGATTTTTACCATGGTTCACTCCACCCTGGGGCTACGTCCACAAATATCTTCATTTTATTTCTTCGTCTTCATCAAAATATCGTTGTGAACATTACATCATAGGATATGTGAATAGTGGTGAGGCGAACCAACGTCACACCAAGCTCCACAGCTTGTGACCTGACCCTCAGTTACATCAAATCCATCCAAGTTCCGCAACTCTCAACAATACCAAACCTCGAACTCAAAAAGGACACCAAAAGATATCAAAAATATGATCAAAGGATACTACACCCAAGATACCTCAATCTACCTTATACCTCTTCTATTTATACTACAAAATGGGTTAAAACCCTTACAATATGACTCCAAAAAACTAACCCTAACATGGCTAGGTGTGTCCACATATGTGTTGGATTTCATCAAATCCTACTATCTGCTTCTTCATTTTCCCTTTGTCTCGTTGGTCTTCCTTCTTTTCCGGCGCACGTTGTTCCCTTTGTTCCATGTTTCCTTGCTTATTGCGCTTACTCCTAAAAATACCTACTCCAACAGGCCCAAACACTAACCGGTGGCTCGTCTTGAGCCACTTAGGCTGTTTGTGCCTCCTGAACTAATTTATGCAATTCTTAGAACTTTTGTGCTAGTTCATCTGCTTTTACCTTCATCTTTGCATTATTCTCTGTGAGGGTCTCCATGACATGCGTTATAATGTGCTCCTTCATCACTTGTACTCTTTCTAAATGCACCCATTCCATGCTAGATTTCTTCATTTCCAACACTGTTATCATTTTCTCTACTTTCTCTTGTAGGGCTCCGGATGAGCCTGTCTTGCTTGTTTCTCCTCTTGTATGGCCTTTACCTCTACCTACAGGTTTTCCATCTCCTACGCAGCCCTCGGTTTCAAGGATATGGCCATTTTTTTCTATCACTACTTCAAATCCTGAACTGCAACATTCAACTTCTCTTCTCTCTGCTCTAATTGTTGGATCCTTTCAACCTCCACCAGGCTTGTCCAAAGTTGTGTAGTCCATTCATAAAGTTATGCTATCTCCTTAACTTCCAGCGCAATGTACTCTATTTCTTTCGTGGCTTGCTTCTCTCTTTCTGTTCTAACCTCTGGTGGTTTGGTTGGTGTTATCTTCTCCACCAATTCTTTTATTTCTTGTTTGTACTTGTCCATTGCTTGCGCGATATTCTATAGCTTCTCTTCTATGCTAAATTCCCCTGATAATGAAATCTCTGGAATTTTTTGGAATACTTATTCAATTATTTAATCCAATCTATTTGCATGATGTTTGTCTTCTTCACGTTCCATTCGCACTTCTGTGAGAACGGTCTCCAGTACTTCCTTAGCTTCCCTAGTTGTCTTTAGGTTTGTTGCATTTCTCCTCGCCCTAGACTGAACTTATTAAGCTACACTCATCTGCAACTTATATAAGGTTTTTTTTGGTATCTTAGAGAATACCAATTACAACTATTCTATTTCCTTAAGTTGTCTATGCGCCAATTCCTCATCTATTCGCAACATTTCTTTAGTCATATTAAAACTCTCACTGGACAATGTTGTGATTTGCACTACTGCTTCCTCACTCTGCATTGTTTTTTATTGTGTTGTCTCCTCATTTTGGGCCTTGGTCAAGCATATCTACTCTGATACGTGTCTGACCTCTGTCATCTCTTGCATTATCATTTCCCTTTGTTTTTTTGCCTCCTCATATTCTTCAACAACACAGTCTTGAACTCTCTCTGCGAGTATTTCTGCATCATCTTCAGTTATGGTGTATTATGGGACTTCCTTATTTTCTTTCATCTTCTTATGAACCCCACCTATCTAAACAATTGGTCTCTTTGGTGGCCTTGATTGTGTTGGTTGTGTTGTTCCTAGGGTATCTAGTATGACCCCTCCTTGTTGTCCCTCCTGCGCAAGGATTTTTTCCTTCTTCTGTGTCGAGCCATTGATAGCCGCTGCATGGTCCTTTTGTTTTGTGACYGGCTTGGGGATAGTCTTCTTCTTTGTTGTTGTGATCCCTCCTRTTGGATTCTTACTCTATGTTKCACTCCTTGTATTACAAKATTGGTTAAKTTTCATTTGAGATGAACCTGCTCTTGTTGGTTSTKTGTCCTTGGYTGGTTTCTTATCCTTTTCTTGTTCRACTGGAATCTTCTATTCTTCTTGCCAATATTTCATCACCCACTCAACTTATTATRTTTTGGTGCAATATCTCATCTCCAACCATTCCTTTGTGGAACCCTTTTCACCTGAATCCACATATTATGTCACGAGGCTTTAAATTTGGCTATCGTTTTGTATTGCTCCACCACCTCTGGTGGGATCCTCCAAGTCTCTGCCACCTTCTCTTGGATTAATTCAAGGTATGTCTTGAATATGTTGGTATTTTCCTTCTTGTCTCTTGTGACAGTGGTGTGCCACATTGATTCCTATTCATGACACCTTCCAATTCTTTGAAGAAACATGGTGTAATTGGGGTTCTTTCAACCCACTAATGCAATAAGCCATGAGTAGTGGAATTATGTCCCAACATCTTGTGCATCCTTAAAATTATCTAAAAATAAATTTAATAAATAAGGGCTCCAACTTAATACAGTTCCCTTGATGCATTGTGCAGTCATTGCTATAACGCATGCTGGCACTTCCTCCTTTTGACACTTTCTGAGTAGTTTACAAGCCATTAGTTTTGTCGCTAGTCTTGATGTTGGTTTACTAATATTGTTGATGATGATCCTCCTAGATCCTCTTTATGTACCATACTTCTATTTCACCTCTTCTACCAAGGCATTCTCCTTGGTATTGTTGTCAAGGTAGCGTGCAGGTGGCTCACGATTGGTGGGAAGACCTGTTATCTCTACTATCAAATCAACATCTATGGATACTTGTGTATCCAACCACAAAATACCTGCGTGCATGACTAACAGTAACTGCTTGACGTATTTATTTACTTCCTTGACCCTACCAAAGTGTAGTATATCCAACAGGTTCATGATTCCTATGTTGTATAACCCTTGTATCCACTGCTTATTTTCCATTATGGGAGCTCCCTTCACGTTGGCCCCTCTGCTTTCTAAGTATACGTGTTACACGAACTCTGGAAACTTATTTGTATCCTTGACATAATGATTTGAATAGCGCAGTCTGTCTATGCATCCAAGTAAGTCTGTGACATTTTTTACCCATGTCAGTATGCACGGTAACACAATGGTTACCTCTGGCTTCTTGTGCGGGGATCTATGGACCTAATCCTTACATTTCCCCTTTAATGGCACACTGAAAGGCCCTGCTTCCTGATATGCATGCTCTTCCTCCTTTTCCTCTCCGCCAAAATACTATTTCATTGTAACTTCCTCATTTTTTATTTGTTCTTGTTGTGTTTTTTTTGTGTTATGTTGAGCCCTTGGCTCGTCGAACTCAGTCCTCTCCTCATCTGTTGTTTTTTTGTGTTGAACTACTTCTTATGTTGGGTTTGGTTCTACTGTTGTTCTTGGTGGATCGATTTGCAACTGTTCTGGTTGCTCCTCGACCAAGGTCAGACTCATCAGTTCTGGGGAAGTAATGGAATCAACATCCACCACTCCCTCCGTCTGTGTAGGGTTCACGACCTCCACTGTTGGATCTGATGATGATTTTTTGTTCCTGCAACTTCTTCTCGACATGTGACTTGGTGCTCCGACTTTGGGTGGCACCATCGTGCTAGAATATAGATGGGTTTGCGTAAGAAATCTCATTGTCTGCCTACTAAATCACTTGTGCGTTCTTTCGCTTCTCGTCACTTAACTCTGCGTTCACTCAAATTCATAATGAGGTTTGTCGAACCCTAATTTTTCTTCTAAATCGTTGTCATAAATTCTCCAAAAATTTCCAATCATGCTTCATTAACTTTCATAAATGTTACAAATATTCATAAATATGCATTTCGCACCTCATTTTTCCGATGACCGGTTTTTCGTTTCCTGATTGTTTCATTTTTCTAGTGCATTGTAATTTTCTACTGTGTTACCTCTCTGGAGAATTGGTACTTCCTTCTACTATATTTGTCTTGCATGTAGTATCTCCATTTCTCGTCACACTGGCTTTCTATCTGCTTGCACCCTCATTGTCAACTATTTTTCTACCACGTATTTCCCTAACTACCTATTTTTGGTTTTTCTTCATTTTTCTACTTTTCTCTTCCTTTTTCTCATTTTAACTCTTAATATTTACAATATGTACAAGTCTAATTGCTACACTGCAACTACTGAGGGTTAGTTGGTCGATTTTCCCTATATAGTTTCAGTCAACTACCATTCACCAGTCCTTGAACTTCTTTGCCTGCTAAGTCTTGCAATTGTACAACACCTCCATCTGTGACAGAATTTATCTAATATGGTTCTAGCCAATGCATTCTAAGCTTTCCTGGGTGTTTCACATACTTACTATCATAGAGGAGAACCAGATCTCCCTCCTCAAAATTCTTCTTCTTGATATGTCTGTCATGTCATGATTTATCCTTTTCTTTTTGTACCTCCTGATAGAAACCTACTATGATTATGTCCTCTTCTAATTCCATCAGTTGAGCCAATCTTTCCTACACTGCACCCCTTTATGTAATTTCTTTAATTGTTGCAATGCGCATACTTGGTATCAAATAATCTAAGGGAACTATTGTTTCCTTTCCATACACCAATCTAAAGGGTGTATGCCCTATTACCTTCTTGCATGTAGTTCTATAAGCCCAAAGTATTGTTGGTACCTTCAAATCTCAATCATCTATGTTCACATTACAAATATTTGTCAAATAATTCTCCAAAATCTTGTTGAAGGCTTCCATTGTTCCATTTGCTTGAGGGTGATAAGGAGTGCTCTTCTGGTGATGTATCTCAAACTCTTCAAGCATTGCCTAAATTGTATTGTTAATAAAGTGAGTCCCTTGATCACTCATCAATATTCTTGGACATCCAAACCTCATCACTACATGTTCAAATAAAAAGTGTGTTGCAGTCTCTGTGTTGCAATCCTTTACTAGTGTCACCTCATCCCATCTGGTCAAGTATTATGTCGCTACAATAATATATTTGGCTCCTAATATTCTGGATGGTGGATTAATTGGACCTACAAAATCTACTCCCCACTTATCAAATACTTGAAAAGTAACATGTGGTCTCAATGACATCACATCCCTCCTGGATGGATTCCAACTCTTTGGAAAACATCACACCTTTGACAATATTCCTTTGAATCCTTTTGAATTGTTAGCCACCATAACCCTACGTGAAATACCTTATGCATGGTATCTTTTCTTATGTAAGGTCCTCCAACAATCCCTTCATGCAACTATGCTAGAATGATAGGCCTTTCATACTCCATCACACATCTCCTCAAGATGTTATTTGATCCAAGTTTGTATAAATGAACTGTAATCAACTGATAATCCGCAACTCTGACCACCGAATGTTTCTTCTACGCAGTAGTAAATTCTCTTGGTGCAAATCCTGTACTCAAAAACTCAATAATGTTAGCAAAATGCTCATCAACTATATGTACCAAAAACAATTGTGCATATGGAAGGTTTTCTTCCAAGTTATTGGGTTCTTCTCCATTATTTATCCTGGATAAGTGATCTAATCCTGCATTCAATCTTCCAGGCTCCACAACAACTTCAAAGTCAAATTCTTGGAAAAAAAGTAGCCATCTGCATATCCTTCCCCCCAACGCTGTCTTATTGACTAAATATATTAGAGAGCAATGATATGTAAACATCTTGAAATGTTTCCCTAACAATAAATGTTTGTATTTGTGCAAAGCATACACTATAGATTATCCTTCCCTTTCTATAGTGTTACAGTTTTGTTCTGAATCTGATAAATTTCTGCTGGAAAACGCAATAGGGTGATCTATATCACCTTCTCCTGGTTGGGTTAATACTTATCCTAATGCTATGGAATATGAATCCACATTCACTTGAAATTCTTTATCCCAATCTGGAAATACTAGAATCGGTGCAGTAACCATCTTGTCCTTAAAAATATCCAAACTTTGTTGGAATTCCTCATTCCACTGATACTTGGTGTCATTCTTCAACAACTTCTCCATTGGTATAGTAATCTGTGCATATCCCCTTATGAACTTTTTGTAATATCATGTATGACCAAGTGTAGTCTTCAATTGGCACACTGACTTTGGTGGCGATAACTTAACTATGAAAACAATTTTAGCAAGATCAACCAACAGACCTTGTTTACACACCACATGCCCTAACAAAATCCCAAAGGTGCATTGAAAATACATTTCTTAATATTTAATGATATCTGACACTGTCTTCATTTGTCTAACATCATCCTTAATACTTCAACATGATCCTTCAACAAATTGAACAATGTCCAATTATCCAAGTAAACCTCCAAAAACTTGTGAATAAATTCCTCAAAAGTTGCTACTACTACCCTTGAAAACAATTGTTGGTGCATTCTTCAATCCAAATGCCACAAATGTATACTGAAATGATCCCCACTTTGTAGAAAATGTATTCTTGCATCTATCTTTTGGTGTTATCCTGATTTGATGATAACCTAAAAATCCATCTGTAAAAGAATAAGCTTCTTGGCCTCCTACATTCTCCAAAACTTTGGTTGTAAATGGGGTAGGAAAAGGAACATGTAGGCAAGCATCATTCAATTTTCTAAAATATACACAAATATTTATCCCTCCTTTATTCTTCTCCTGCACCACCATAGGGCCGATCCATTCTGACTCTTCTACAGGTACTATAACACTAGCTTCTAGCATCTCGTCAATTTATGCCTTCACCTTCTCTTTGTATATTGGAGATTTCTAGTTTTTCATTTAGACACACAGTAAGGATTAGTACAATCAAGTTTCAAGGGAAAAAAAAAGACAAGGATGCAACTTTATTGGTAAGATATTGAAATTGTATGTTTAGTGATTAAGATTAGAAATCTATTTTATTAATTCACAAGTTAATTGAATTTGTACTTATTTGTGTTACGGGAAAAAACCTAATATTCATAGCTCCAATAGTGAACCATTTACACGTGATATTAAAAGTATACATCTTGCAAGCTGGACAAAAGATGATACTCATGATTCTATTATTTACAATGTAAAGAATGGAAAGAAGCCTAGTAGTTTATTGGTTTACAATGTTGTGGCTAGAAAGATAACATAGGAGTAAAAATTGTTTCAAAGGAGAGATCGTTAACATTTATCAAAAGCCACAAGAACTAATTAATTATCTTATAGATATATTCTCAAATGAAGGAGATTGGGTTTTTGATTTGTTCTTAGGTTCAGGCAAGATTTATGATATAACATTTATGAAATCATACTTCACTCTTTATTATTTTTAATTTGTGTTGTTTTACATTATTTACTTTAATTATTTATTTTGTATCTAGTGATTAGGTACAACATTAGCATGTTGCTTACAAAAAGGAAGGAACTGCATAGCCATTGAAAGTGTCGCAACACAATGCAGTTTTATTCAACAAAGAATTAATGCTATTTGATCTCTTCTAGATGAAATGCAAGAAATTGGCTTGAGAAAAGATCAAGTACCATTAGGAGGTCTTCTTGGAAAAGATCACTTTGGAGAACTTGTGGATATCAATAACTCAATGGAAGAGCAACATAAGCCAAATGAGCCAAATGGAAGCACATAATGATGTCCAAGAAAATGATGATATGTATGTTGAGAATGATGAATTTGGTATATATGACATTTTCTATTAGTTTTAGGATGCCCTTGAAGACAATGTTGGATTTTTCAAAATTTTAATGAGTTATAATTGTAATGTTTTTAACTTTCAGATTTTAAAATAAGAATAAATATGCATCTATTGTTGTTTTATGATGAATATGTTTTATTATTTTATTTTTACTTTTATTTTTATGTGATTTAATATGCTAGAGAAAATGACAAAATATTGTCAAGTTTTTAATGTAAATCTATAAAATATCAAAAAAAGGTTAATTTTTATTAATTTTTTCCATTTTTTGGTTCAGTTTTCTCCATAAAAACGCTTTATTTGACACGTTATTTATAGTGGAAAGCTTCTAAAATGTATAGGTTTTTTGTTATAAATTTCTTTGAGAAGTATATTTTTTTTCTAAATATTTAAAAATAGTGCTATTTAGCTACAATTATTTGCTATGTATTGAAGAAAAAATAAAAAGTGTGTTAAAAATACAATTTTACACTATATTTAAAAACTATGGCACCATGAATTAAATAATGAGACATAATTGCATGAAAAATATTAATTTCAAAAACGCAAATCATATATAACATTTTTAGTATCATTAAAAATCATAAAAAAAACATTGGTAAAAAAAATGATTTAGAAAAAATTGAAAATAGTTGGAAAACAAGCATTTAAAAAACAAGACAAAAAAATTGATTTAAGAAAATTTGAAAATAGTTCAAAAAACAAGCATTTTAGAAACAAAATGTGGATCTGTTATAGATAAGAAGATTTAAAATATCAATAAAATACCTCAAAATGAAAAGAGGTACTACCGGTAGCACCATTTTTCAAAATGTAGTAAAAAATGGGACCCTTGAAAAAATGAAAACTCGGCAAAGTTCTCGTTAAGTTGGTAATATTGTTTATTGACAAAATATAACTAACTTACTCTTTATCAAGCACCTTTTTCCATTCGTTTGGAGTAGCTCCCCTTTCATTTTGTTCTCATCTTGATGGTCGTCCCAAATGACTACCCCTTATGTGTCGTCAATTTGTTTGATGTACTCACTATCATAATAGAATGAATCATATACTATGTACTTCTCTTCCATAGATCCCTTCGGTTTCGTCGTTTGTTGAACAAACCCCTTCAATTTTTTTATGTACCTCTCTAAGAAGAACATCCAACAACATGAGAGCACCCCAACTAATTCAACCTCATCAGGTAGGTGAATTAGAAGATGGACTTGGAAGTCCATAAAACTCATGGACAATTCCTTCTCAAACATACAAACAATCTCAATTATCTCTCGATACCACCATGAAATGATATCCATATGAATCTCCCTTGATGTGATCCATTGTACAAATGCATATAATTTTGATATGTCATGTCACGGGTCCCGAGGGAAGTTATGGTTCACACAACCACGCACAAGAAAATGATAATGACACTACAAAATATACACGCACATCATTAATTTCCTTAAAACTGTGAGTGCATGTCATATTTTTATCGACGTCGTTATAGACAAAGAATCATGTATTCAACATACATACCCTTATAAGGTTCATATGATCATGTGATTTCAAACCTGACAAATTCCCATCTATAATGAAGCAATGCCATAGATTTGACCCATATAAAAAAGATGCCTTCATACCCAATATGACATACTTTTCCATAGAAAGATCATATTTCTTCAAAATCCATGGGACATCACTTTCTTTAAAATACCAAGAGGCAAACTCTCCTCTAATTTCATTTCTTGGCCAATGTCTCTTTTTAGTATTCAAAGAAATAAGATCTCTCTTGACATCGAATGTGTCATTTTTATTCCATGATATGTGCTTCCATAAAGAATATGAAACATTTTTTAATATATGCATGGGATCTAGTAAGTTCCCAATCTTAAGATGCTCCCAATATGGAAGCTCATAAAATGCATATTTCCTTTTTATCCCAATGGGCATTTTCTCAACATAGGTGTCAAAAAATTTAGGATCATCAAACATAGGTTCCCCATTTGAATCAAATATGTCTTCCATTTCTTTCTCCTTCTCTGTTTCATATGCCCTATTGCAATCTGTCGGTGTCATTATTTCATGTATCTGAATTCCATTGAAAGCAGATGCATCTCTTCTATAAGGGTGGTCTTATGGGAGGAATACACTCGAACACCATCTTTCGTAGGTCATTGGACCACCTAGCCTTTATAGAAGGTCAAAAAAATTTACATACATGATACCCTTTTGTTACAAGACCTATGATGTGATCGTTTACATAGCATGCCAGTGTCAAAATATAATTGCACCAAATGAAGTATTCCAAATAAAATTATAGATATAAACAAATCGAGAACATGCTTACTGGAGAAAACTCTAAGACCTGGATAATCATGTGTGGTGTATGCACATATGTCATACAACGTAAAAGTAATCTCCATTGGGATGGGTCTTGATACATCATATATTTGTATCCCTTCCCATAATTGTTTAAATTCATCGATAAGTGGTTGGAGGTAGACATCCATTCTCTTCACTTGTCTTCTACTTAGGACTATAAGAGCCAACGTAAGATGCTCAGTATTCATGGACAACCATGGGAAGGATATTGTTATTGATCAATATAGTTATCCAAACAAAATAGTTGGTTTTTTCAGGGGAATATGAGCTAAATCCATCCATATCTATGCCCAATTGTAGGCTTTGTACTTCATCCTTGATTTTATTGGGTCATGTATCCTTTATATGATTCATGGCTATTGAATCTGCTAGGATTCACATAACTCATGGCTCACTTATATGTGAGGCATGTCACCCCTGCAACATGGCTAATTGTTTGCAATGAAAGAGCCTTTGAATCCTTGGAATTATAGGCATCTGCCTCAATATCTTAGGAGGAGGACCATGTTCCTTACCCTTGTTTTTTTATTTATAGTACTTGTCATGCTCACATTATAGACATATGTATTTATCCACATATTCGTTTCTATATAAAATACAATCATTTAGACATGCATGGTATGATATGTACTCAATACCCAACATTTTCATCATTTTCTTTGCCTTTGCACAACTATCAAGAAAGTGATTATCACTAAGAAGTACATTATCTTTTAGTAACCTAAAATTAGTGGGAAATATAAATTTACATTGTCATTAAGCATGAATAAAATCAACCCTTTTCTTCCTTCATTGTGTGACAATATTCCTTAAAAATTTAGGAGAATTTATGGTTAGTTACCTCAAAAGTGTCGAGAAACACATGTCTAACATACCATACATTCCTTTCAAGTTGTACAGTAACATTGTCGTCCCTAATTGGGTAGACCTTGTAGACCCTTGTACTGGACCAAATAAAGGGGTAGTGGAAGCATATTTCAAGCTTTTGTAGAAGGTAGCTATGACATCAGGGTCATCCCCTAGTTCATTTTGTTGGAATTCATATAACAACATTCCTTCCATGGCCTGAGTATCCCACAAGAAATCATCCATACCAACCTCTATATCATTGCCTTCATCCCTAACATGTGAAGAAATAGTGTTATTGTCAAGGTTTTGAATTGGTGACTTAAGACATAGTGGGAATTGAATAAGTGGTTGTTTCAACCATTCTCAGTATGCTTCCTCTCTTAAATTTTTATGTTTAGCAACAAGATCACGACTTGACATCATAGTGGGGTGCAACTGTAGATGGTGGAAAGGTCACTCATCATTAGAATCTTGATTGTAAAAATATTGAACATTACATTGATAATATTAATAACACAATGCTTTTAATATGTTCAAACATTATACCAAACACTTATTAGAAGAATGGACATTGTTTTCCCAATAATAAACATGAAACCAACTCATTTATAAAACAAATGTTGAATTAAGCAATACATTTACATTAGTTCCTTTGAAAATAAAAATAAACACAATTAATCAATCATCTTTTTCTTACACCCTACGGGGTTGTCTACATAAAAGAGATCAAATTTACAGTGTAATGTTGTTGAAACAGGCTATTTGTTGGAATATTACATGTTAGAATTGGTAGGGTAAAGAATTTTTCCATTTTCATCAAACATCTATTTGTGGTATCTTTCTCTTGATAAGAGTTTGCATAATTTTGGGACCACGGAAATATCTTGAGCATATGAACTCGGTCCTGAATCTTGATCTTGAAAAATTAAATGAACAATTATTAAACTACACCTGCATACATAACATAAATTCAATGAGACAAATGAATTATCAATAAAATCTAGACATACTACAATCGAAATGAGAGAACTTGAAGGAGTTCCAAAGATACAGAATGAGGTAATGTTGGAATCTAAAGAATTCGCCATTTGATATTATAATTTTTTTTTCCTGCATTTGAGCCAAAACTATCATATTGGGTAGCATAGAACAATCTAACTTCAAAAATAAATTCAAATAAATTTATAACTTTACATCACACTTAAGAAATCATTATTTTTTTCTACAATATCATTGATTTTTTCTGCCCATCTATAAAAGAAATATCAATCTGGCTTTACAAAATTTGAAATAGTTACTTAATCCCTAAAAATATCCTCCTCGAACATAGAAAATGTGAATTTGATACTCAACCCCCCACCC
>JZKD02S1669639.1:81477-97836 GCA_000966675.3 Picea glauca | reverse complement strand
TTAAATCAATATGTTAATATAATATTATATTTATTTTGATAATATATTTATGTTCAATGCACCATTATAAGTACATAAATATGTTGTTGAATAACATCCCAATGAAAACTTATGAGTACTCACTCTGACAAAGAAATCATGAAAATGCATTTTAAGAAGAGGCACAACTAGGGTTGGGGATTTGAATATGTATGCTCCAACTACATTTTCCACTCCCTAAAACCCATCTCTTCTCTTCAAGGTAATACACTACACTATTTTAATATATGGGAAGTAGAAAAACAACCACCATTCAAGTTTCAGAGTAGTGTTGTGATACACCCTCGCCTAGATCCATGCACAAGAATTTGTATCTATCATCTTCATTGATTTCAATGGGTTTGATCAACTATTCATATACTCAAATCACAACCATGCAGTTCCCCAATGAATCAAGCCTTCCTACAAAAACTATATGATAATAGTGCTCTATGAGAGCTACATTATAGAACAAACATTTGGGTTTTCATCACTAAAGATTTGGTGGCAATGAACATTCATGATGACATATATAGGAATAGGGGCTTCATTTGTATTGATTGAAGTTTTTTTTGTCTTCACTATCACCTTTGGACTCATCACTGCCCTTCATTGCCTCCTCCCTTTTTATTCTATCCACCATCATTCTTCTCCCCATTACCACCACCTTCTTTCTTCTCCTCCCCTTATTTCCCCCATAATTCTTATCCCCTTCTTGCTTGTATCCACCCTTCTTTGTGAGATGATACATACTTATTTTCTATCAATCTCCTTTCATCCATCTATTCATAATTCATCTACTATTTTTTCATGCATGGATTTTATGCTCCTCTCTTCCCTCATTATCATAAAATTCCATCTTTTTACTTGTGCAACACTTTGACCATGTGTGTAATCCCATCTGTATCTCATTTTTTTTAGTTGTCTCATAATCAATCATCTTGACATGTTTTATGGTCTTTCCACTTGCAATCCAAATGTCTTAGCAGTTATACTTGGGTGGAGTAGGGGCACATAGGGGAGGAAAACTGAGGACTTGGATACCTAATTCAAGCTTCTAAAAAATGACACATTGGACTTATAGAGAAGTCCTTTAGAAAGTTAAAATTAATTACTAGGTTTCTCAGAGATTCCCTATTGGCAGTGTGTTTTCTGTTCATCTTTAATTATTTCATTAATTGTTAAGGTGTCTTAAGACATTATATTTTAATATATAGTATGCATATACTTTATTCCATGAATTTTGTATATTTAAATTGTCATCATATCATTATAATTCTTTTACATGAAGGATTGAGAGATGATGCCGAACGCAGGGGGGCATAGGAAGAAATCTCATGAAAAGGGGACTTTTTTTTCAAAAGATCAAGATGGCCCTTCATGAGTGAATTGTAATTACATACTTTATGAAGTGTATATAATGTTGAAATATATGTATTTATTTTATGAATACTTTCATCTATAATTATAATCATTACATATACTAGTTTTTTTCCTTTTGTAGAAATGTTTAATGAAAATATTAGAAAGTTTCTAAAGGGATTAACAAGAAAAGAGAAATTATTTGTTAAGGAGGGTTGCATTTTTGACACTAGATCACAAGTGAGAAGACAAGGAAAATATCACAAGAGAGGCGAATGAGAAGTGGATCACATCGAGAGACCAAAAAAATGGATGTGGCAAACTTAGACCTCCTACCCTTGAGAAATTGTTAATTATAGATTACTAGCTATGGCACTTTATTAATTGAATTGTTATTTTATTATGCTCTTCCTCATGATACAAATTTAGAGGAATTAGAGGGTGTTGATATTTTGTTATTTTATTATATCCACTATATCACATCTATAAACATTAGAATTATTTAATTGTATCACTCGTGTTAAGAAGAAGAAGATCAAGAATTTGCATCCAATGCCAGAAAAGGGAAAGGGAAATTCTAGAAGAAAAATACAGGACCATCAAGAAAGAAGAAGGATCTTTCAAAGATCCAATGCTAAATTTGTGATGAGTTTGGTCACTATGATAGAGATTTTCCTCAAAGGAAAAGAAAAGAAAGGAAACATGCATCAATAGATGATGAACATCCACAAAAGAAGACTAAATGTGATGACAATTATTTCTACTAAACACATCAAGAGAATCTCTACAAATATCCCTATAAGTATAATTTAGTTATTTTAATTAATTTTTATTTTGTATTGGACCATTTTCCCTGGTACATAAGTCCATTTTTCTTTTTCGTTTGGTTGTTTTCCTGGCACATGAGGCCATTGTGGTTATTATCCCTATGGGAGGCTATCTTGGTTATTATCCTAGTATAGGAGGCCAAACTTCTTATCTTTGTTAGAAGGGCCATTATGGTTATTATCTTTGTTATAAGGGCCATCTATAAACATTAGAATTATTTAATTGTATCACTCGTGTTAAGAAGAAGAAGATCAAGAATTTGCATCCAATGCTAGAAAAGGGAAAGGGAAATTCTAGAAGAAAAATACAGGACCATCAAGAAAGAAGAAGGATATTTCAAAGATCCAATGCTAAATTTGTGATGAGTTTGGTCACTATGATAGAGATTTTCCTCAAAGGAAAAGAAAAGAAAGGAAACATGCATCAATAGATGATGAACATCCACAAAASAAGACTAAATGTGATGACRATTATTTCTACTAAACACATCAAGAGAATCTCTACAAATATCCCTATAAGTATAATTTAGTTATTTTAATTAATTTTTATTTTGTATTGGACCATTTTCCCTGGTACATAAGTCCATTTTTCTTTTTCGTTTGGTTGTTTTCCTGGCACATGAGGCCATTGTGGTTATTATCCCTATGGGAGGCTATCTTGGTTATTATCCTAGTATAGGAGGCCAAACTTCTTATCTTTGTTAGAAGGGCCATTATCCTTGGTACAAGAGCCCCTAGTTCTAGGTTAAGAACAATAGATGTATGACAACAAGAACAATAGAATTGAGGGGACTCAGAGGGAGTCATTGACCAGGAAGAAGAAAACTTGGTTTTGTGACACTTTGCATGATGCAAAGGGGCATGCAACAGAAAAAAGAGTGGTCCAAGGATTCTCTCAGATAGAGGGAGTTGACTTCAAAATTTGAGTGAAGAATATTATGAGACTTCATCAGAGACATGGTGCAGGATGGAGCAGTGAGGCTCCATCACTTATCCACAGATGAGAAAATAGATGACATTTTCACTAAGCCTCTGTCTAGGACAAGCTTGGCAGGAATGCAAATGTTTCCCTGGGGGAGTATTAAGGATTGAAACATCGTGCCAATATTCCAAGACTGATCAGATGGAATTGATCATGTGGGAATAGGCCTAGATGTAATATTCGATGTACTGAAGATTCGAGTTCGTGCTAGATATCCTATGTATGAATTTCATCGAGCCTTTAAACTCTCATGAGTAGGTGAGTAGTTAAAACACGAGTAGGTGAATATCCCCGATAAGCATCGGGACGACTCCATATTCACATGAACTGGGCTACAAAACATTGGAGATAAGGAACATCTACATCTAGATTATAGGTTCCCCGACGTAGTCTTTGATGGACTGAAGACTCGAGGTCCAATTCCACGTGTCCGATAACATCGAGCTGAATGCATTCATGGAGTGACCCTATGAGAGGATCACCATGAGGTGTTTCTCGCTCTGATGTGGTCATTATTATTTTCATGGGGCAAGAATGACCTGAGGTGCTAGACACATGGTTTTGGATATGGATCATCAATATCGCTAAATGAGGCTCATGGATATTGTGATATTGTCTATGATAGAAGAATACCAAGAACAAGTACGCCGATGTGTTTTGATGATTGCTACCAGATGATGCTGATACTAATGATGATACTTATGATGATGCTACTTGTAGAATGGTATACAAGACTATGTGAGTCTTTCCCATTCCATGTGAATATGGATGTATGTGTTTGCGACCATTAATACCTCCCTAGCTAAGAGGGAGTGTTGATATTATGGTAGCCGCGGGAGGTATTAACCTCCATATGTAACCTTTAACTAGACTAGAATATTTCGGAAGCAAGAGAAACCCTAAATAGATGTGTGAAAAACCTAGAAGACATGTCAACTTAGCATAATATATAATATTAAGGTATTATCCTCCAGGAAGACAAGTCAACCTCACAGGAAAAAGATAAACAAAAAACATAATCACCAAAAAGTTAGGTCAACCCAGAAAGAAAATTCACTGGACAAATTAATGTAAATAGAGGAAATCTTGGATCATTTGTTCACTCACTCTCACTTAGGAAGAAACATGGTGAAAGTTTGGAGGAGGAGTAACATCAACTGCAATTGTAGGATTTTCTCTTGTTCAATCTTTCTGGTACTTTTTCTTATGTGCTACCCTTGGAGAAGGTGCAATCTCTTGGTCATCTGTTGGTTCTCGTGTGGCTTCTTGAAATCATTATTTCTGTCAAAGGTTAAGGTGTTCGGGGGTCGGTTTTGTGCCTATGGATGGGTGTCAATGGTGTAGAATTGTTTATGGTTAAACAAGAAAATCTACATTATTCTAACAGGTTATGGACCCACACTACCTTCAGAAAAGTGTAACCATAGGAAGGTAGATCGAGAGTTCCTTGTCAAGCTCCTTGTAGCACCGGTTCTAGCTATAACTATGGTTTCTAATTTTGTAGATGCAGTAAACCCTAAACCTAAATTATTGGGAACTTTCAATGACGCATTGGACCTAATTCCTGGATATTATAGTGTGCCCTAATCCAAGGCATCTCTTGGTGCCCTCATCCATAGAAAATGTCAAGGTTGTATTTTTGGGTCAAAGTCAAAGTTTGACTGGTCAAGATCAAAGTCAAAATAGTCATGAAGACCAGTTTCAGAGTAGAAGACAAATTGGAAGGTGCCACCAACTTCATAGCATGGAAGATTAAGAGAAGATCTTCTGGACTACATAAACCAAGACATTCCTAAGCCGGTAGAAGATGAAGAGAATATCAAGCACAAGAAGAAATAAGTAATGACCAGAAGAATCCTGGTAGATTTTGTTAGAGAGCATTTGATTCCAAATATTGCAGAACTAAATACTACTAAGAAAATGCACAATGCCTTGGTAAAATTATTTCAAAGCAAGAACATTAGAAGAAAGTTAGCTTTGAGAAATCATCTCCGATGCATCAAGATGTCAAAGTCAGATACAATAAACATATATTTAACAAAGGTCTCTAAAATAAGAGATCAACTTAAAGCTATTGGAGATGAAGTTCCAGACACAGAACTTGTCACTATATCTCCTAATGGATTACCAATATCATGGGAGCCATTTATTCAAAGCATTTGTGGACGTAAAAATCAACCCAAATTTGACCATCTATGGTCTAATTGTGTCCAAGAAGAAATCCGAATGCTATCCATAAATATGTTTCAGAAAACCCCAGAAGAAGAAGAAGAGAAATCATTTGCAGCCAATGTCAGAAAAGGGGAAGGGAAATTCCATAAGAAAAATACATGACCATCAAGAAAGAAGAAGGATCTTTCAAAGATCCAATGCTACATTTCTGATGATTTTTGTCACTATGATAGAGTTTTTTCTCAAAGGAAAAGAAAACAAAGACAACATGCATCAATATACGATGAACATCCACAAAAGAAGACTAAATGTGACGACAATTATTTCTACTAAATACATCAGGAGAATCTCTACAAATCTCACTATAAGTATAATTTAGTTATTTTAATTGTTTTACTTTTGTATTGGACCATTTTCCCTAGTACGAGAGTCCATTTTTATTTTTTGGTTTGGTTATTATCCTTGTACATGAGACCATTGTGGTTATTATCCATATGGGAGGCCATCTTGGTTATTATCCTAGTACGGGAGGCCAAAATTCTTATATTTGTTAGAAGGGCCATTATCCCTGGTACGAGAGCCCCTAATTCTAGGTTAGGAACAATAAATGTATGAAAACAAGAACAATATACTTGAAAGGACTCAGAGGGAGTAATTGATCAGGAAGAAGCGAGCTTGGTTTCGTGAAAATTTGCAGGACATAAATGGGCATGCAACAGAAAAAAGCATGGTCCGAGGATCTCTTAGATAGAGGGAGTTTTCTTCAGAATTTGAGTGAAGGATATTGCAGGACTTCATCAGAGACATGGTGCAATAAGGAACAACTAGGCTCTATCACTTATCCATAGATGAGTAGATAGCTGTCATTTTCACTAAGCCTCTGTCTGGGACATGCTTGGTATGAATGAAAATGTTTCCTTCGGGGAGTATTGATGATTGAAACATTGTGTTGATATTCCAAGATTGATCAAACAAACTTGATCATGTGGGAATATGCTCAGTTGTAATCTTTGATAGATTGAAGATTCACATTGTTGCTAGATCTGCTATGTGTGAATTGCATCGGGCCTTGAAACTCTCATGAGTAGGTGAGTAGTATTGATAAGCATCGGGTCGACTCTATATCCACAGGAATTGGGCTACAAAATAGGGGAGATAGGGAACATATACCTCCAGAGTAGATGTGACCCAATGTAGTTTTCGACAGATTGAATACTCGAGGTGAAATTCCACATGTCCGATAACATCGAGCTGAATGCATTCACAGAGTGACCTTATGAGAGGATCACCATGAGGTGTTTGTGGCTACGATGTGTTCATGATTCTTGTCATGGGAAAAGAATGAACAGAGGTGCTAGACACATGGTGGTGGATATGGATCATCAATATAGCTAAATGTGGCTCATGGATATTGTGATATTGTCTATGACATAAGAATACTAAGAGAAAGTATGAAAATATGTTTTGATGATTGCTAGCAGATGATGTTGATAGTAATGATGACACTTATGATGATGCTATATGTAGAATGGTCTACAAGACTATGTGATTCTTTCCCATGCCATGTGAATATGGATGGATGTTTTTGAGACCATTAATACCTCCCTAAATAAGAGGGAGTGTTGATATTATGGCAACTGTGGGAGGTATTAACCTCCATATGTAACCTTTGACTAGAATAGAATATTTTAGAAGCAAGAGAAACCCTAAAAAGATGTGTGAAAACCCAATAAGACATGTCAACTTAGTAGAATATATAATATTAAGGTATCGTCCTCCAGGAAGACAAGTCAGTCTCACAAGGAAAAGATAAACAAAAAATATAATTACCAAAAAGTCAGGTCGGCCCAGCCAGAAAAGTCACTGGAAAGATTAATATAAATAGAGGATGTCTTGGCTCATTTTTTCACTCGCTCTCACTTAGGAAACTAGAAACAATGCGCAAGTTTGGAGGAGGAGAATCAACAACTGCAGTTGTACAATTTTTTCCTCTTCACTCTTTCCAGTACTTTCGCCTATGTGATACCCTTGGAGAAGGTGCGCTCTCTTGGTCATCTGTTGGTTTTGGTGTGGCTTCTTGGAATCATTCTTTATGTCAAAGGCTAAGGCGATCAGAGGTAGATTTTTTTGCCTATGGATGGGTGACAATGGTGTAGCATTGTCTATGGTGAAATGAGCACATCTACATTATTTTAACAGGTTATGGTCCCATACTACCTTTAGAATAGTCTAACTGTTGGAAGGTATATTTGTAGTTCCTTGTCAAGCTTGTTGTAGCACCAGTTGTAGCTGTAACTAGGTTTTATGATTTTTCAGCTACAACAAACCCGAAACCTAAATTATTGGGCACTTTTAGTGAAGCATTAGACCTAATTCCTGGATATTCTAGTTCTCCCTAACCCAACGCATATTATGGAGCCCTCATCCATAACAAATATCAAGGTTGGATTTTTCAGTCAAAGTCAAAGTGTGACTTGTCAAAGTTAAAGTTTGACTGGTCAAGGTCAAAGTCAAAACAGTCATGAAGACTAGTTTCAGAGTAGAAGACAGATTGGAAGGTGCCACCAACTTCAGAGCATGGAAGATTAAGTTACTTCTTATCTTAGAAGAAAACGATCTTCTGGACTACCTAAACCAGGACATTCCTGAGTCGATAGAAAATGAAGAGAAGGTCAAGCACAAGAAGAAATAAGTAATGACCAGAAGAATCATGGTAGATTCTGTTAGAGAGAATTTGATTCCACATATTGTAGATCTAAATACTGCCAAGAAAATTTACAATGCCTTAGTAAAATTATTTGAAAGAAAGAACATTAGCAGAAAGTTAGCTTTGAGAAATCAATTCTGATGCATCAATATGTTAAAGTTATAAACAATCAACATATATTTAACACAGGTCTCCAAAATAAGAGATCAACTTAAAGCTATTGGATATGAAGTTCCAAATGCAGAACTTGTCTTTATATATCTTAATGGATTGCCAATATAATGGGAGCCATTTATTCAGAGCATTTGCGGACGTAAAAACTACCCAAGTTTTACCATATATGGTCTGATTGTGTTCAAGAAGAAACCTGAATTCTATCCAGAAAGATGTTTCATAAACCCCCAAAAGAAGAAGAAGACGAAGATAAAACATTTGCGTCCAATGCTGGAAAAGGGAAAGGGAAATTCTAGAAGAAAAATACAGGACTATCAAGAAAGAAGAAGGATCTTTCAAATATCCAATGCTATATTTGTGGTGTGTTTGGTCACTATGATAGAGATTTTCCTCAAAGGAAAATAAAATAAAGGAAACATGCATCGATAGGTGATGAAGATCCACAGAAGAAGACTAAATGCGATGATGATTATTTCTACTAAATACATCAAGAGAATCTATACAAATCTCACTATAAGTATAATTTAGTTATTTTAATTATTTTTCTTTTGTATTGGACCATTTTCCCTAGTACGGGAGTCCATTTTTATTTTTGGTTTGGTTATTATCACAGTACATGAGGCCATTGTGGTTATTATCCCTATGGGAGGCCATCATGGTTATTATCCTAGTACGAGAGGCCAAACTTCTTATCTTTGTTAGAAGGGCCATTTTCCTTGGTACGAGAGTCCCTAGTTCTATGTTAGGAACAAGAAATGTATGACAACAAGAAAAACATACTTGAAAGTACTTAGAGGGAGTCATACTTCAGAGGGAGTCATTGATTAGGAAGAAATGATCTTGGTTTAATGACACTTTGCAGGATGCAAAGGGGCATGCAACAAACGAAAGCGTTGTCCGAGGATTCTCTCAGATACAGGGAGTTGAATTCAGAATTTGAGTGAAGGATATTGCAGGAGTTCATCAGAGACATGGTGTAGGAATGCACAATGAGGCTCCATCACTTATCCATAGATGAGCATATAAATTACATTTTCACTAAGCCTCTATATGGGAAAATCTTGGCAGGAATGCAAATGTTTCCCTGGGGAGTATAAATGATTGCAACATCATACCAATATTCCAAGATTGATTAGATGGACTTGATTATGTGGGAATATGCCCAGATGTAATCTTAAATGGACTGAAGATTCAAGTTTCTGCTAGATATCCTATGTGTGAGTTGCATTGGGACTTGAAATTCTCACGGGTAGGTGAGTAGTTAACTCATGAGTAGGTGAGTAGCTCTGATAAGAATTAGGCCGACTCTATCTCCACAAGAACTGGGTTGCAGACTAGGGGAGATAGGGAACATATACATCCAGATTAAATGTGCCCCAACGTAGTCTTCAACGGAATGAAGACTTGAGGTGTTTGAGATACAATTCTATGTGTTCGATAACATTGAGATGAATGCATTCACAAAATGACCCTATGAGAGCATCACCATGAGGTGTTTGTGGCTCCGATGTGGTCATGATTCTTGTCATGAGAAAAGAATGACCCAAGGTGCAAGACACATGGTGGTGGAGATGGATCATCAATATAGATAAATTAGGCTCATGGATACTATGATATTGTCTATGACAGAAGAATACCAAGAAAAAATATGATGATATGTTTTGATGATTGATACCAGATGATGCTAATAGTAATGATGATACTTATGATGATGCTACCTATATAATGGTCTACAAGACTATGTGATTCTTTCCCATTCCATGTGAATGTGGATGGATATGTTTGAGACCATTAATACCTCCCTATATAAGAGGGAGTGTTGATATTATGGTAGTTGTGGGAGGTATTAACCTCCATATATAACCTTTCACTAGAATAGAATATCCTGAAAGCAAGAGAAACAATAAATAGATGTGTGAAAACCATAGAATACATGTCATCTCAACAAAGTATATAATATTAAGGTATTACCCTCCAATAAGACATGTTGGCCTCACGGGAAAAAGATAAACAAAAAATATAATTACCAGAAAGTCAGGTCGACCCAGCCAGAAAAGTCACTAGATAGATTAATATGAATAGAGGATGTCTTGACTCATTTGGTCACTCAATCTCACTCAGGAAACCAGAAACAATGCGCATGTTTGGAGGAGGAGCAACAACAACTGCAATTGTATGATTTTCTCTTATTCAATATTTCTGGTACTTTCTCCTGTGTGCTACCCTTGTAGAAGCTGCGCTTTCTTGGTGATTTGTTGGTTCTGGTGTGGCTTCCCATAATCATTATTTCTGTCAAAGGTTAAGTTGCTCGGGGGTGGATTTTGTGCTCGTGGATGGGTGAAAATGGTGTATAATTTTCTATGGTTAAACAAGAAAATATACATTATTATGAAAGGTTATGGGCCCAAACTACCTTCAGAATAGTTAAACTGCTGGAAGGTAGATCAAAATTTCATTGTCAAGCTCATTGTAGCACCAGTTACAACTGCAACTATGGTTTATGATTTTGCAGCTGCAACAAACCATAAACCTAAATTATTGGGCGATTTCAGTGAAGCATTGGACCTAATTCCTGGATATTCTAGTGCACCCTAACCCAATGTATCTTCTGGTGCCCTCAACCATAAATAACATCAAGGTTGTATTTTTTGGTCAAAGTCAAAGTTTGACTGGTCAAGGTCAAAGTCAAAATAATCATGAAGACCAATTTTTGAGTAGAATAAATATTGGAAGGTGACACCAACTTCAGAGCATAGAATATTAAGTTACTTCTTATCTTAAAAGAAAATGATCTTCTGGACTACATAAACGAGGACATTCCTGAGCTAGTAGAAGATGAAGAGAAGGTCAAGCACAAGAAGAAATAAGTAATGACCAGAATAATCCAGGCATATTTTTCTTGAGAGCATCTGCTTCCACATATTGCAGAACTAAAGACTGCTAAGAAAATGTACAATGCCTTGGTAAAATTATTTGAAAGAAAGAAAATTAGCTTTTAGAAATCAATGCTGATGCATCAAGATGTCAAAGTTAGATACAATCGAAATTTAACAAATGTCTCTGAAACAAAAGATCAACTTAAAGATATTGGATATGAAGTTATAGACATAGAACTTGTCACTATATCTCTTAATGGATTACCAATATCATGGGAACCATTTATTCAGAGCATTTTCAGACATAAAAAAATATCCAAGTTTGACCATCTATGGTTTGATTGTGTTCAAGAAGAAACCCGAATTATATCCAGAAAGATCTTGCAGAAACCCCCTAAAGAGGAAGAAGAAGGAGAAGAAGAAGAAGAAGAAGAAGAAGAAGAAGAAGAAGAATAAGAATAAGAATAAGAATAAGATAAATCATTTGAAGCCAATTCCAGAAAATGGAACGAGAAATTCCAAAATAAAAATACAGGACCATCAAGAAGGAAGAAGGATCTTTCAAAGATCCAATGCTACATTTGTGATGAGTTTGGTCACTATGCTAGAGATTGTCCTCAAAGGAAAATAAAGGAAAGGCAACATGCGTCGATAGATTATGAACATCCACAAAATAAGACTAAATGTGGTGAGGATTATTTCTACTAAATACATCAGGAGAATCTCTAAAAATATCAATATAAGTATAATTTGGTTATTTTAATTAATTTTCTTTTTTATGGGACCATTTTCCCTAGTACGGTAGTCCATTTTTATTTTTGGTTTGGTTATTATCCTAGTACATGACACCATTATGGTTATTATCCCTATGGGATGCCATATTGGTTATTATCCTAGTACGAGAGTCTAAAATTATTATATTTGTTAGAAGGGCCATTATCCATGGTATGGGAGCCCCTAGTTCTAGGTTAGGAACAAGAAATGTATGACAATAAGAAAAACAAACTTTAAAGGACTCAGTGGGAGTCAAACTTTAGAGGGAGTCCGAATTCATAGGGAGTCATTGATTAGGAAGAAGAGAGATTGGTTTCGTGACACTTTGCAGGATGAAAAGGGGAATGCAGTAGACGAAAGCATGGTCCGAGGATTCTCTCAGATAGAGGGAGTTGAATTTAGAATTTGAGTGAAGGATATTGTGAGACTTCATCAGAGACATGGTGCAAGAAGGAGTAGTGAGGCTCCATCACTTATCCATAGATGAGAAGATAGATGACATTTTCACTAAGCCTATGTCTGGGACAATCTTGGAAAGAATGCAAATGTTACCCTAGGGGAGTATTGATGATTGAAACATCGTGTCGATATTACAATATTGATCAGACAGACTTGATCATGTGGGAATAGGCCCATATGTAATCTTCAACGGACTAAAGATTTGAGTTGTTGCTAGATCTCCTATGTGTGAATTTCATTGGGCCTTGTAATGCCGATGAGTAGATAAGAAGTCTCACGAGTAGGTGAGTAGCCTCGATAAGCATCGGGTCGACTCTATCTCTACAGGAAATGGGCTACATACTAGGGGAGATAGGGAACATCTACATCTAGAGTAGATGTGCCTCGATGTAGTGTTCGACGGATTGAAGACTCGAGGTGCTTGAGGTGCAATTCCACGAGTCTGATAACATTGAGATGAATTCATTCATAGAGTGAACCTATGAGAGGATCACCATTAGGTGTTTATGGATCCGATGTGGTCATGGTTATTGTCATGGGACAAGAATGACCTGAGGTGATAGACACATGGTGGTAGAGATGGATCACCAATATAGCTAAATGAGGCTCATGTATATTGTGATATTGTCTATGACAGAAGAATACCAAGAAAAAGTACGACGATATGTTTTGATGATTTCTACCAGATGATGCTAATAGTAATGATGATACTCATGATGATTGTTGGCCCTTGACCAAGTTTCGGGAGTTTCTTGGTCATGTTGACCTATTTTGAGACGTCGACAGCCTGTTGAAGGAGGAGCACAATACGAAGTGGATATCACAAGATCTCAGCCCCCTTTTGGGCCCCTTTTTGGGTTTTTGGGAATATGTAACGAGAATGGGATGTCGGCCCATGGGTTTACCCATGTTTAGGCCTATTTTGTATGTATAAATAGAAGGATAGGTAATGTAATAAGGGGAGAATAGTACATCTATGTGATGTGAATGTATGCTAAGTGTGAGTAGAGTCTGTAAGTGCTTTGTGCATGATTGTAAGAGAACTTGCAGAGCTAAGTGCAGATCCTTGTAGCGGATTGTGGAGAGGTTAAGTGTTGTAGCGCAAGGAAGAAGGATCTAGCGAGTTGCGCAGATCTTCTGTCCTGTGCGGAGTAAGGGTTTTGATGGCTTTGTGCTTGTAACCGATTGACTGAAGATAATAAATAAGAAGAGTTGGTTGACGTAGCCCTAGGGTGGGGGTGAACCACGTAAACATTGTGTCATGTGCTTTGTGCTTTGTCTTGATGTGTTCATATGTTATATGCTAAGTTCTTTGATATGTTTAGATAGATCTATTTATGCTTTGTGATTATTATATGTGATAATGTTAGATCTAATCCAGATAGTCATGCTTAGTGCTTGATATGCTCATTTTGATCCATTTGTATATGTTAAGTGCTTGAATATTGTAGACTAGTGTGAATGTTGCGAAGCTCTGTTGTATCAACGAAGTGAATAGTGATTACATATTAAGGAACTGACGGTGCTAAGAGATGTATTAAGTATTATAATCACAGATCCGTGTCCCAGCTAAGGTTGCAAACACCTGAGTCTTGCATCCACCCCTGCCTCTACCTCGGGTGAGACTTCATCTGCTTCGCAGGTGTTGCCAAAAGGGTCGGTAGTTAAGGCTTTGTTGGTGCGTTGTTGTAGCATTGAACCCTGGGTCTGCCCCTATGCCAACAAATTGTTCCGTTTCCGGGACCTGAAACTGTGATTGCTGGGAACTGAGAAAGAAGAAGCCTTGTGGAAAGAGTTGACCTGGAATATTTGTGCATAGATCTGTGCCCTAGTGTGCAGTATTCTACTTGACTTATAAATATCTGTGCTAAAGAAAGAAGGTCATATCTGAAAGAAAGAAGATCAATCTAAAGAAAAGAAGATCAGATCTGAAGGAAAGAATCAAGATATGAACACTTGGCACTCTAAGAAAGGTAAAAGTAAGAATTTATGATTAAAAGAGGTAAGATCTGCAAGCTTTGTGCTCTAATAAAGGTAAGAATAGTTAAAAGTTTTAGATCTGGAAACTTTGTGCTTTGTAGAAATAAGATAAGTAGAATTTTTTTGTTTCTAGAGTATGGATCTATGTATGATTGATAGGATTTGTCCTAGGCTGAAAACTAGGGCATTAATAGATGAAAGAAGGTTTGATATGAATAGATCTGATAAGACTAGTGAAAGATATGTTATACCAATGCATAGAAGGAATGTTTGGAATAACAAATGGATGCAATATCCTAGAAAGAATTGATTGCAGTTTAGATCCTATGATCCTAGTGTGAAAGACAAAAGAGGTCAAGTATCATTTAAAATAAAGAGAGGATTAACCCTCTATTATAGTTGCAGAAGACCGGGACATCTTGCTAAAGAATTCCCTGGTGTAAGACCTGGTTGTCTTTGTTGCAAAGCTCTAGACCATGAAGTGTTGGATTGCCCCAGAATGATTGCTAAGCTTGAAAGTATGAACATAAGACAAGAAAAACCTATGAAACATCTAGAAAATAAGGCTATAGCAGAACCCCAGAAATAATCAGAGAAGGTATTACTACAGATGAAAGAAACCTTGGATGACCATCGACGTGTTAGACTATCAAAGATTTTTAAAGACAAGGAGTGCCTTGAAGCAAGAATAGGGGACTTCGACATTGAATGTGTTCTAGATGAGGAAACACAAGTGAATATCATGGAATAAAGAACTTGGGAAGCTATAGGAAGGCCTGCTATGATCCCTTCACTAGGAGGAATAGGGTTATTCAGAGGGAAACTGGTAAACGTGTGTGGGAGGCTCGCTCAGATACCTATGACTGTCAATGGAACTTTGATGGAAGAAGATTTTGAGATTATTCAATTTATTGAGAACCACGCCCTGTTTACCATGTTAATAGGAAAAACTTGGATTGATAGAGATCAATCCAGACAAAAAGAAGAAGAAGAAGTTTTGGAACAAAAGAAGCAAGAGTTAAAATATTTTATGACCATAAGAATTGCACGCTTGATTGAAGAACAGGAGAGAAGATCAGATATGTTTAATGATAGTAACCTAGATGTTGAAGTTAAAATAACTCTAGATAATCTGCATAATATTAAATTACCTATCCCAAACAAAGAAGAAGTATTAGCCAAGAGCCCTAGGGAAGAATCTCAACAATGCGAAGTGACTAAGACCACAAAAGACAAGAATCAGAATGGAAAAAGAACTACCAAGACAAAGCTCACTAGAAAAAAGGCTTGACAATTAATAAAGAAGAGGGATAAGACTGAAAAGTTATAGGAGGTTCAAGAGGAGACCTTGCAGAAAGAAAAAATGTAGAATTGGAGCTTCTCCAGGATATCATAACAACGATACATGGTGTTAGCGATCAAATTCATTCTTAAATTTGTTTGAAAAATGATGCCTAATATTGAGGGGAACTTTTTACTGCCTTCCCGAGATCGAAATGTAGATTTGAAAGTACCATTGGAAATCTTAGGATTTCTAGATGTCAATCGACTATTCAAGCATGTAAAACGGACTCTACATGACTTAGAAATTCAATTTTTCCCAAGGCAGTTTTTATTTAAAAAATCTGCGCTTTCACCAGCTATTCCGCCTTGAACTTTGCTAGTTAGCTGGTGAAAGCTCTGCTTTTCACCAGCTAAAGGGTCGTATTTAGGGAAAATTAGCTGGTGAAACCTGTTACATGGCAGCAATGTCGTATTTTTTCCTAGATTTTACTTTTTCTCAATCAAATATTTCGAGGTTGGTTTCTAAAGATGCATAATAATTAAATACATCAGATTTAAGGTTTTATCTTGATGTATTTAATTTTTAAGAAGGTGGAAAAGTGAAAATGGTGACCTACTTCATGAGCAAAAAATTGTTTTTTTGGCCAAAGGTGGCAAATTCGAATTTCTTATGAAGATTCATCAACCTTGGAAGGTCTTCTACATCTGTCAAAGAGTTTAGAGGATATGAAGGCTATTAAGATA
>JZKD02S1669639.1:49890-81433 GCA_000966675.3 Picea glauca | reverse complement strand
TTTCCATTTTTAGTATTCTAGATCCATTTTTATAGGATCTCATCCTACACTTGTTGTATCTATTTTGATTTGACTATTTTTAGCAAATCTGATCCATCTTTCAAGGATCTAGATTTCATCTTGTAAGGCTATAAAGCCAAAGACATTTGGAGCACTAGGGGTTCGATTTTGGATACAGAAATGCCATATTGTAAACATGCCTTTTGATGCTAATACAAATCATAGGATTCTCTCTCTATTGATGTCAGTTTTTCCACCTTCTTTCTATACTTTTATTTGATTTATTTAGCCATAGATGACTGTTATCTCATTGATTGGCTCATAACTTGGTAAATAGTTTCTCCATTTTTTATTAGACCCTACATTGTGTACTGGTTTATAAGCAATTTTTTCTTCACCCACTTTAAGCTACCAACTGATTATTAATCCTTGAGAGCACTGGTTCATTTGATTGCCATCTTGATTTTATGTATATCATATTGTAATTGAGTTATCCCATTGATCCATATACACAAAACACAAAAACATTTTGACTTGAAGTTACCAAGCACCTTTGGTGTACAACCACAAAGGGTTTCTTGGATTGATAACAAATTGGCGCCGTTGCCGGGGAGAGGAGATTGAAGTTCAACTTCTTTGGGAGACAACATAAGTTCCAGCTTTGATGATAGACAAAGACTGGGAACATTTTCGGTTGTAATCATCTATCCGGCGACTCCATGAAGGACGAATTCAGTGGCGACTCCATTGGTATGACATGAAT
This sequence comes from Picea glauca, assembly GCA_000966675.3. Lineage (NCBI taxonomy): Eukaryota > Viridiplantae > Streptophyta > Pinopsida > Pinales > Pinaceae > Picea > Picea glauca. The sequence goes on along the minus strand of JZKD02S1669639.1, from coordinate 80,670 downwards.
CAGATCTTTTCTAAGAGGTATGTGTTCTGCGATTTTTCAAGTATTTATGGTTACCCTCATCCAATGCCTAGTAGATTTGAATGGGAACGCAATCTTCCCAGATTTCGAGGAGAAGAATGGGAAGTGCCAACTGAACACTTGATGGATTTTCATGACTTTATTCATCGGCTTGAAATTGTACATGAAGATGTTCAAATTAAGATTTTCAGGTATTCATTAGAGGGGATCACTCTTGAATGGTGTAGGTCTCTTCCAAATGAAAGTGTTAGTTCTTTGACAGATTTCCATTTAGCCTTCAATTCCTTTTGTAAATATTTTTTCCAGTTGAATGTCTTTTTGAAGGATGTTGTGAAGAGTTTTCTTTGTTTCATAAAGTTTTTTCTTGTCACAAAGATCAAGTTTGTGATAAAGTTTTTATTGTTGAAGAAGACATTTACCATGTAGGTCAAGAGGTTTTGAAGGATGATAGTGACGAATCTGACATCATATCAGATGTGTTTGTTGTTTTAAATACTGATAAAAATCAACATGTCTCTTTTGGATGTATTGATGTCAAAGAACCAATGCATATATCAACAGGAAAAAGAAATGAATTTGAGTCAGCAGGAGAAAGTAATAGATCAACATATTTTAGATCTGTGGCAAATAATATGAGCAGTCCTCAACTTTCAGATTTGCAGCCACAGGGAAATTGTAGTAGACATGAAGACTTGAAAGGTGATGAGTAGATTGACCAATCAACAAGTGAAATTATTGAATATGCAGTAGAGGATGAAGGCAACCCTTAGTTTTCATATTTGCAGACAAAAGCAGTTTGCAATAGATATAAAGAGGAAGGTGAGGAGTTGAAGAATCCACATCAACAGTCCAAAAAGGTATTACTCTGTGAATTTGATGACCCTTTTGCTGACTATGTGGAGTCTATGAGCAACATTAATCCAAAAATATTTTTGTCAGATGAAGGTTGGTCTTGTCATCTTTTCAAATGGCATTTCCAAAAGCTATGGTATTTTTCATCTTTTGGGTCAAGATCAAGTATGATACTAGCAATTCAATTACTTTCTTAGCTGCTTTGGAAATTTAGTTTTACTTGATCAATCTACTTCTACTAGTTAGAGTAGGGATTGATAGAAGAATAAACTTGTCTTTGAGTAGATAGATTACTTTTGGTTTTCTTGAATAATCAGAGCATACTACAGACAGGCTACAGGTTTGTAGAGGAGCAGTCATACAGGATCAATTATAAAAAATGCACTGGTTGCGAGTGTCTATGCAGGGCTAGAGTTGCAAGGGTTGGTGCAATCTGGCGTCCTGTTTCAAACATCACTCAGGTTGTTATGAGACAAGAACAAACTATGGCACAAGCTATTGTTTTCACTAGGCCATCTCTTGGAATTTCAGGATGGTCATGCATGGGTGCTCGTCATCGTACAGTATCTACAACAACATCATCATCACAACAATGATTGAAGAAAAATAAACACATTCATTTGAAATAGATCCTGCTCAGGTTGAAAACGTGAAACAACATGGGGATAAGATAATTGTTTTCGCAGACAATCTTTTTGCACTTACTGAATATGCAATGAAGCTCAAGAATCCCATGATTCATGATGCTACCAGTCATAGAGAAAGAACAAGGATACTGTATGCATTCAAGCACGCCCCTGATGTTAATATCGTTTTCCTTTCAAAGGTGGGAGATAACTCAATTAATATTTCTGAAGCTAATGTGATTATACAAATATCTTCTCATGCTGGTTCTCGTCGTCAAGAAGCACAACGTTTGGACACATCTTGCGATCTAAGGGAGATGTATTATTCTACAAAGAGTCAACTAGATTCCATCACCTATATTATCAGATATACACCGATGAATGAAAAGCTCAAAGGTTTTAAAATTCAAGGCAGGTCAGATATGGGTTTTAAATACTCTTCATGCTAGTCGCGAATTATATGCCAAAATCCCAGTCAAAACCACTGGCAAGAACGGGAAGGATAAATCATAGGCAAGAAAAAATGCAGGCTCTTTGTGGGCATTTGAGCATTGGTCAAGTTTGTTACTTATTCACCGATGCCCCTGATTCTTCTTCCATTGCAAACTCCATATTAAAAACCCTCAATCTTCGATCTGGCGAGGCCTTGGTACAGAATGAGGGAGACAATGATATTGGTAAATCCATTATTCAACTGGAAAAAGAACGTGGCATCACATTGCCTCCATTCTCAATGATGACCCTAAGCAAGTGATAGAACCGATAGTGAAAGGGACAAGGAATGTGATGGAGGCCTGCGTAGAAATATGGGTCAAACACATTGTCTTTACGTCTTCCATTGGTGTGGTTTACATGAATCGTCACAGAGACCCACTCGCCATAGTCCGAGATGACTGCTGGAGTGATTTGGACTACTGCATACAAACCAAGAACTGGTATTGCTATGCAAAAACCTTGGCAGAGAAATTTGCATGGGATATTGCCAAGAGAAAGAATTTAGAGTTTGTAGTGATTAAATCAAATTACAAAGCTCAGCACTGACAGCTGAGCTCCTTACCTCTCACCACATCTTATCAATTATATCACAAGTGTTGGTAGGTGTTGAAGAGGAGGAAGCACCCAAAGCGTTAAGCCTAAATCATATGAAAAAGAAGCTCGTGAGATGGCTTTTTCTCTTGCTACAACTCATCAAAGAATCCGGTCTTCACTTCATCATTGTTGTAGATGTCAAAGAAATAGCGCCTAGAAATTTACATGTGTTTGAAAGTTTTCTTTTCATGCTAATAAATAGTTTTTGATATCTAGTATTTGCAGATCTCCTCTTTATTAACTCATATGGTGCGCAAAGCCAAAATTGAAGCAAGTCGATGCTAGATTGTTGAGTTGTTGAATGAGCGATAGCTGTAGGGTTTGCAAGCTCGCTATTAGCAGATCAATCGCTCTATCTTACCAAAACTCATCACAAAGCCCAATTATTGGTTTGCAAGATTTTATAGGTGTCAATTATTTCTATTTCACATCAGTGTGCCAAGATACAAAGCCAAAGGATCTAAATCATCTGATGCATGGGGGATTTGATATCTGAATGCAAATATACAATTGCCAAAATGCCTAATTTGCAGGCAGAGAATGTGTGTGAAGTTTCTCAATGGATAAACGTAGCATTTGTTGACAGGAACGAAGATATCTGGCTACGAGGAGGAGTGCAGAGCCACAAGCACCTGCAAATACATAAATGATAAGAGTCAAAGACATTGATCAGAAAAATACATTGTGCAAACAAAGTTCAAAGGGTTCTCGCATTTTGGGTTTCCTCATTACCATTTAAACCGACCACATTTTTCAAATCATAGTAGATGGACGAGTTGCTCACAAAACGAAAGGGAGAAATACAAGAAGGTCGACAGTGATAACCTTTGGCAAGAATACCCAAAAAACTCATTGGTGTTGTATGGATATTGGTTCACGAGGTGTAATGATGCTCTTTAAATAAACCAAGCATGGTGAAGTGCTTGATTCAACAGACCAGGGTTTGTCTTCTTTTCTTGGTGCATTATGTCTAAGAATATGTTTCAAAGGATTTCTAATAGATGATCTATTGTTATTGCAACTTTTTGCTGAAGGCACCTCAAGACAAGTGTTTTGTATCTAAAGCTGCTGGAAAACGAAAAGTCAAAGACCTCAAGCTGCCTGCAATGCTATGATTTCAAGGTTGGAGTTATTCTCGAATTTCCAAACCATGGTTACAGATCTCACCATCTTGCCTATGTCCAACACCTCTCTTCTCAATGAAGATATTGCCACAACAGATGGCATGTCGATGTGCAAACAACATTTCCAGGGGAGTTTGAAGCAGACATGTTACAGATAAAGAAGATTGTGAAAGATAACAACGAACTTTGGAGAATAGCCAGATGATAAATTGTAAAGGATAAATGACTCCATGCCCAATACTAAAGGCACAAGGTCTACCAGGTTCTTGGAGACCTCACATGGAGGTCTCCATCCCAGTTGGAGCCAAATGTTAGCGATCAAATTCATTCTGAAATTTGTTTGAAAAATGATGCCTAATCTTTTAGGGAACTTTTGACTATCGTCCCAAGTTCCAAATGAAGATTTGAAAGTACCATTGGAAAGCTTAGGATTTCTATATGTCAATCAACTATTCAAGCATGTAAAACAGACTCTACACGACTTAGAAATTCAATTTTTCCCAAGGCAGTTTTTATTTAAAAAATCTACGCTTTCACTAGCTATTCTGCCTTGAAATTTGCTAGTTAGCTGGTGAAAGCTTTGATTTTCACCAGCTAAAGGGTCGTATTTAGGGAAAATTAGCTGGTGAAACCTGTTACATGGCAGCAAGGTCGTATTTTTGCCCATATTTGACTTTTTCTCAATCAAATATTTCGAGGCTGGTTTCTAAAGATGCATAATAATTAAATACATCAGATTTAAGGTTTTATATTGATGTATTTAATGTTTAAGAAGGTGGAAAAGTGAAAATGGTGACCTGCTTCATGAGCAAAAAATTGTTTTTTTGGCCAAAGGTGGCAAATTCGAATTTCTTATGAAGATTCATCAACCTTGGAAGGTCTTCTACATCTGTCAAAGAGTTTAGAGGATATGAAGGCTATTAAGATATAGTTTGACTCCTTAGATAGGATATTTTCCTATTTTGTTTTGACTTTCCATTTTTAGTATTCTAGATCCATTTTTATAGGATCTCATCCTACACTTGTTGTATCTATTTTGATTTGACTATTTTTAGCAAATCTGATCCATCTTTCAAGGATCTAGATTTCATCTTGTAAGGCTATAAAGCCAAATACATTTGGAGCACTAGGGGTTCAATTTTGGATACATAAATGCCATATTGTAAACATGCCTTTTGATGCTAATACAAATCACAGGTTTCTCTCTCTATTGATGTCAGTTTTTCCACCTTCTTTATGTACTTTTATTTGAGTTATTTAGCTATAGATGACTGTTATCTCATTGATCGGCTCATAACTTGGTAAATAGTTTCTCCATTGTTTATTAGACCCTACATTGTGTACTGGTTTATAAGCAATTTGTTCTTCACCCACTTTAATCTACCAACTGATTATTAATCCTTGAGAGCACTGGTTCATTTGATTTCCATCTTGACTATCTGTATATCATATTGTAATTGAGTTATCCCATTGATCCATATACACAAAACACAAAAACATTTTGACTTGAAGTTACCAAGCACCTTTGGTGTACAACCACAAAGGGTTTCTTGGAGTGATAACACATGGCACTTCACCATGACGAAGCAATATAGCCGTTGGGGCTGATATATCCGTTCAACTCCCACTTCGAGCATGCATAAAAGCAATAAAGGTTCATCATCAGACCATTGGGCCACACCATAATGGATTGAACAGGAGTTAATGGAGGCTCATACCTGTTGGAAGCACACTGTTGTTGAGCTACCTATTTATCCCATTGCACCATGCATCGAGAACACTTCTGCTAATTTAGAATTCGAGTCCATAGACTAAGCTGAGTTTATACAGTGATCATTTTTCTCTCCCTCTCTATCTCATTACCGTGTCTAAATTGTTCCCCGAACCCACAAATTGTTCACCCCAAGTGCGTATGTCGGAAGCATTGAGCACTGAAGAGAAAGCTGCTGAAGAATTTTGATCGACTTGATGACTGAGAAAGCCATGTCGATGTCTGAAAGTATCCAGGCTTCATCCACAAAAACAATGCAAGCATCCCCATCCATTGCTCATGGAGATGGACCGTCCTGTGAAATGGGAACTAAGCACAAGGATGACTTAGAGAATGCTAAGCTGATTTCGAGCATTCTACCTACTTATCTACCACCTATGAGCGGTGCAATAAACTGAGATAGTGTGCCCAAAGACTTTGAATATGAATTGGTCACTGCGTACCTCTTGAAGGGGATACGTGCAGTGCGCACAAACCAAGATAAGATCCCAGCATTGAAGTTTAGCAACTTCAACCTCGACAACAGGAAGGTGTACAACATGCTCTCCCTACACAAGTATTTGACCAGAACCAAGGGAAAGAAATCAAATATCGTACCCCAGTCATGGACCATGAACCTCGCACAGTCCAACCTCCTCAACGTTATGAAGATCTTGCACTTCAGAAGGCACCAAGAAGTGAACGCATGCGCCAAGTTGTTGCTGTCCTACTACCATCGCATATATTTATGGTTGAATCATCGTATCACAGTGGATCTGATGTTGATTAATTGGATCACAGGGCTGATCATGCAAGGCCCTGACCCACAAGATTTCTATCCTGGGAAAACCATGGATCACGTTCTTGCACAAAAGATTAAATATACCTACGGGGATGTCAAGAAGGGAACACGAGGCTACAAGGTAGAATATATCCAGAGTGGCGCAGTGTGCCTAGCCTGTCAATTGATCATAGGGAATTTAGTTCACAAGAATCGACCCACCTAAGTGACTGAATTTGTAGTTTACCTCGCAAGGAAGTGCGCGGAGGGCCTACAAATGAATTGGGTGAAGTACCTTGTAAGCCAGCTAGAATTGGACTAGAGGGAAGCACAAGATCAAGGATATGAGTTCCACTTTAGCTGGGTTCTCATCTTGATCGCTTTAATCACATGGGATATGACAAAAGGTGTGAACTTCCCGGACATCGAGCCGTTTGAACCTCTGGATGCGAAGTTCAGTACACTATGGTACTTAAACGACATGAACAAGCAGTGGTAATCAAATGTCGTCTTCCACACTTATTTCAACTAGTTGAAGGTATCCATCCAGTATGTGCCTCGTATAACCCCAAACACTCTGCACAGGTTCAGGCCTTTGATTAAATTCAACGTGGACCGCCATTTCATCTATATCACAACACACGCTGATGAGCATAAACAACAACTGCAGTCGTACTACAAGTTGAGATAGGATGACTTGGAAGATATTACCAAGGAATGGTTGAAGGACATCCTTGTTCCAGTGGACCCTGCAAATATGTCCGATGTTGAGAGTCCAACAACTGCGACAGATATACCCGGACCTAACAAGAAGAAAAAGACCGAAGAGGTCCATGATTTACACAGGGCATCCATGAAGACCGCTTCCATATCAGTAGAGCAAGGAGGAGATGGTGGAGAGATAGATGGCACATAAGTTGAACCGAAGAAAGGAGAGATTACACCGCCTAGAGATGAGGAGGACCCCTCAAAGAAAAGGAAGGTTTCCCCTCCAAAATCTTCTTCAAGGAAGAAATCGAAAGCAACCAGGACAAAATTTGAGACCACCCTCACCTCAGACGACTTCGATTTCATCGTCACAACACTGAACGATGCTTCACTGGAGATAGAAGAGAAGTAAGAATCTAAGTAGGAGGAGGTGTTTAGTCGGATTAAAGAAGAGCTCCAAGGGGTGCAATAGGCAATACAATCCAGCCGCACAGTTTCCACTATGCCTTTGTCAGCAGGAACATCAGAACTAGGTGATGAGCTAGCACAACTACACCGCATTGCTGATACAGTCAAAGCTTGCCTTTGACGAGCTCAGGAAGAGACAAACAAATCCACCCAAGCTTTAGCGCAAGTACATAAAGACATTGAGGAGAAATGAAGTGCTACAAAATGGGAAAAGCTTACTCTGCAAGCAAAGTGGGATGAAGAAAAAGTATAGTTACAACAAAGCAAGGAACAATTGCTCACCGAGCAACTCAAAGTTAAGGAAATGGTTCATAGAGCACTTCGATTTGTGACAGTCATCAAAGTAAAGGTCGAATAGAGAGTCCCATAGTAGGTGGCACAACTCAAAGAAGTAATCTAACAGCTCCAACAATGCATAGTAGAATTGGAGCTCTGCACTATGCCCGAGACCCCCCAGGACGTAAGGGACCAGCGAGAAGCAATTTCCCGCAACGTAGTTGACATATTTAAAGATCTTGACTTGGAGTGCAAGTATTTGAGTAACCAAAGCACCCATACATACGAGAACCTCATTAAGAACGTGGAGTTATAGACACTGGAGTCGTAACTCCAGGAAGCAAAGAAGCACGCAGATACACTACAGGCACAACTGAAGACCCTGTTAGCTATAGACAGAATGAAGAGGTCTCATGAACAACACACAACTCAACAGCAGGTCCATATGCTTCAAATCAAAGTGATGGAAGTCACTCAACAACTTCAACCTGTGCAAGATAAGGCATGCTAGTTGTTTACATAGGTTGAGAGCTGAGGAGTAGATTTAGAATAGGTCGTCACCATAGTAGAACAACGCCTAGAAGGTCCAGTGAATGACTCAGTAATCCATGAGTTCACTGAACAAGAGGCCACAAGTAGCAAGTCGAAGTATCTCAGGCCAAGATCGAGGCATTCAAAGATGAACTGATCAGACCAGAGTGACTCAAGACGAGTCACAAGTGAGTGTTGGGGGCATGTTGGCCCTTGACCAAGTTTTGGGAGTTTCTTGGTCATGTTGACCTATTTTGAGACATCGACAACTTGTCAAAGGAGGAGCGTAAGACAAAGAGGATATCACAGGATATCGGCCCCCTTTTGGGCCCCTTTTTGGGTTTTTGGGAATATGTAACGGGAATGGGATGTCAACCCATGGGTTTACCCATGTTTAGGCATATTTTGTATGTATAAATAGAAGGATAGGCAATGTAAGAAGGGAAGAATAGTACATCTATGTGATGTGAATGTATTCTAAGTGCGAGTAGAGTCTGTAAGTGATTTTTGCATGACTGTAAGAGAACTTGCAGAGTTAAGTGCAGATCCTTGTAGCGGATTGTGGAGAGCTTAAGTGTTGTAGCGCAAGGAAGAAGGATCTAGCGAGTTGCGCAGATCTTCTGTCCTGTGCGGAGTCAGGGTTTTGATGGATTTGTGCTTGTAACTGATTGAATGAAGACAATAAAGAAGAAGAGTTGGTGGACATATCCCTAGGGTGGGGGTGAACCACATAAACAATGTGTCATGTGCTTTGTGCTTTGTCTTGATGTGTTCATATGTTATATGCTAAGTGATCTGATATGTTTAGATAGATCTATTTATGCTTTGTGATTATTATATGTGAGAATGTTAGATTTGATCTAGATAGTCATGTTTAGTGCTTGATATGCTCATTTTGATCCATTTGTATATGCTAAGTGCTTGAATACTATAGATTAGTGTGAATGCTGTGAAGCTTTGTTGTATCAACGAAGTGAATAGTGATTACATATTAAGGAACCGATGGTGATAAGAGCTATATTAAGTATTATAATCACAGATCCATGTCCCATCTAAGGTTCTAGACACCTGAGTCTTGCAACCACCCTTGCCTCTACCTCGGGTTAGACTTCATCTGCTTCGCAGGTGTTTCCGAAAGGGATGGTAGTTAGGGTTTGTTGGTGTGCTTTTGTAGCATTGAACCTTGGGTCTGCCCTGTGCCAACAATGATGCTACCTATAGAATGGTATTCAATACTAAGTGATTCTTTCCCATTCCATCTGAAGATGGATGGATGTGTTTGAGACCATTAATACCTCCCTAGCTAAGAGGGAGTGTTGATATTATGGTACACGTGGGATGTATTAACCTGCATATGTAACCTTTGACTACAATAGAATATTCTGGAAGAAAAAGAAATCCTAAACAGATGTGTGAAAACCCTAGAAGACATGTTAGCTCAACATAATATATGATATTAAGGTATTATCCTCCAATAAGACAAGTCGACCTCACAGGAATAAGATAAACATAAAATATAATTACTAGAAAGTCAGGTCAGCCGAGCCAGAAAAATCACTAGACAGATTAATATAAATAGAGAACATCTTGGTTCATTTGTTCACTCACTCTCACTCAGGAAACCATAAACAATGCGCAAATTTGGAGGAGGAGCAACAAAAAATGAAATTGTATGATTTTCTCTTCTTCAATATTTCTGCTACTTTTTCTTGTGCGCTACCCTTGGAGAAGGTGCATTTTATTGGTCATCTATTGGTTATGGTGTGGATTCCCAGAATCATTCTTTCTGTTAAAGGTTAAGGTTCTCGGGGGGTGGATTTTGTGCCTATGGATGGGTGACAATGGTGTAGCATTGTATATGGTTAAGCGAGAACATCTACATTATTATGACAGGTTATGGGCGCACACTACCTTCAGAACAGTATAACAACTGGAAGGTAGATCGAGAGTTCCTTGTCAAGATCATTGTAGCAGCAACTGCAGTTGCAACTAGGGTTTCTAATTTTGCAGCTGCAACAAATCCTAAACCTAAATTCTTGGGAAATTTCAGTGAAGCATTGGACCTAATTCCCGGATATTCTAGTTTTCCCTAACCCAACACATCCCCTAGTTCCCTTAGCCATAAAAAATGACAAGGTTGGATTTTTGGGTCAAATTCAAAGTTTGACTGATCAAAATTAAAGTTTGATTGGTCAAGGTCAAAGTCAAAACTATCATGAAGACCACTTTCTGAGTAGAAGACAGATTGGAAGGTGCCACCAAATTCAAAGCATGGAATATTAAGTTAATTCTTATCTTATAAGAAAATAATATTCTGGACTACATAAACCAGGACATTCCTGAGCCGGTAGAAAATGAAGAGAAGGTTAAGCATATGAAGAAAGAAATAATGAACAAAATAATCTTGGTAGATTATGTTAGAGAGCATTTGATTCCACATATTTCCCAAAATTCTTACCCCCATCCACTTCATCTTCTCCACATGACTTAGAGAGGTTCCACCTAGAAAAACATCCTTGACTTAAGGAATTATTCACTCAATATTTCACCTTGTCAACCCTCTCATACCTAAACTTGGAAAATTGCATACAATCTTTGAGACTTGTTAAATTTGATTAGGTATTTTTGATACACATGTTTAGGTGGATCTTGTATTAAATGTGATTTTACTTTCCATGATACATTTGAATTGAGATCCTTGGAGAGAACACTTGTATTTATTTGCAGGACCTTGCATGGTGGACATTTTGGAGCAACAAGCCCAACTTGGGCCTTTATTGGGGCATGAATCCCACAGGTTGGATGACCATAACCCAAAATTTGGAGTCAAGAAATAGGTTTTACGCTGCCTTTGGAGGAAAGAGATAAGACCTTGGAGCTGTCACCTAGCCCTATCTAGCCCAATGACTTGCCTTTGGAGGCCTCAAACCACACTTCTTGGGATTGATGTCTTGACTAGGTCTAGGGTTTGTGGTGGTGATGGTGATTTGATGGACACTTGGCACCCTGAGATGAGGGAGACCATTGCACCATTGACAGGAGACTAGTGCATGAGAGGGAGGCCTTAGGATGCCCGAAAAATTCCTCTTTCTTTCTCAACGACTTGCTAAAGTGCCAAGACACCACCCTAAGGGTTTCTTTATGTGCAATTTTTAGGGCTAAATTCAATTTATTTTGTAAAGGGGTAAAATTAAGGCGTATGGATCCCTTATTTTGTGGTTTACCCTAATTTTATGTGAACACATATTTTTTAGATGTCTTCTATAAATAAGGATCAAATTCATTTCATTTTTATCATATCTCTCTCATTAGAGAAGACTACTTGGCTGGAATTTGCGACATACTTTAGCATTTTTGGACTATATCTCTCTTGTGAAATATTTTTTGATCCTTGCTATGGTATATTGTGGAGATAAGGTGGTGCACACCTCTTGGAGACTTGTTCTTTTGCATGTGGAAGGAAATTGCTTGGTAAATTAGGGTTTGGTTCTTGCTATCTTGTGTAATTGGTAAGAGAATTTTCTGCACTTGTTGGTATTTTCTTCTTGTTTCACTAGTATTCTTGCCTAAACCCTTGGAGGAGTATAAGGGAATATACCCTCCACGAAGGTCCATTTTATTTGAAATTTTCTAAGTCATTTATACAAGGTTTCTAGGAGGCATAAAAGAGCTTACACCCTCCTAGACTTACCTTTGTTGGTTTTGGATGCTCTAGGGAGTAGAAGGGACTACACCTCTAGAGATATTGTGGATCCAAACCTTATAACCACGACTCCATTTACCCAATATATTAAAGGAACTAATCTGAAAATTGCATTAGAGAAACAAAATAGTTGCATTGGATAACATATTTTGTTGATATATTTCAATTGTCTAAAGTGGAATCAATTTTACATGTGTTTAGCTTGCTTGAGCCACTAGGTAATCTATCTTAGCCAAGTACATATTATTGTTGTTATAACTTTATGCTACAACAATTAGGGCTGCAGAAAACACAATTAAATTTCTTTCTCTTACTCACTATTCAACCATCAGAAATTGCTAAGAAGTTGCCATAGTAATCTACTAATCATTGTGCATCGTTTGGGTGGTTTACTTGTGATTTTTTATTGTTGAATCTTGTTTCTATAGAAATTTATTTCTACAGCCATAAGGCTGCCATAATGATTTGTTTATAACTTCATCTATCAACCCTAATTCCCCTTCAAAGTTCATGCATAAGTATTGGAAAGTTATCTACTATTTTAGTACTTCATTGTCCAATAACTGTTTGGTAATTAATATATATATATATATATATATATATATATATTACTTCTGCAATATAGGAAAACGATATTTTCTTGCTTGTCCACTTCATTTTTGGGCTTGTATATCAATTGTGTGTCTTTTCTTGGGAAGGTGTAACACTCTGGTGTAGGTACTCAAGTATTTGGAAACCATTTACCATCAAAAGATTCATTTCCAAGCCCTCAAATGTCTTCCATAATTGACCTTATGGGTTCCTCTCAACATATTTTCATCCTTTGTCTCATTTCCCCTAGGGTCACCTGGGATTCCTCCCTTGAGGTGATTTCATCATCTCTAAAGTGAGGGGAGTAGCTATCTAAGGTGACATTGGGTAGGTATTCCCATATTTCTTTCCATCTTGTGGATTGGGTTGGGCTTTTCCCAACCTACAATTTGTATGATAACATTGTGGCATCATTGTCGCGGAGGATTTTGAATCCTCTTTCGTGCCCTAACAACATCTTGGCAAGATATCCCGAATCCTTTCCCTAGTTTTCCCGGTGACTCCACCCGAGGGAAGTTCCCTCTTCTCTTCCCTTTGATGAAATTTATAAATATCATCTGACAACTCCACAAGCTAAGAACCCACCTTTCCCTAGTACCCTGTCCATGTTTTGATGAGCCTTGAGCTCATCTGGAGACTCCATTGAGGTGTATTTTTAGACAATGGAATTATGGCACCATGGTATGAACCCTTACAAAAATATTTTTGTATCTCGAAGACACTTTTACATATGGAAGTGGCGAAATTTGTTGAAAAAGTCACTGAAGAAGTAATGAATCTTTTAAAGGGGTTATCTCAAGGATCTACCAAAGAACAAGACCTTGCAGATAAAGAGATGGTTGAAGAAAAAATCTACCAAGAAAGTTACCAAGAGGATCCCGATGAAGTTTCTCGTGTTAAAGATCTGGGCAAGGAATTTGTATCCATGCTCCCACTTGATGAAGATGATTTTTTCCTACCTTGATTTCCTCCTAGAGTAATTAGTATCAAGGAAAAATATTCTCAAGAGGTTTACCAACCCCTTGAAGAGGAGCAGGAATTACCCTATGAAGGCTTGATTGAAGAAGTGAGTCCTCAGGAAGAAGAACATGAGTTACCTCGTGAATATGTCGAGCGCTTTATCCATGAAGAGGATCGTCATGAAGATGAAGTGCTCATGTATACCCTTCCATTTGATGAAGACATCCAAGCATATGTTCGACTTGCACATCAAGAATAAAACATGATAAGTTATAGCCCTTTCAAAAAATTTGATGATACTTTATTCCATGATTTTGGAAGTGAAGAAGTGTTATAGGAGCCCTTGGATGCAAAAAATCCTTTGTGTAATAATGCGACTAAGAACAATGATGATTTATGATACATGTTGTAAGGCATGCGTGGAATGTTTATTGTTTTGGTTTTTATGGGGATCCCATCTATGACATCGAGGGAAGTCTCCAAAAAGGGAATACTGAAGTCTTTCCTTTGGAAGGTTGCTTTTCACACATGGATCATCCATCTATTTGGAATATTGATGATAACATGAGTATAGATCGGTCTCATCCATTCAAGGATGACTTGTGGCAGTGTACCCATGATGATTTTCGGTCATACTTTGATAATTGTGATCTGCATCCTTTTGAGCACTCAGATTCATTAGGTGGTGAAAATTTTCAACCACCATCATGCTTAAATATTGATGAAGATAAGATCATGGCTAACCCATAACGATAAGAGACTCCTGCTACCAAACATAAGTATTCTCATATTGGGAATTTTGGCAAGGATTTATAGATAAAGAAGCAATGTATTCTAAGTGTGGAAAAAGAGTTCTTCTCTAAAGCCGAGTTCGTCCCTTACCTCATTTCCTCTTCTTTGGGAATTCATCAAGATTTCTTGGGTTCTCTTATATCCTCCCAACATTTAGGGATCAATGATATTTTAAGTGAAGATGAAGATTATTCGTCGTCTATACATGGTAGCCCTCTTCATAGATGGATTGATCAAGCTTGTGGCTATCATTTTAAGCACGATTTCCATAATGATCAGGCATGTGGCTTCTCTTTCCAACATGATCTCCTCCCTCCCTCCCATCTCCATGAGTTTCCTTTCATGGTTGATTATATTATTTTTCATATCCATGATTATTATGTGCTTAACTTGTCCTTGATGTGTTTTATAACTAAGCAAAGGGGGAAGCACTTGGTTGAGATGTTGAGAAAGTGATTGCACTGATTGTGTGACTTCACTTGACATCACCTATCAAATGATCTTCAGGGCCCCAGGTAAGTAGGTAGGCCATCTTGATTTATTTCATTTTCATCTTGATTCCTCATGACAGTAAGTTTCATTTCATTTTTCTCTACTTGCATTATTGATTTACATGTTTCTCTTTCATTTTGGAATTTTGATTTTATGAGAAAAGGGTGAGTGAGCTACCCTATATTTCATGGTTTGATGTTTCAGTGTAGGCACATGTCTTACCAGGAGATGAAGAGGTTCTTATGCACTCTATGATGAGTACATGCCCCCAAGTAGTAGCCAAATATTGTCCTCATTTTCTAGGGATAAGTAAGAAGATGATGTCTCAAGGTCCTCAGGTTGCAAAAATGGAGTACCAAGAGACAGATGACTGACAACATGCACATGCACAGACATAGACCTAATTCAACACCACACATCCTAGATTCATCACGATGGCATTCAATGATGGGTATTTCTCCATGAGGTACAGTTCAGGTATTGTGGTAAGTGTCACTTTAATACTTGGGGAATTTGAGTATTTTGCATTTAAAACTGCTTTTGATTATAGAACATCTGCTTTGAAATTTTTCTCTTTTCCCTGTTTCACCTTGGTGGTTGAGATTGTGCCCTAGTAAGTGGTCACCCTTGGGGATGGGTTTTCTACTGAGAGGTCCCCTTGAAAAGTCATCGTGCCATTCTCGAGCATACTTATCATTTTTCACACTTTATCCTTTTCACCTCCTTATATTTTGGTATTTTTGGGTGTATTGACCCAAGAAGGGATTGTACCTATTTTCATGGGAAGAAGGGGTTGAAGGCCTAGAGGGAATGTAGCTGGAAAAATATAAAATAAAATTTAACCTTCTAGATGATCCCTCGGTGAAGAGGTCTTGAGAACACTGAAACGTTTCTCCTGAAATATCAAAGACTCGCAAAAAATAATTTTATATTATATAGATGTCCCACTTGTTGAGGGATCTACACAAATGCGTTAAAAACTTTGCTTTACCCCTATGGAACTTTGTGTACCTCTCACCTCAAGTGACACTGTGGTACTTCCCCCCAATATTTGTGGTATCCATTGGGAGTACCCATTCGTTCTAAACTTTAATGAATTAATGGGCTTATAAAAAGGATGCATTGAAAATGAAGGTGCAATACACCCTCTACAAAGGCACCCATAAATGAGACAATACAAACCCTTGTATGTCATGAACCCCATGCCCAAAAGTATTACCAACATAAAATTCATATTCTCCACAAGACATAGAGAAGGTCCACCTAGGAAACACTCCTTGACTTAAGTCAACCCTCCCATACCTAAACTTGGAAAATTGGCATAGGCTCTTTGAGCACTTTTTAAATTTGATAAGGTAGTTTTGATGCACATGTTTAGTTGGCTCTTGTATTAAATGTGATTTTACTTTCCATGATACATTTACTTGATATCCTTGGAGGTCACACTTGTATTTCTTTGTAGGACCCTTCTTGGTGGACATTTTGGAGGAACAATCCCAACTTGGGCATTCATTGGAGCAGGAGTCCCACAGGTTAGATGGCCATAACCAAGAATTTGGAGGAAATACAGAGGTTGTATGTTTCCTTTATATGAAAGAGAGAATACCTTGGAGCTATCACCTAGCCCTATCTATACCAACGACTTGCTTTTGGAGGCCTCAAACTACACTTCTTGGGCTTGATGTCTTGACTAGATCTAGGGTTTATGTTGGTGATGTTGATTTGATGTACACTTGGATCCCTAAGATGAGGAAGACCTCTTGCACCATTGAGAGGTGCCTAGCTCATGAGAGGGATTCCTTAGGAGGCCCAACAACTTTCTCTTTCTTTCTCAATGACTTTCTAAAGTGCCAATACGTCACCCTAGAAGGGGTTGACGTCACCCTTAGGGTTTATTTATGTGCATTTTTTAGGGTCAAATTAAAATTTGTTTGTAAAGGGGAAAAATCAATGGGGATGGATCCCTTATTTTTTGTTTTAATGTAATTTTATATGGATAAACAATTTTTAGAGGTATTCTATAAATAAGGATCAAATTCATTTCATTTTTATCATATCTCTCTTATTAGAGAAGACTACTTGGCTGAAATTTGCGCCCTACTTGGGAATTTTTGGATTATCTCTCTCTTGTGAAATATTTTTGGATTCTTGTTATGGTATATTGTGGAGCTAAGGTGGTGCTCACATCTTGGAGACTTGTTCTTTTGCATGTGGAAGGAAATTTCTTGGTAAAGTAGGGTTTTGTTCTTACTATCTTGTTGAAATGGTAAGATAATTTTTGCACTTGTTGGTATTTTCTTCTTGTTTCACTAATATTATTGCTTAAAACCTTGGAGGAGTATAAGGGCATACACCCTCCACCAAGGTCCATTTTATTTTAAATTTGATAAGTCATTTCTACAAGGTTACTAGGAGGAGTAAAATGGCTTACACCCGCCTAGACTTACCTTTGTTGTTTTTTCTTGATCTAGGGAGTAGAAGGTCCTACACCCATAGAGATATTGTGGATCCAAACCTTATAACCAATACTCCATTTACCCAATAGACTAAAGAAACTAATCTGAAAATTGCATTGGAGAAACAAAATAGTTGCATTGGATAACGTGTTTTGTTGAGATATTTCAATTGTCTAAAGTGGAATCAATTTTAAATGCTTTTAGCTTGCTTGATCCATTAGGGAATATAGATTAGCCAAGCACATCTTATTGTTGTTATAAATTTATTCTACAACCATTAGGGTTGCAACAAACTCATTTAAATTTCTTTCTCTTACTCACTATTCAACCGTCAGAAATTGCTAAGAAGTTGCCATAGTAATCTACTAATCATTGTGCATCTTTTGGGTGGTTTACTATTGATTTTTGGTGGTTGAATATTGCTATTGTAGAAATTGTTTTCTACAACCATAAGGCTTCCATAATAATTTTATTATAACTTCATCTAGAATCCCTAATTCACTATCAAAGTTCATGCTTAAGTATTGGAAAGTTATCTATTGTTTTAGTACTTCATTTTCCAATAACTATTTGGTAATTTTGATGGTTAAATCTGCAATAACTAGGTATTTTTCTTGTTGATATATATATATATATATTACTGATGCAATATAGGAAAACAATATTTTCTTGCTTGTCCACTTCATTTTTGGACTTGTATCTCGATTGTGTGTCTTGTCTCGGGTTGTTGTAACACTCTAGTGCAAGCACTCAAGTCTCTGGAAACCATTTACCATCATCAAGACTCATTTCCAAGCCCTCACACGTCTTCCATCATTGACCTAATGGGTTCCTTTCAACATATTTTCATCCTCCATATCATTTCTCCTAGGGTCACTTTAGATTACCCCCTTTAGGTGATTTCATCATCTCTAAAACGAGGGAAGTACCTATCTAAGGTGATATTGGGTAGGTATTCCCATAGTTCTCACTGTCTTGTGGATTAGGATGGGATTTTCCCAACCTTCAATTTGTACGACAACATTTTGGCACCATTGTCAGGGAGGATTTTGAATCCTCTTTCGTTCCCCAATGAAATATTGGCAAGCTATCCCAAACCCTTTCCCTAGTTTTCGTGGAGACTCCACCTGAGGGAAGTTCCCTCTCCCCTTCACTTTGATGAACTTTTGAAATCTCATCTGGTGAATTCATAACCTAAGGACCTGTTATCCCCAATTCCTAGGGATAAGTAAGGAGATGGTGTCTCAAGGCCCGCAGGTTGCAGACATGGAGTATTGAGAGACAACTTGAACAATAGTGTCCACTTGTACAGACAAATACCCACCTAGCCACCATAGTTCCAGCTTCATCATGAGGGTGTCCACCACATCAGCTTGCGTCCTGAAGACATTGGGTCTTTCTTCATGAGGTAAAATCTAGGTATTATGGTGAGTGTCATTTCAATATTTGACGCATTTGAGTTTGTTACATTTAATATTTATTTTTATTATTTAACATTTGCTTGAAAATTTGTCTTTTTTCCATGTTTCACTTTGGTGGTTGACATTGCGCCCTAGTAAGTGGGTCACCCTTAGGGATAGGTTTTCTACTGAGAGGTCCTCTTGATGAGTCATCATTCCATTCCTGACCATACTTTTCACTTTCCACACTTCATCCCCTCATCTCCTTACCTTTTGGGATTTTTGGGTGTAGTGACCCAAGAAGGGATTGTCCCTCATTTCTTGGGAAGAAGGGGCTAAAGGCCCAAAGGCTTTTAGCTGACAAAATATAAAAGCCAATAATAAAACTTATAGATGCTCTCCCAAGGATCCCAAGGACAATGAAATGTATCTCATAAGAATATGATGGGACCTACAAAAAATAACCGATGCAAAATTCCAACCAAGGTGGAGCCCCACACATGGTTTTTCATGGTTAGGTAGAAGCCCCACACATTGTTTTCAACTTGGGGAAGCATGATGTGACTAGGGTAGAGTAAAGGTGGGAACTATTTTTCATGCTTAGGTAGAAGCCCCACCTTGGATTCATCCTGTAAACATCTTAAAATAACAAAAGGTAATAAGTGGGTTTGGAAAAAGGATGCATTGAAAACAAAGGTGCATCACACCCTCTACAAGGCACCCAAAAATGAGATACTATGATCCCTTGTATGTCATGAACCCCATGCCCAATATTCTTTCTCCCATCCATGCCACTTTTTACACATGTCTTAGAGAGGGGCCTACTTGGAAAAAACTCCTAAAAGTGAGGTATGATTCACTCAACAGGTTTTTTTGTCAACCCTCTGATACCTAAACATGGAAAATTGCATAGGGTCTTTGAGCATTTGTTTATTTTGATGAAGCAATTTTTGATGTACATGTTTAGATGACTCTTTTATTGACTTGATTTACTTATCATGATGCATTTGAATTGAGATCGTTGGAGGGTGTATTCATTGTCTTTGTAGGATCTAGTAGGTGGACAATTTTGGAAGAACAAGCCTAGCTTGGGCTTCCTTGGGTCTCGAAGCCCACATATTGGATACCGTGTCCCATGCACCGAACAATGATGCTAGATTTTGGAGGCCTAAGAATAAACAATGGAGGACTTAACGCATCCCTTTTTTATCCCAACGATTTTCTCTTGAGGCTAAAACGTCACATTTGAGGAGCATGACGTCACCCTAGGGCTAGGGTTGTGGTGGTGGTGTTGTTGATGCTTGACACTTGGCACATTTTGATGGGAGAAGGATTATCTTGGAGGAGGAAGACCTAGTGCATGAGATGGAGCCTCTAGAAGGCCCAAAAAATTTCATCTTCCACTCCAATGACTTGCAAAAGGTGTCAAAACGTCACCTTAAAAGAGGGATGACGTCACTTTAGGGTTTCCTATGTGCATTTTTAAAGTTAAATTTGAATTTTATAGTGTAAAGGGGAAAAATAAGGGTTTTTGATCCCTTTATTTGTGGTTTACCCTAAAATTAATTGGACTTTCACTTTTAGTAGGATTTGTATAAATAGAGATCACTTTTATTTCATTTTGATCATAGCTCTCCCATTGTGAGAAGACTAGTGGCTGAAATTTGCGCCCTACTTGGGAAATTTGGTACCTCTCTCTCTATTGTGAAAATGGTTTTTGGTGATATCTCTTGGTGAATTTTTGAGCTAAGGTGGTGCACACCTCTTGGAGACTTATTCTCTTTCTTATGAATGGTCATTGCTTGGTGAACTAGGGTTTTATCTTTCATCTCTCTTCGAATTGGTAAGGAAAATCTGCAATTGTTAGTTGTTCTTGCTTGTTTCATAATTATTGTTGGTTGAGACCCTAGGAGGACTATAAGTGAATACACCCTCCATTAATATTCATCTCATTTTTTAGTTTACAAATCATTTATTGCAAGGTTTCTAGGAGGAGTACAAGGGTGTACACCCTCCTAGATTTACCTTAGTTTGATTTGCATTCCCTAGGGAGTAAGAGGATTTACACCCTTAGAGATTTTTTTGATCTAACTCATGCTTTCAAGACTCCATTCACCCCAATTTTAAAGGCACTAATCTGAAGTTTGCATTGGAGAAATAAATTATTTTCTTTGGTAAACATGATTTAGAGAGATATTGATCTTGTTTAAGTGGGAATATTTTCTTGATGCTTTGAGGTTGCTAAGGCATATAGGGCATCTTGTTTTGCTTGTTATTATTAGAGATATAACTTAATAAAAACTACAACCAGTAGGGATGCAACAAATTACTCTTTTCTTGGTGATAACTCTCATTTCAATCGTCAAAAGTTGCTAGTAAATTGCCCTTATAATCTACTAGTCTCAACGCACTTTTTTGGTGGTTTACTTGTTTGTTTTGTGGGTTGAAATTTTATGTTGTAGAAATAGTATGATACAGCCGTAAGGATGATAAAATATCTCTGCAATACTTTTTCATTACATCCTTGTTTTATTGCTAGAGTCTTGTGTTTTTCATACTTGAGTTATACAAGTAGTTGCTAGATTTTTCACTTGCATCATTCACCTGTATTTTAGCATCTTGTTAGTGGCTTAAATAATAATTTAATTGCTGATATATATTTCTATTGAATTATGCAAACAGGGATAAAAATCTTAACTTTCTTGTCCACTTAACTTTTAATATTGCATACTCATCTTTTCTTGTGTCTTAGGAAGGTACAATCATCTTATGTAGGTACTCAAGTTTCTTGGAATATATCAACCACTTCCGAGGCTCATTTCCAAGATATATTCCACTTAGTATCTTGACCTATATGATAATAATTTCCATAATATCACTTTTCATCTCATTTCCCCCTAGGGTCACCCGAGATTCCCCCCTCGTTTTGGATTCTTCCTTCACTAAAGAGATGGGAGGGTTTATCTGAGGTTATAGTGGGTAAAATATCCCACCATTATGGTCATCTTATGGATCGGGTCAGTGTTTTCCCAACCCACAGTTTGTGCGATAACATTTTGGCACCGTTGTCGGGGAGGATTTTGAATCATCTTCCCTTCCCTAACGACACTTTGGAAAGCTACCATCCCAAATACTTTACCCCTAGATTGCTTGGTGTCTCCAATGGAAGGAAGTATCCCTTCCACCCTTGATGATCTCTTCTTGAAGATCATCTGGTGAATCCACCTTCCCAGAATCCATCTTCCCTGAATAATTCCCCCCCTTGGAGATTCAATCCTTCTAAGTTTTACCGAAGAAGGCCTCCTCTCAAGTCTCCCATTGTCAAAACCCTTTTCCAATGTACCCTTCCCCTTACTCCCATTTCTCACCCTTGAGAAAAATACCTTTATAAACCAATGATCATGGCCACCATCCTCGGATATCCCAATACCATGCCAAAAGAGTCTCATAAATGGTTGCCAAAGTTTTCAGAAAATAATTTGATCACTGTTAACGATCATCTTTATGCCGTGGGCCAAAACATGGAAAATGCAAAAGTGGAACATGAAAATGTAGCAATGAAGATGTTGGCTTCATATTTGACTAAAGATGCTCAGAGATGGTTCATAGGACTTCCTGATAATCACATAACATCTTATGAATACTTTTCCAAGTTATTCAATAATGGATGGACAATGAATAAATACAACAGAATGCTTGTAGGTCAGTTCAATCAGATAAAAAAAAGGAGAATGAAATAGTAAGTGAATTTGACAACTGGTTTGACATATTGTACAGTCAAATCCTGATAGATCCACACCGTACAAATGTAGTTGTTCGTCTCCTTTACATGAATGCTTTCAATGGGAAATTTCATTTCATCTCGAAGGACAAGAATCCTACCACCTTGGAACAAGACAAAGAGTATAGTGCATAAATTGAAGAGAACCTTCTTGACTTTAAGGTTGATCCTTTTCAGTATCCTTGAGCCAAGGCATAGACAAAAAATAAAGATTCCAGTAGCAATACTCCAGATCCAATTTCTCTCTTGACTCAGAAGATAGACCAGATGAGTAATTAATTTGTACAATCTCAGAATCATATCATGGTCTGATTAACCACTGTGGAAAGGAGTCATTCTGCCTCCAAACCTTAGTTTGCTAGACAACAGAGAAATGCCACAGATTGGAATCCAAGTCCTCAACAAGAGGCAAAATCTCCTGACACGTTGAACCTGGTTGGAATGGTCAACACAGAAGAGACACCATGGTGTTCTCCATGTCAAGAACCTCACTGAGAGGATGAATGTCCCCAATAATATGAAGACTCTCCTAATAGTATGAACTTCATGGATATGATATGTAACTTCCAAAAGGAATACATCACACATGAACATATTGATGAAGCCAGAAGAAAAGAAGCATGAGAGGGACGACTTCGGGTGTTAAACTAGTTGACAAATGATCAAAGAAAGGAATTTAGGAAGAAGGAATTTTTGACATACACTAGAAGAAATAAGGCTTCAGTTCCTCCATCACAACCTTCCACTATACCTCAGCCAGAAGCAACCACTTCTCCCCCATCTATAGAGAAGGTGGTCCCACCACTTCTACCTCCATTACATGAGTTTCTTCCAAAGCCAACTCCAATATAATATGAGATTATGTTGAACATAGACATTGCAACTATGTTTGGGAAGTTGAATATGACAGTCCCTATAATAGAGATGTGTAAAATTCCTTCTGTGAGGAGGGAGATCTTGAAGTTATTACAGGTACCAACCAAGAAGGACGACCCTCCAATCATCTTGAACACCATGTATCTTTATTGGAAAAGGGACAATAACCCTCCCTTCTATATTTCTTTGGCCATGAATGACCTCCGCTTAAACAACTGTATGCTGGACTCTGGGGCCTCAACAAATGTCATGTCCTTGAAGATAATGGAGCAAATTGGATTAAAGACAACCTGACCATATGCGAATGTTTATGGCATTTATTCTAAAAGGGTCAAAGTTTATGGGCTATGTGAAGATGTTGAAGTTTACCTAATTGATTTCCCTCATATCATCATCCTTATGAATATAGTAGCGATTGGCATTTTGGATTCTTGGGGAATGATTCTATCAAGAAGTTGGTCCACTGCTCTTAAAGGTTTTCTTAGTATGGATCTCACCCATGCACATATTCCTATGGGGTATGACACCTTTGATATTTTATATAGTTGAGAGTGGGTTGAAAAGCATGTGATGGACCCCAACAGTCCTGACTACAAGAGTGAGTGCGACTTTGATGTATCTCCACAGATTATTGAGTATGATCCTTGTGGCTTGCCTTTTTCAAAAGAATATTGCATAGATACACTACTCCCAAGGATAGATGAATACAAAGAGAATATTGTGAATCTCCAAGGGAAATATCCAAGGTCCATCCAGATATTGAAGAAATAAGATAAAGAAGGAAAAGAACACGAGAAATACATTAGAAATGCAGTCAACATTGAACCCCATTCCTATCCTTACATCGATAATATACCTTACATCAACTACAATGAAGGAAGTCTTGCATTCATGTGGGAAAAGAGGAAGGTCAAGCCTAAATATGACCATAAGGATGACAACACTTGGCTTGGTTCTTACATCATCAAGAAGAAGTCCGAGAAAGAAAAGTACTACTTCACAACTTTGGATGGGAGAAAGATGCCATTACCAATGGATGGGTCTATTCTCCAACCCTACATTCAAGACACTTCACTTGACTTGATTACATATTTAATTTTTCTCTACTTGCATATTGCTTTCATCATATTGCATATTTAATTTAGAAATTTTTGAAAAAATGCAAAATTTTATTTTCTAGATTAGTTGTTATTTTTGAGTTTTGGTTTTTGATATACATTGATGAAGGGTGATAAAACCACCATAGATTTTACAATTTTATGTTTCAGTGTAGGCACAGGTCGACCGAGAGATGTTGCAGTTCTCATGCACTCTATGATGAATACATGTCCCCAAATAGGAGCCAAATGTTATCCCCAATTTCTAGGGATAACTAAGGATCAGATGATGTCTTGAGGCCCTCAGGTTGTAGGCATGGAGTACTGAGAGATAGCTTGACCAGTAGTGTCCACTTGCACAGAAAAAGACCCACCTTGCCACCACAATTCTAGTTTCATCATGAGGATATCCACCACATCATCTTGCATCTCGAATACATTGGGTATTTCTATATGAGGTATAAACATGGTATTATGGTGAGTGTAATTTCAATATTTGAGGCATTTGATTTTGTTTCATTTAAAACTACTTTTGATTATGTAACGTGTGCTTGGAAATTATACTCTTTTCCATGTTTCACTTTGGTGGTTGACGATGTGCCCTAGTAAGTGGGTCACCCTTAGGGATAGGTTTTCTATTGAGAGGTCCTCTTGATGATTCATTGTTCCATTCCATACCATACTTGTCACTTTCTACACTCCATTCCATCATATCCTTACATTTTGGTATTTTTAGGTGTACTGACCTAAGAAGGGATTGTCTCTCATTTTATGGGGAGAAGGGGTTGAAGGCCCAGAGGCTTGTATCTAGAAAAAGATAAAATCCAATCATGAACCTTCTATATGCTCACCCAGGGATATCGAGGACAATGAAATGTCTCTCATAAGAAACTGACGAGACCCATAAAAAATAAGTAATGCAAAATGCCAACCAAGGTGGAGCATGTGTGGGTACTATTTTTCATTCTTAGGTAGAAGCCCCACACAGTGTTTTCAACTTGGGGAAGCATGATGTGACCAAGGTAGATTCAAGGTGGGCACTATTTTACATGCTTAGGTAGAAACCCAACCTTGGCCTCAACCTAGAAACATCTTAAAAGAAAAAAAGGCAATAAATGGATTTGAAAAAATGATGCATTGAAAACGAAGGTGAAACACACCCTCTACAAAGGCACCCATAAATGAGATACTAAAATCCCTAGTATGTCATGAACCCCATGCCCAAGAGTCTTTCCCCCATCCATGCCACTTTGTTCACATGTATTAGAGAGGGTCCCACTTGGGAAACACTCTTAAACTTGAGGTACAATTCACCCAATAGGTCACTTTGTCAACCCTCCCATAATTAAACTTGGCAAATTGCATAGGGTATTTGAGCACTTGTTTATTTTGATGAGGTATTTTTTGATATACATGCTTAGATGAATATTTTATTGACTTGATTTAATTATCATGATGCATTTTAATTAACACCCTTGGAGGGAGTATTCATTGTCTTTGCATGACCTAGTTGGTGGACAATTTTGGAAGAACAAGCCTAGCTTGGGATTCCTTGGGGCTTGAATCCCACAGATTGGAAACCATGTACCATGGACCGGAAAATGATGTTATATTTTGGAGGCCTGAGGAGACGCCATGGAGGACCTAAACCAACCCTTTTATATCCAAAATATTTTCTCTTGAGGCTAAAACGTCACATTTGAGGATTTTAACGTCACCCTAGGGCTAGGGTTGTGGTGGTGTTGTTGTTGCTACTTGAAACTTGGCAGGTTTTGATGGTAGAAGGCTTGGCTTGGAGGAGGAAGACCTAGCACGTGAGAGAGAGGTTCTAGAAGGCCCAACAAATTTCATCTTCTACTCCAACGACTTGCAAAATGTGCCAAAACATCGCCCTAGAAGAGGGATGACATCACTTTAGGGTTTCTTATGTGCATTTTAAAAGTTAAATTTGAATTTTATAATGTAAAGGGGAAAAGTAAGGGTTTTTGACCCCTTATTTTGTGGTCTACCCTAAAATTAAGTGGAAAAACACTTTTAGTAGTATTTTTATGAATAAATATCACTTCTATTTCATTTTGATCATAGCTCTCCTGTTGTGAGAAGACTAGTGGCTGAAATTTGTGCCATACTTGGGAAATTTGGTATCTCTTTCTCTTGTGCAAATGTTTTTTGGTGATATATCTTGGTGAATTGTTGAGATAAGATGGTTCACACCTCTTGGAGACTTATTTTCTTGCTTATGAATGGTCATTGCTTGGTGAATTAGGGTTTGATCTTACGTCTCTCTTGGAATTGGTAAGGAAAATATGCAATTGTTAGTTATTCTTGCTTGTTTCATGATAATTTTTGGTTGAAACCCTAGGAGGAGTATAAGTGCATACACCCTCCATTAAGATTCATCTCATTTTCTAGTTTACAAGTAATTTATTGCAAGGTTGCTAGGAGGAGTACAAGGGTGTACACCCTCCTAGATTTGCCTTAGTTTGATTTGCATGCCCTAGGAAGTAAGAGGATTCAAAACCCTAGGGATTTTTTTGATCTAAATCATTATTTCAAGACTCCATTCACCCCAATTTTAAAGGCACTAATCTGAAGTTTGCATTAGAGAAATAAATTGTTTACTTTGGTAAACATGATTTAGAGAGATATTGATCTTGTTTAAGTGGGAATATTTTATCGATGCTTTGAGGTTGCTAAGGCCTCTATGGCGTCTTTTTTTTCTTGGCATTATTAAAGATATAACTTAATAAAAACTAAAACCATTGGGGCTGCATAAAATTACTCTTTTCTTGGTGATAACTCACATTTCAACTGTCAAAATTTGCTAGTAAATTTCCCCTATAATCTACTAGTCTCAGTGCACATTTTGGCTGGTTTTACTTGCTTGTTTTGTTGGTTGAAATTTTTTGCTGTAGAAATAGTATGATACAACCATAAGGATGATAAAATATCTTTGCAATACTTTTTCACAACAACCTTGGTTTATTTCTATAGTCTTGTGTTTTTCATACTTTAGTTATACTAGTAATCACTATCTTTTTCTCTTGCATCATTCATCTGACTTTTAGAATCTTGTTAGTATCTTAAATAATCATTTACTTGCTGATATATATTTTTGTTTACTACTGAAAATAGGGACAACAAGATTAACTTTATTTTCCACTTAATTTTAATCTTGCATACTCATCCTTTCTTCTGTCTCGGGCATGTACAATTATCTTCTGCAGGTACTCAAGTTTCTTGGAAAATATCAACCACTTCCGAGGCTCATTTCCGAGCTATATTCCACTTAGTATCTTGACCTATATGGGAATCACTTCCATCATCTCACTTTTCATCTCATTTCCCTCTAGGGTCACCCGGGACTCCAACCTTGTTTTGGATTCTTCCTTCACTAAAGTGAGGGGAGGGTTTATCTGAGGTGACAGTGGGTAAACTCTCCCACCATTATCACCATCTTGTAGATTGGGTTGGGATTTTCCCAACCTATATTTTTTGCGATAACATAACCCACATTTCCCTAGTACCCTTTCCATATTTTGATGAGCCTTGAGCTCTTCTGGTGACGCCATTGAGGTGTATTTTTAGACAATGGAATTATGGCACCATGGTATGAACCCTTGCCCAGAGCTTGTCATATCTCGAAGAAAATTTTACAGATGAAAGTGGAGAAAGTTGTTGATGAAGCCACTGAGAAAATAATGAATATTTTAAAGGGGTTATCTCAAGGATATACTGAATAATAATCCCTTTCATATAAAGAGATTCTTGAAGAAAAAATCTATGAATAAAGTTACCAAGAGGATTACAATGAAGTTTCTTGTGTTGAAGATCGGGATGAGACATTTGTATCCATGCTCCCACTTGATGAAGATGAATTTTCCCTACTTCACTTTCCTCCTGAAGTGATTAGTATCAAGGAAAAATATTTTCAAGAGGTTTACCAACCCCTTGAATAGGAGCAAGAATTACCCTATGAAGGATTAATTAAATAAGTGAGTCCTTAGGAAGAAGAACATGAGTTACCTCATGAATATGTCGAGCACTTTATCCATGAAGAGGATCTTAGTGAAGATGAAGTTCTCATGTGTTCCCTTCCATTTGATGAAGACATCCAGGCCTTTGTTCCACCTTCACATCAAGAAGAAAACATGATAAGTTATAACCCTTTCGAAAATTTTGATGATACTTTATTCCATGATTTTGGAAGTGAAGAAGTGTTAGAGGAGCATTTGGTTGCAAGAAATCCTTTGTGTAATAATGTGACTGAGAACATTGAGGATTTCATACATGTTGGAATACATGCATGAGATGTTTGTTGTTTTGGTTTTGATGGGGATTCCATCTACGACATCGAGGGAAGTCTCCAAAAAGGGAATAGAGAATTCTTTCCTTTGGAAGGTTGATTTTCATACATGGATCATCCAAATATTTAGCATCCGGATCATAACATGAGTATAGATTGGTCTCATCCATTCAAGGATGACTTGTCATAGTGTACCCATGATGATTTTCGATCATGCTTTGAGAATTTTGATGTTCATATGTTTGATCACTAAGATTCATTAGGGGTGAAATTTTTCATCCACCATCTTGCTTAAATATTGATGAAGATAAGTCCATGGACAACCTAGAATGATCAGATACTCATGCTACCAAATGGAAGTATTCTCATCTTGGGAATTTTGGCAAGGATTTACAGATAAAGAAGAAACATATTCTGAGTGTGGAAAAAGAGTTCCTCTTTAGATCCGAGGCCGTCCCTTACCTTATTTCCTCTTCTATGGGAAATCATCAATATTTCTTGGGTTCTCTTATCTCCTCCTAACATTTAGGGATAAATGATATTTTAAGTGAAGATGAAGATAAATCATCGTCTATACATGGTATCCCTCTTCAGAGATGGATTGATCATGCTTGTGGCTTCTCTTTCCAGTAGGATCTCCTCCCTCCCTCCCATTTCCATGAGTTTCCTTTCATGATTGATTATATGCTTTTTTATATACATGATTATTATGTGCTTAACTTATCCTTGATATGTTTTATAATTAAGCATAGGGGGAAGCACTTGGGTGAGATTTTGAGCAAGTGGTTGCACTAATTGTATGACTTCACCTGACATACCCTATCACCTGATCTTCAGGGAACTAGGTAAGTAGGTAGGTCATCTTGATTTGCATTTGCATCTTGATTTCTCATGGTAGTTAGTTACATTCCATTTTTATTTTCATTTTTATCTACTTGCATTATTGATTTACATGTTTCTCTTTCATCATGTTATATGAAAAATGCAATTTTTTCTTTTCTAGATTAGTTGTATTTTTTGACATCTTAGATTTTGGATTTTATGAGAAAAGGGTGAGTGAGCCACCCTAGATTTAATGATTTGATGTTTCAGTAAAAGTACAGGTATGACTAGGAGATGATGAGGTTCTCATGCACTCTATGACGAGTACATGTCCCCAAGCAGGATCCAGATGTTATCCCCATTTTCTAGGGATAATTAGGGAGATGATGTCTCAAGGTCCTTAGGTTGTAGACATGGAGTACCTAGAGACATATGACTGATAGTGTACACATGCACAGACAGAGACCCACTTCACCACCACACATCTTGGATTCGTCACGATGGAATTCATGACATCAAATTTCTTTCAGAAGATGATGGATCTTGCTCCATGAGGTACAACTTGTTGGAGTTACTTCAACACACCTAGGATTTATTTTTCCTAAGGTTATTCCTTGTTTATTAGTCATTATCCAGTCTCCTATATTTTAGGGGAGAATATTCCACCTAGAAAATATTCTCTTTTAGTTGACACTTCAATTTGACTAGTTGCGTTGAGTTTAGATGTTGCATTGGTTTTGTCACCATGCAACATTGGGATCATCACCAACTCACTACTCTTTGTTCAGTCAGTTAACTAAAGACTAGTTGACTAGTTAACTCAACTAGGTGGCAATTCACTCCTGTAACTGCCTGAGAGACTAGACTAGGTGGCAGTTTACTCTTGTAACTATTGGTGTGTGTCCATATCATTATAGACCACCACTATGGCTCATTAGTTACTCATTTATTCTATATATATTATAAATTATTCACTCTTTGAGTGTGGAAAACGGTTAATGAGAATTCTTCCATTCTTTCTCTTCTTCTTCTTCTTTTTCCAATTCTCTCTACAAATCTGTGTATTATTGTTTAGATAGATCTATTATGTGCAGGTTCAACACATTTACATGGTATCAGAGCTGACGGATTGCTAAGCAAAAGCTACACTAAATTGTTTTTTGTAGGTATTGAAGATTGAAGAACACTTAAAGATGGATTATTCGCCGGAAATACTTCTCACGTCTCATAACTATTTGGAATGGAAGCCAAAAATTATTCTTCATCTTAGATGCAGAGGCT
>JZKD02S1669639.1:29979-48473 GCA_000966675.3 Picea glauca | reverse complement strand
TTGAGTGTGGAAAATGGTTAATGAGAATTCTTCCATTCTTTCTCTCCTTCTTCTTCCTTTTCCAATTCTCTCTGCAAATGTGTGTATTATTGTTTAGCTAGATCTATTATGTGCAAGTTAAACACATTTACACAACTCAGGTATTGTGGTAATTGTCACTTTAATACTTGGGGCATTTGAGTATATTTCATTTAAAACTTCTTTTGATTATAGAACGTTTTCTTTGAAATTATGCTCTTTGCCATGTTTCACCTTGGTGGTTGAGATTGTGCCCTAGTAAGTGGTCACCCTTGGGGATGGGTTTTATACTGATAGGTCCCCTTGATGAGTCATCACGCCATTATCGATCATACTTATCATTTTTCACACTTCATCCTTTTCACCTCCTTATCTTTTGGGATTTTCGGGTGTATCGACCCAAGAAGGGATTATACCTATTTCCATGGGAAGAAGGGGTTGAAGGCCCAGAGGGAATGTAGCTGGAAAAATATAAAATACAAATTATCCTTCCAGATACTCTCCCAAAGAGGTCTGAGAAAAATGAAATGTTTCTCCTGAAAAATCAAAGACCCGCAAGAAACAATTTCATATTATATAGATGTCCCACTTGTTGAGGGATCTACACAAGTGTGTTACAACATTTTCTTTACCCCTATGGAACTTTGTGTACCTCTCACGTCAAGTGACACTGTGGTACTTCCCCCCAATATCTATGGTATCCATTTGGAGTACCCATTCGTTTTGGACTTTAATCAATTAATGACAAATGAATGGGCTTGGAAAAATCATGCATTGAAAATGAAGGTGCAACACACCCTCTACAAAGGCACCCATAAATGAGACAATCTCTAGTATGTCCTGAAACCCATGCCCAAAAGTCTTACCCCCATCCACTTCATCTTCTCCACATGACTTAGAGAGAGTCCAACTAGGAAACACTCCTTGAATTAAGGAATGATTCACCCAATATTTCACCTTGTCAACCTCCCATACCTAAACTTGGAAAATTGCATAGGTTATGTTATCTCTCTGTAATTTCCTTGGCTAACAGGAAATAGACACAAGAGTAACCTCAAAACTAACTTGGGGCTAGAAGCTATCCCTTCCACCTAGAGAGGGCTCCCTCTCTTCAAATCAATCGCTGAAAGGACTAATTTGGTTTAACTCAAAGGAAAGATCTCTAAGATGAAATGAATTTATAGGTTTGGTGGAAATATGGATAGAAAGTACATTGGGATATGGAGTCACTAAAGTCGAAAGTCAATAAAATCTTGCTGGATACTTGGTAGATTTAAGAAAAGACTGAACATAGGAAAGATAGAAAGTAATATTCTAAACAAAATAGATGTGGTGTAGACAATAGGTTACAAAGAAAACAATAATCCCTCAAGGCATATAACAAGGATGAATCTTAAGGAAATTATAGTAGAAGTACAACTCAAACTACATGCAACAGAGCATCTGATAAAGATGAGTTTTGATACATATATTTCACATCAACACAAAGAAGAAACCATACAATATCAAGTATAAGTGTTGGGCCTTAACCAAGTTTTGAGGAACACTTGGTCATATTAGACCATTTTTGGGACTTTGACAGCCTATCAAATATGGAGCACAAGGCGAAGTGGAGATCGTGGAAGCTAGACCCCCTTTTTGGGTCCTTTTTGGGTTTTTAGGGATAATGTAATGGGACCGGGATGTCGGCCCATGGGTTTACCCATGTTTAGGCCCCTTTTTGTAATGTATAAGTAGAAGTATAGACTATGTAAGAAGGGACATTTTTTAGGACACTTGAGAAGTAGCTTAGTGCTAAGAGCTGATCTGTGTGATATACTTGCAAAGCTAAGTGTAAGTATTGTAAGTGTTGAGTGCATGGATTGTAAGAAGGTTTTATGCTTAGAACTAGTCGGGGAAGGAGGATCTAGCGAGCTGCACAAATATCTTGTCCTGTGCAGAGTAGGTTTTGAGGCTCTGTGCTTGTAACCGATTGGCCAACAATAATAGAGAAGAAGATTTGGTGGACGTAGCCCTAGGGTGGGGGTGAACCACGTAAATTTGTGTGTCATTCTTTGTGATGTTACTTACATGTGTTTTCCCTCTCTTGCTAAGTGCTATGACATGTTTAGATATATTTACTTATGATTTGTGCTTATTAGATGCGTATAGATGATAGATTTGATGTGTACGAAGTTTATAAGTCCTTGGTCTACCAGATCTGGTCTATTGTATGCTGGTAAGTGCTAAATCATTTTGTATCTAAGTATATACTGCATTCTCTATGTTATCTGCGGAGTGAGATAAGGGTTAATTATAGGTGAACTATTGATGCTAAGTGATTTTTTAAGTGTGTAATCATAGATCTGGATCCTAGCTAAGGTTGCAGACACCTGAGTCCTGCAATCACCCCTACCTCTACCTTGGGTGAGACTCCATCTACTTCGCAGGTGTTGCCGAAAGGGTTGATAGTTAGGGTTTTGTTGGTGTGCTATTGTAGCGTTGAACCCTAGGTCTGCCCCTATGCCAACAAATGGTTCCATTACCGGGACCTGAAACTGTGATTGCTGGGAACTAAGGAAGAAGAAGCTTTGTGCAAAGATTCATCCTGAACTTGTGGAAACTCTGTGCGTAGATTTGTCGCTCTAATGCACAGTACTTTACTCGAATTACGAAGCTTTGTGTTGAAGAAAAGAAGCCATATCTGAAGAAAATATGTAATATATGTAAGCTTTGTGCTCTAATTAAGGTAAGAATAGTGAAAGGTTTTAGATCTGGAAGCTTTGTGCTCAATAAGTGGAAATTTTTGCTTCTGAACCATGAATTTAGGTATGCTTGATAGATTTTTTCCTAGCTTGAAAACTAGGGCATTGTTAGATGGAAGAACGCTTGATATGAATAGATCTGATAAGAATAATGAAAGATATGTTATACCTATGCATAGAAAGAATGTTTGGATTAACGAGTGGATGCAGGATCCTAGAAAGAAATTTTTGCAGGCTAGCCATTATGATCCTAGCGCGCAGTACAGGAAAAGTTAGGGATCATTGAAGAGAAAGAGAGGATTAACTCTTTTTTATAGTTGTAGAAGACCGGGACATATTGCTAAGGAATGCCCTAGAAGAAAACCTAGTTGCCTCTATTGTAAGGCTATGGACCATGAAGTATTAGATTTCCCT
Source organism: Picea glauca (assembly GCA_000966675.3). Classification (NCBI taxonomy): domain Eukaryota; kingdom Viridiplantae; phylum Streptophyta; class Pinopsida; order Pinales; family Pinaceae; genus Picea; species Picea glauca. The sequence goes on along the minus strand of JZKD02S1669639.1, from coordinate 45,297 downwards.
AGAATGATTGCTAGACTTGAAAATCTGAATATGAAGCAAGCAAACCCTGAAGGAGATCAAGAGACTAAGATTATAGAAGAACCCCAGAAATAATTAGAGATTATGTTACTGAAAATGAAAGAAACCCTGAATGAACATAAAGATGCCAGTTTGTCAGAGATCTTCAAAGAAAAGGAGAAAATTGAAGTAAGAATAGGAGACTTCGACATTGACTGTGCTCTGGATGAGGAAACATAGATGAACATTATGACAAAAAGCACTTGGGAAACCCTAGGAAGGCTTTCTATGGTTCCTTCACTAGGAAAAATAGGGTTGTTTAAAGGAAAAATGGTAACCCTATGTGGTAGGATTACCCAGATAGCTATGAGTACCCAGGGAGCTTCGAAAGAGGAAGAATTCAAAGTTATTAAATTTATTGAGCACCGTGCCCCATTTCCAGCTTTTTCAGGCAAGATCTGGATTGAAAAAGACCATATCTGAAGAAAAGAAGAAAAGGAAGCCCTAGAACAGAAGAAGCAAGAACTCATGGAATTTATGACTAGAAGGATCGCCTACTTGATGGAAGAACAAGAGACCAGATCTAAGCTATTGGGCACTAGGGACTTGGATGTCAAAGCTATAAGAGCATTAGAGGAACCACAAAAGACTGAAATACCTAATCCATATGTTGAAGGAGTATTACCCTCGGATCTGAAGAAATAATCTCACCAGTGTGAAGTGACTATGTCGAGAGAAGATAGGAATCAAAATGGGAAAAAACCGACCGAGTTGAAGACTACCGGGAAGAAGGCTAGAAAATTAAGTAAGAAAAAGGCAAAGATTGAAAAGTTACAAGAGATCCCAGGTGGAACAATGCAGAAGGAAAAATCACAGGAATTGAACTTCACCGAGATATCAGAACAATGACATATGGCACTTTGCCGTGGCAAAGCAATCTAGTCATTGGATCGATATACCCGTTCAAATTCCACCCCGAACGGATAGAAAATAATTAAAGGATCACCACTAGACCATTGGACCTCACCATAATGGATAGATCTATGATAATGGAAGCTTCATACCCATTTCAAGTAGAACGTTGAAGAATTTCCTATTTATCTCGTCGCGCCGTGCCCGAAGAACACTTTTTCCAACTAAAAATTCGAATCCCACAGAACTAGTGATTGTATACAGTGATCATTACAAGTAGATTGTTCATCCTAGTGTAGTATCTAAGATCATCATGCCCCGATTATATTTTCCGAGTGTGTATGTCTGACGAGCTCATTGCAGTTGATGAATCCGTCATAGAGGTCCTTCTCGATTTAATGACTGAGAGAGTCATGTTGGAAAGAGGAATTTCCAACAGAGTCCAAGAATCATTGACGAGAGGAGTGCAAGCCTCCCTATTGACTACTCGAGCAGGAACATCTCAAGTCAACGTGGAAAGGAGAACTAAGCATAAAGACGACATAGCCAACACAAAGTTAGTGCCATCCATCCTACCAGATTACATACCCCCTCTGAGTGGCGAGATTAATAGGGACAGTGTCCCTAGAGACTTTGAATACACCCTAGTCATTGCATATCTACTGAAAGGAGTACACACCTACCGCGCAGATCAAGACAAGGTTACATCGTTGAAGTTTTACGACTTCAACCTGGGGGACCGTAAGGTTTACAACATGCTCGCCCCGTATAAGTACTTGACAAGAACTAAGAGCAAGAATTCTAAGATCGGCCCTCAACAATGGACGATGAACCTCGTGCAGTCTACTTTTCTCAATGTTATGAAAATACCACACTTCGACAGACACCAGGAGGTGAATGCTTGTGTAAAATTACTGTTAGAAAGTTACCACAGAGGATACCTATGGTTAAACCGTCGCATAACTGTTGATTTGGCGCTGATCAATAGGATCACCGGGCTTGACATGTTGGGCCCTAATCCCCAGGATTACTACCCTAGAAAGACCGCAGACCACACTCTTTCATAGAAGATTAAAGAAGCTTATGGCAATGTCAAGAAGGGAATGTAAGGCTACAAGGTACCCTCTATCAAAAGTGGCACAGTGCATCTCACATGTCAACTGATTGCAGGAAAGATAATATGTAAGAATTGACCTACACAAGTATCAGGCTTCATAGTTGACCTCGGAGGAAAATGTGCAGAGGGACTACATATGAACTGGGCGAAGTACCTGGTAAACTAGCTAGAGATTTACTATAGAGAAGCCCAGGATTAGGGGCATGAATTCCATTTTAGCTGGCTTCTCATACTGATCGCTTTTGTTGCACGAAAGCTACCAAAAGACACAACCTTCCCGGACCTCGACCCCTTTGAGCCACTAGCTGCAAATTTCATTACATTGTGGTACTCGACTGACATGAACAAGAAATGGAAATCGAATGTCATTTTCCAAACGTATTATAACCAATTGAAATAAACAATAGGGGGTGAAACTCACATAACCATGAACATTTTACAAAGGTTCCAATCTCTGATAAATTTCAGCGTGGACCACCACTTTATATACCTAACTCCACATGCCAATGAGCACCAGGAACAACTTCAGTCCTATTATAAGCTTACAGAAGAAGACCTAGAAGAGATCACCAAGGAATGGTCGACGAACCTCCTTGTTGTAGCAGATCCAGCGGACATTTCAAACATCAACAACCCAAAAGTTTCATAGGACACACCTGGGCCCAGTAAGACAAAGAAGACGAAGAAGCCTGAATAGGTTCATGATGTAGATAACAGATCTGTAAGGATGGCTTCCGTCACACCAGATCAAGGAGGTAATGGAAAAGACCTAGAGGAAGTCAAACAGAGACCAGAAAATGAATTCAAAGTTATAAAGAAGAGAAAAGGGTCACCTCCAAAGTCTCCCTCTCGGAAGAAATCGAAAGAAACCTTAACTAAGATGCAAACCACGCTCACTCCGGATGACTTCAGTTTCCTCCTCGCAACTATGAATGAAGCCATAGAGGATATAACAAAAAAGAAGGAAGTGAAGCAGGAGCAAATATATAGCAAGATTGAAATTGGGATCCAAGAAGTGTAGCAGGCACTCCAGTCTATCCACGCAATCTCTACTGCGTCTCTGCCAGAAGGAACAATAGAAGTGGGAGAAGAATCAGTTCAACTCTGCAATATTTTTCATACAGTCGAAGTACGCCTTCGACACACATAGGAAGAAAAAGTGCAGGTTACTCAAGCCTTAAATAAAGTATAAGAGGAAATCATAAAACAACGTTGAGCCATGCAACAAGAGAAGGATGCTATCCAAGCAAAATTTGAAGAAGATAGAGTGAAGATCCAAAAGGAGAAAGAGAAAATGATCGTGAAGTAGATCAGGATGGAATAAGCAGTTAACTGAGCATTCTGCTCTGTCACTGGCTTAGAACAAAAGAGAGAAGAACCCTTTAAACATCAAGTGATGAAGCTTGCTGAAGTTATTCAACAGCTTCAACAAAGGGTCGTGGAATTAGAGCTTCAAACTATACCAAGTACCGCACAAGAAGTGCATGACCAACGAGAATTGAATGCTCAGAGCACAGTTGAGAGGATTAAACACTTGCTGTAGAATGCAAACAGTTAAGTAGCAGAAGCGCGCAGATATATGAAAAACTATCTGAAGACCCAGATTTTAAGAAATTAGAGTCCCAACTCCAAGAAGCAAAGCAACATGCAGATACAGTATAGGCGCAACTCAAGCTTTTGTCACCCATTGAGAGGATGAAGAGATACTAGGAACAACACACTGCCCAACAAATCGTTCTTACCACACAGAATAGAGCAATGAAAGTCACCCAGAAACTCGAGTCGAGCCAGGAGGCGGCCTATCTACTGTTTGAAGAAATTGAAGGCCAAGGAACAGTACTAGAAGAAGTAGTTTTTACAGACGAGAAACAACTGGAAGGACCTATCAGTGAAGCAATTATTTAGGAATTCATTGAGCAAGAAGTAGTATCACAGAGACAAGTCGAAGTAGCTCGAGCCAATCTCGATACCTTTGAGGCAAATTTACCCAGACCTGAGTGACTCGGGATGAGTCACAGGTGAGTGTTGGGGGCCTGTTGGCCCTTGACCAAGTTTTGAGGAACACTTGGTCATATTTGACCATTTTTGGGACTTTGACAGCCTGTCAAAGATGGAGCGCAAGGCGAACCCGATATTGTGGAAGCTAGACCCCCTTTTTGGGTTTTGGGGGATAATGTAACGGGACTAGGATTTCGACCCATGGGTTTACCCATGTTTAGGCCCCTTTTTGTAATGTATAAGTATAAGTCTAGGCTATGTAATAAGGGACCTTTTTGAGGACACTTGAGAAGTAGTTTAGTGCTAAGAGTTGATCTGTGTGATATACTTGCAGAGCTGAGTGAATGTATTGTAAGTGTTGAGTGCACAGATTGTATGAAGGTTTTATGCTTAGAACTACTCGGGGAAGGAGGATCTAGCGAGCTACGCAGATCTCCTATCTTGTGCGGAGTAGGTTTTGAGGCTCTGTGCTTGTAACTGATTGGCCAACAATAATAGAGAAGAAGAGTTGGTGGACGTAGCCCCAGGGTGGGGGTGAACCACGTAAATATGTGTGTCATTATTTGTGTTGTTACTTACATGTGTTTTCCCTCTCTTTCTAAGTGCTATGACATGTTTAGATAGATATACTTATGCTTTTTTCTTATTAGATGTGTATAGATGATATATTTGATGTGTATGAAGTTGCTAAGTGCTTGGTCTACCAGATCCGGTCTGTTGTATGCTGCTAAGTGTTGAATCATCTTAGATATAAGTATATACTGAAATGCTCTGTGTTATCTGCAAAGTGAGATAAGGGTTAATTCTAGGTGAACTATTGATGCTAAGTTCTTTGTTAAGTGTGTAATCACAGATCTGGATCCCAGCTAAGGTTGCAGACACCTGAGTCCTACAATCACCCCTGCCTCTACCTCGGGTGAGACTTCATCTGCTTCGCAGGTGTTGTCGAAAGGTCCGATAGTTAGGGTTTTGTTGGTGCGCTGTTGTAGCATTGAACCCTAGGTCCACCCCTGTGCCAACAATAAGACATGAAAACAAATACTGAAATATCACATGCATAAAATATCACAATCACATGTATCTTTGTGGCCAAAACTCAAGGACTTCTGATCCAACAATTTTCATTAACAACAAAGAGAAGATTACAGTGTGTTCAATAGTATTCCCTTATACACTTTCCAACCCCTTATTTCTCATGGTTACATGAATATATACAAAAAAAAAATATGTCTATTAGTATCAAATTCAGATCCAACTATGATCCTACAATAGTGCTAGCAGCTGCACATAATCAACATGCAATCTTTAACATATTTCTAAAAATAAGGAGTCGACTTGGACTCATTTAATTAAACTATAACAACTTGATATGACAATAAATGAAACCCAAAATCATTATTTCCAACTTTGATGTTTGTTGGATATGAGATAACACACATGTCGAATCATTTAGGCTAAGTTGGAGGTGTTCTGGTCATTCTATCACAATTGTGCAATAAGTATGTTGTGCAAACACCATCTACAGGAGAAACGCAATAGAGTTTTCACAATGATAGGTTTTTTGTCATCCTGTGATTACTTTTGGTCTTTGACTGATAGTTGATTCTATATGAAGGGTATTTCAATCATATGAGAAATGATGTGATTTCTTAGATCTCTTTAGTACTTCTTTAAGTTTCCATTTTCTTCCCAAATCATCAAACCTTAACATACATCAAACTGTAAATATGAGCCCAAAATTTCCTTTGACTGATGAAACAACTCATGGATGTTGCATCTTCAGTTTTCTCTGACTTATCGTCCTTATGATAAAAATTTAGTAAAAATTGATAGAAAAACCTCTTCTTACTGCTTTGAAAATGAGTCTGTCATAGTTACACAACAAAGTCACCGTGCCACTGTAATTTTGTGTTTACATTTGGTCTCTTAAGATAGAAATAATCCAATGTAGGTATAAAAATGATCTCACCACTTGTAATAGTGCCTCTTTGATAAAACCATGTTCTTATGTATGCAACCCTTTTAAAAAATAAGTTGAAATGGAAAAAATGGAGAAAATGGGTCAACCACGTTTCATTGGTTCAATTCTCTGCTGTTTCAACTAGTAAGTCAAGTTTTCCCTTATTTCCAATCTCCACTTGCTTCAAACTTTTCTTTAGGGTTTTTTTTCCTTCCTCAAAATGAGATTCTACTGATAAAATCTCTTCAACTGTTTGTGTAATGGCAGAGTTTTTTCTTAGCATTGATGTAGCCTTGTATATTGCAAGTCTACAGTATCTTAGGTGTTCTACAAACTTCATCTTTAATTTTCTTTCTCCCTCTCTGAGTTGAATTATCACATCTTGTGATTCTCTGAGTTGTTTATTTATCCTCTTTAAAGTGTGCTTTCCCTCATCAAATTTCTTTTCTGCTGGCTGATTATGTGCTGGGATTTCCTCTTGATGTTGCAACTTCCTAGTTGAGGACCTTGTTAAATGCACACTAGGCTTAGGAATATCCTTTACCTTTGGGGTATTTTCTACTACTTTCCCTTTACTCCTTTTTTTGACTAGTTGGAGTTGATAGTGATGACCTTTCTCCTATCACATAAGTATCTTTCCTGAAAACGTCTTCTAGAGACTTCTTCTTCAGTTCCCTATTTTCATGTTGCAACTGTGCAATGGAAAAGTGATCCTTATTCAACTTTTCTTGCAACTCAGTAATTGAAATGTCTTTATTATCTGAGAGAGTTGGTTGTATGAGGGCTTCTGTATCCTCACTAGTTTCCTGTAATGTATGTATAATAGGAATTCTCTTTGTTGCAGACCCGATGAGTGGTTTACTAGGAGTTTCAACCACTTCTGAAGAGAATTGGAGTTTCTTCAATTTCTTTTTATCCTGCTGACTTGCTACATGATCTTCAGTCTCTTTTTCCCTTTCCCTAACAGAACTCTAAGGAATAGATCTGACAGATTTTTCTACTGATGAGGGTGTATTTCTCAAGCTTTGTGGGTTGCCTAGAGAATCTAGTGCTATACTTGATGAAATCAGAAAAGACTCCCAGTCTTGATTCCTTTCTCAGTTATTCTAATTCTAACAATTTTATCAAAGAAAAATGGAAGAGGATAGAATCTCCTTTCTCTTTCCTTACTTGTACTATGTAAACCATCTTTCCTAGAATTTTGAAAAGGTAATATGGTATATTCAAGGGCTTCTTACCAATGAAGTGCATTAAGAGCCTCATATGGTATTGGTAAACCCTAGTGAATATCCCTTCACATGTAAAAAACCTTTGGATTACCCTCAACAAATCACTATGACTTTCTAATAGAATCTCTCTGGGTATGGTGACTCCAAATTTAGTTTTTCTAAATTCATTCGTCAAAAAATGATGATAGTAAGATAGATCTAACTGCATATCTTTGAACTATTGTTTTCCATGAGTAGGAATTTATGTTGCAACAACAATGTTATCTTCATAAACCTGCAACTAGAGATTTCCCACCTTAGCCTTAACACCATCAAAATTATCTACAAACTCCCTTTCCACCTGTATGTTGTACCCCTGAAGTTTTTCACAAAACCTGATGCAACCCACTTGTTCAAAAGATGCTCTGATTGTTGGGTCTGAGTTTACCAAATTTAAACCCTGTGGTTCAAATATCATGATATCACCACCCTTTCCATTCTTTCTTCTACATTCTGGAGTTCTCATGATGCTAGTATATGTCAACCTTGTGTGAACTATAACCTTGAACAACAATGATAAGAGAAACTATGCAACAATGGGAGAAAATTTCAACTTGTTGTAGCAAGTTCACATTTCAAACTTGATACTCTGGAACATGTGTGCAACAAATGAGACCAAAAACCTTTGCACAACAATGAAAACAACAACCTCTTCACAACAATGAAAACAACAACCTCTGCAACCTATGCATAGCAATGAAAACAATGACCTCTGCAACCTGTGCGCATCAACGAACAAAGAAACCTATGCAACCTATGCATAGCAATGAAAACAATGACCTCTGCAACCTGTGCGCATCAACGAACAAAAAAACCTCTGCAACCTATGCACAACAATGAATAGAGAAGGAAATTGTGTGCAACAAATGAGAGCAATGTCCTATGTGAAACAATGAAAAGAACAAGGTGCTCAACAACTTGTGCGCAACAAGATTGGCTGAGAGGTTTTGAAATTGTGGATAAAGAGAAATGATTCTTGATGCTTTTTTTACCTGGAGGAAAGATAAATTTGAAAGATAAAATCATGAATTATTACCATCATACCTCGTCATACCTGAATACACAACATTAGGATGTTCTACAACAACTCATGTCGCGCAATAATTCTCTTGATGATGCCACATGCCTTTGATAGATTTGATTTTATGAAAATGTTATAACTCTGACAAGACTGAATCGAATCGACCTCATGATCCTTCATAATGATCTTTGTGACATGACAATTTATATCTTGGCACAAAAAACCATAAGTTACATGATTCAAAAATAAAAACCTTTCCATGACAAACAAACCTATGACTCATGGTTTAGGAAAAAATCATACAATGCTCTTTATGAAACCCAAAACATGACTTTGCCCTATAATTTTTTTCAAAACCTAACAACCTATTTATAGGACACTAAAACAGGCTCCAATGGGGATGACATCCTCCCTGTGAGGTGCCAAAGAGAAGATAGACTAGTATCCTTATCCATTGGGCTATTTATTTACTACTAAAATGACTCAAACTGACTTGATCTTTTATATACAAACACACTTGGCATTATTCATCAAATCTTAGGGCCTTCTCTTCAGGCTTCAAATTTTTTTGAGTAGTACCCAAAATGAAAATACTAAAGAAATGGATATTTACAATGAAATTAAAAATGAAATTCTTTTAAGTAAAATAGTGCTTGAGAAACCTGCCATTAATAGGTACTCCAATGATGTATTCTCCATTGAGCTCTTGTAATAGGAATGCATTGTTCCCATGATATGTTGCAACTTTGTATGGACCCTTCCAATTTTTTTCAAATTTAGAATGTTTACCCTTGTCTTCATTTCTTGCATCCCATTTTAAGACCGAATCATTGATCTGAAAGTCATCAGCCTTAGTTCTCATGTTAAACACTTTCTTCATTTTGTCTTGATATAGTTGAACATTCTTAAAAACCTCTTCTCTCATCTGATGAACATGAACTAACTGACTAATTCTTCTTTGAACATGGTTAGGTTCAACATCTACTTCTTGCAACAAATTCATGACTATAAGTCCAATAAAAGTAGGAAAAACTGCCTCTGTACCATAAAAAAGTTGAAATGGAGATGTGCCAATAGACTTCTTTGTACTCACCCTATCTTCCCAAAGTGAAAAAATCAATTTCTTCTGCCAAGATTTATTGTTCTCCTGTAGTAACATTTTGATGATCCTGATCAAACTCTTGTTAGATTATTAAGCCAAACTATTACCTTGTGGGTAATAGGTTGTTGAGTGAATGAGTGTGATACCATAATTAGTGCATGAGTCAACTAGTTTCTTAGAATTAAAAGAAACATCGTTATCTATAATAATCCTTCTTGGACAACCAAACCTTGAGAGTATATTACTTTCCAGAAATTGTATGATGATTGAGTCAGTGGCTTGACGGGTAGGTACAACTTCTATCCACTTTGTGAAATAGTTCGTGGCTGTTAAAATCCATCTATGTTGAGATGAAGATGAAGGATGTACTTCCCCTATGAAATCCAAGCCTCGTTGTTGGAAAGGGGCTTCTACAGAAACATGTTTTAGTGGAAAAGGAAAAAAAAATATTTTTCCTTCAAAAATATGACATTCATGACAAGTGGAAACTTTCTTATATACATCAACAAATATTGTAGGCCAATAGAAACCTGATCTTATAATTTTATTAATTGTTGTCTTCCAATAATGATGACCTCCACAATCACCTTCATCGAACTCTTACATGGTCTGTTGAGCTTCAACTTCTGTAATACATTTCAATAATACTCAACTCGGGTCTTTCCAATAGAGGGAACCATTAAGCATACAAAACTTTATTTGCTTTTGATTCAAAAATATGGCTTTAGTTATTTACAGTTCATGAGGGGCCTACAAATTTTGTAAAACAAAGATGATGTCATTGTACCGAGATGAGTCCAAAAATTTCTGTCTTACTTGAGGAGGGGCTTCTTTTTCTATATCTTGTGAGAGATCAACAATAAAATTTATTCCCAATAACTCAAAATTAGATTGAGTTATCATTTGAGCAAGACCTTGTCCTTTGATTAATTTCATAGTCTTAATTTCCAAATCATATTCTAAAAAGTTTTCCATCCACTTACCTCTCTTTCCCTATGGATCATGCTGAGTCAAGATATCCTTCAAAACACTATTGGGAACATATGTAAGAACATGAGAGTGTAAAACATACATCCTAAATTTTTTCAAAGCCTTAACTAAGGTATACACCTGTTTCTCCATAATATTGTACTTAAGAGTGGAATCTCTTAAAGACCTATTGAAAAAGGAAATATGTTGCTCTTGGTTCTGATCATTTTTCTGCATTAATTATCCTGCTATAGTGTTCTCTGAGGCAAAGGAAAAGACAATAAAATCCTTTGAAAAATATGGACTAATTAACACAGGAGCTTTGGTTAGGGCTTCCTTGACTTATTCAAAAGAATGTTGTGCATTTGTTGTCCATTTTATTTCATTTCCTTTCCTTAACATGTTTGTGATATGCTTTATTATTTTAGCAAGGTTAGGGATAAACCTTCTTAAAAAAATTACCCTACCTAAAAAGGATTGTACCTCTTTTTTTCTCCTTGGAATAATTATTTTCTATTTTTCAACCACTATGTTAGGATTGATTTTGATAGCATCTCTTGAAATTATGTGTCCAGGTAGTTTACCTTCTTTCACATCAAAATTTGACTTTTTTGGGTTGAGAGAGATCCCAAATTTTATGCATTTCTCAAACACCTATTTCAAATGATGCAAATGTTCACTGTTAGAATTTGAATACACAATTATATCATCCAATTAAATCACAATGAATTTATCTTTATTCTCAACAAATTCTATGTCCATATCCCTCTGGAAAGTTTCCCCTACATTCATGAGTCTGAAAGGCATCTTAGCATACATGAAAGTTCCCCATGGGGTTGTAAATGTTGTCTTCTCTTGGTCATCCGGATGCACCATGATCTGGTTGTATCCATAAAACCCATCCAACATTGACATTCTTTGGGAGCCTAATTTTTTTTGTAAGATGTGATCCATTTTTGGCAAGGGATAATTTTATTTAAGAGAGACTCTATTCAAATTTCTAAAATCTATACAAAGCCTTATTTCTCCATTTTTCTTTCTGAAAAGCACGAGGTTAGCTAGCCATTTGGAGAACCTCAAAGAAACAATTATCTTGGTATCAAATAACTTCCTTATTTCTTTCTCAATGAGTGACAACAAGAGTGGATTTATTCTTCTCAAATTTTGTCTGAAAGGTTTCTGATCTTCTTTAATTGGTATTGTATGTTGAATGATGCCTTTATCATAAACATTTAGGTCTTCATAACTCCAAGAAAATACATCAGAAAACTGTCTCATTAATTCAATATATTTCTTTCTATTTTCAGAGGACAAGGACTTATACAACTTGACAATTTTAGGTTCTTTATCAGTCCCTATATTAAAATCATCAACCTCAATTTCATTTGGGGTTACCGTGGGATTTTTAGCCACATCATTTTCATCAAACATTTTTTCAAGAGGCACAAGACCCTTTGGAATTGTATTGTTCTTAAGTTGAATAATCTCTCTTCCTTCTATCTAATTCACATACTCATATGAGACTGACACATGATTTGTATTTTCATTTTCATCATAACGATTTTCTTCATCAATTTGGACATTTTCATACTCTTCTTTCAACTGCACAAATCTGATAATCTATTTGCCATCTTCAAATACTTGCCATTGTTTAACATTATTTGGGATAGATGGCCTATGTTTTACTTCAATTTAATATTTCTTGTTGGGATAAACTGGAATTTTAAAAATTCTTTCTGATGTGGCAAGAGCATCTACAATATGATGTTGTTCACGTGGTACCACTGAAATGTTATATTCAGAGAAATATTCAAGCAAATACAAGACCATGTTTGATCTAGAATATATTTGCAGAACGAAATGAATACATATTATTATCAAAAGATTCTTAACATAGAATAAAAGATATACAATAAAACTGGTTTCTATTCAGTAAGGAAATAAGTTGAAACTGTAAAATGTAGCGAAAACAAGCTTGCTAGAATGGTGGCATCTTACCTATGAGAAGAGATGTGACGGTTGCGCTCATTCGCAAGAAGATGATTACAATGAGGCTCTAAAGGTATTTTTACAATAAACAGGAATTTCAAAAACCCTAGGCATCCAAAAAACCTAACCCTAGGAGATGAAGCGCCAAAAGTCATGTGGGCCCCGTTTGGGTAAGTTAGTACATCAACTTCTCAGGGTCGTAATTTTTGCATACGATCTCTGTTTTAGGCCCACGATAGCCCATTGGAAAGGTCTATATGAGGAATATACATGTTGCTGCTATTTTTCAAAGGTCATTCTATTTGTGGCGAGCCCTAAAAAAATAAATTTAGGGCCTCAAAACAGCCCCACAAGTTAGGGACTCGAAAACTAGGGAAAAAACTTCCAAAATAATTCAGTTGGAATAGGTGGGAGGCCACCGACATCCATCTGGATCAATGTTCCTATAGGCTCTCATTCTAGGATGCTTAGTTTGATATGTACCTTTAATTTGGTTGATTATAATCTCATAATCTCCATGCACAAATATCTTCTTAGCCTTTTAATCCTTTAAAACCCCCAATCCTAGAGTAGGAGCTTCATATTCAACCATATTATTTGTGCAATCAAAAGCCAATTTATAAGAACACAATTTTGAAGTAGTATAAGGATAAATGATCCAAACACCTGCTCCTTCTCCCTCTTTTTTGTCTGCTCCATCAAAATCCATATTCCACACACCTTCATCCTCCTTGTTGTTTTGTTCTAAAACTGATCATGTTTGTTGATCCTTTGAAACAATTTGATCATCTTCTTCAAAACATAAATCATTATAGAAAATAGAATATCCAATGTCAGTCTCAATTGAATACATAGGGTGATTTTTGGGTTTATATTTGTTGCTCACCATGTATTTCAAACGAACCTCCCTGTATAACCTTCTGTCTTGACTGAAGAATGACACTGTGGCATAAGACATGTCCATTTGCAAGGTACCCTTGAGTTTAGTAGCCCATGATATTGATAGTAACATTCCAAATTCAAGAGGAATGTCTGCAACAAATACATCCATTACCATATTTTTTGATGGGATATGAGATAAAGTAACAACAATATCTTTGATTAAAGCCAAACATTTCACCTTTCTTGAATCAAAAGAAAACATATCCTTGTATGGTCTAGTGATATCCAAACGAAACTCTTACATGATCACCTTTGGAATCAGGTTGTGAGATTGTCTCGAATCTAACATTGCATTATGAAGAGTTATATTATGAATATTCAGGCTGACATAGAAAGGAGGCACATCATCATCACCATCACCACTTTCCTCGACCCGAGGACCAAAACAAATAGCAGGATGGTCATGTTGTACATTTAGGGTGTTTGAAGTCTATTCCGTTTTAAGCATCTTTATAATCTGACTTTTGTATTCCATATTTCTGATCAACTCATTAAAAGGTACATAAATCTTAATCTTTGTCATTTCATTTTCAAAATTAAAGGAGGGTTGAAATTTTTCTACTTCCTTTAGAATTGCTTCTCTTCTTCCCTTTGGAACATCTCTAGGAAGATCTTATTTTTTTTTGGAGGATCTTCTTTTTGTTTCGAAGGATCTTCTTTTTGTTTTCCTTTATTTGGTGTATATTTATTTGTAAAAACCTTTCTTGATGACTAGAAGAGGGCATGTCAGCTCTAGGATCCTTTGGAGTATTTGCTGCAATCTTCTTATTCCCAAGGTTATATTGTTTTTGGAATTCCATGATGGAATTCTAATATACTTTCATTTAATCCTCTTTCTCATTTAACTCCTAATATTGCATAAATATATCGTGTTCTTATTTAGTTAAGTAAAATTGTGACCCTTCTAGACCAAAACAATGAATATCTTCAAGAGGTTACTCAAACAATTCTACAACATAATTATTTTGGAAAGGAGGTCTGATTGGTTGATCAACTAGAAACCAATGTCCTCTCTATCTTAGTTGAGGAACTGGAGGCATCCTAATTTTTTATATTTTTGGCTTGAAGGTCATGGGGATTATCATCCAATGACAATTTTTCCACCAATTTCTCCATAGTCTTTACCAGAAAGTCAATTTTTTCATCTGAACATTGGGAAGTAGAGGGTAATGTTTCTTATTTAGCTTTCTTTCTATCAACTTCTATTTGTATATTGATATTCCCTGATGCAACTAAGTTCAATTTCACTTTGATTGCATCATTCATCATATTAGACAAAAAATTGGACCTTCTTTCTCTTAGTAATAAGGAAAATTCACTCTCAAATGCATCAACATAATGGAGTTGAGCAACTCTTGGGGGAGGCTTTACTTCATCAAGAATGAAGTTATAGACCTTCATAAATTTGCTGGAAAAATCTTGTACTGTCTCAACAGGGAGTCTCTTCAAATGGTTGTATTATGTTAATAACTGCAAAGTGTTTTTCTTACTGCCCCATCTCCCAAGAAAAAGAGTTTCAAAATTTTCAAAATTAGGAATGTTATTCGTTGGGAGAGATTTAAACCATTTCCTATCTACTCCTAAAAAACTTTGTGCAAATAATCTCATCTTAACATCTTCATCATTTACTTCTTCAAGATCTATAAAATCAATGAACCTATCTAAATGTTGTTGGGTTGTTACATCTCCTTCTGCATCAAACTATTTGATTCTTTGTGCATAATTATGTGGTAGGTCATGAAGTGCAGCATGGAGAACTAATGGGGAAAATATTGCTTCCTTAATGCTAGGGGGAGTTTGACCCGATTGTATGGTCTATCTAGGAATTACTACTGCTTGGTCAGGGAAAACAAGAATAAAGGTTTGAAATTTATTTTCATCAAATACAATTTCAGTCAAATCAGATTCTGACTTGGATCTAAACAAGGGCTACTCAAATTTAATATCAAATTCAAGGTCATCAATTCTTATCACTCCACTTTTAGGCAATGACAAAATTATGTCCAGAAAAATACCTGATTGAGTTGCTTTTTTTTTTTTTAT
>JZKD02S1669639.1:0-29931 GCA_000966675.3 Picea glauca | reverse complement strand
GGATGATTCCTTGTGTATTTTCTTTGGGTAGCTAGGATTATATAACAAAATTTATCTTCAACAACTGATCTTCAAATTTGGAGTCGACAGAGTGAAAATTCAACCAAAGTTGTATCCAATTCACTGTCACTCTCAGGAACCAGTTTGTAACATCCCCGACCACCCAGTCCAGGGCATGCTACTCATGAGAATGATTTCATTCTCTTTGCAGAACATATTGTAACATGCCCAACATCCAACTAAGATATGCCACTTAAATTTTTTGAACTGCATGCAATTAAAACATATACACATAAACTCTTGTGAAAATTTATATATAAAATGTAAACAAACAAATACATTTCGTAAATTCATGGATTCATACTGAAATCACAATAAATGTATACATGAAACATATATAGGAAATACCTATAAATATAAAGACAGTTATAAACACAAATAGGATAAACCCATAAAAATAAACACGTAAATGACAATGCAACATGTAAATTTATCACACAGTTGACACTTATCTTGGTAAGAATATCACCAACTGCGTGCAGAACTTCCATGAACCTCCCAAACTTAGGCCACACTTCTCATCACTCTCAGCAGTGCGTCACCCCCGAACTGGGACTAAACTCCACCCGGGTAAAGGGATTCCTAACCGGGCTAATGGTTCATAGACAACATGAAAGACTTCATCACATGTGCCCACTCAAACTAACATCCTATAGCCCCTCATTCCCCACATGTCTGTCCCACCCAAGAAGTGTGCCCCTTCTCTGCGCAATAGTACTTCGGTTTCCCCACTTCCTTTCTGGGCTTCAACAACAGGCCGAACAAGAATTCTCAGAGCACTGTAGCTGCAGTTTAGCACCTTCAAAAAATCAATTCCCAACAATTCTCTCACCTAGAGAGAAATTTCCCACGGGCCTGACAACCCGCCTCTTTAATATCCCATGGTCCTGACCACCCACTTCTTCAGTCTAGATCCCAAGCTAACCAGATACACAAAGAAGTATGGCTATGGATACATGTTTAGGTACAATCATGAAGGTATGCAGGAAACTGACCGAGTGAGTGAAAGGATCATGGAATGGTTTCCTACATGACTAAATTATGGAAGGAATGATGGAAAGTGAACTAAGTCCCAACAATATGTATGCATGTCCCCAGCTTGACACTTGTTATGTTGGGAGCTACTTTGGCCCACCTGTCCCCAACTTTACAACTTAGGATAAAATAATTATCCATACTTTATGATTTAAAGAAATATTAATATAGTTCTCCTTTTTGGCTTAATCTCCCTAGATTAGCTCCTTTTCCTCAACTTTTATCTCCCATCCTTTCCTTAACTAGTCGAGTTTAGTCCCCCATACTCTTTTATTGTGGTCAGTCTGCACGCAGTGATGTATTTTATATTAATGCTGAGACGTATACAAAAGTAGGCACACTGGAATTTAACATCTAGGCTCTCCAGCCTAATAATCACAAAACTGGCTCACCATCCTATAAAACATAGCATATACACAAAGGCTCCTTGGCCTGAAAATCACACACACTTAAGTTGTTGCACGTGGTATCTTGGAATGTGCACACTTCCTCATTTTACTGCACAGTACATGCATGCACTATGCCATGAAAGGTGCATACAAAAATGATATGAAACAACTCACCATATTAAGTACATTTTCATTTACATTACAATTGGGTTCGGCCTAGGGATATTACAATCCACTCCCCTTATTTATGCATTGTCCTTAGTGCATTATGTACTCATACACAAAAAAAATTTAAAAAATCCTCAAAAGATGTGGGTATTCTTCCCGCATTGCATCCTCATGCTCGCAAGTAGTGTCCTAAGGACTGTACCAGGTCCATTGGACCTTTACAAGCCCTATGGATCGATTCCAGAGATGTTTGATTTTTTGGTCCAGAATGCGTACTGGATGCACTTGGAAAGTGCCTTCTTGCTCCAGCTGGATCACATTCCAATCAATAACATGATTAGCATTAGGTATATATTTCTTGATAAATGATACATGGAATACATTATGAACATACATAGATGCATGCAATGCTATCATATAAGCCATTGGACCAATCCTCTCTAGTATTTCAAATGGCCCACAATAGCGAGTTGCCAACTTTGAACAATTTCCCAACTTCAGGGAACTTCTGTTGGTTTTCACTTTCAAAAATACATGGTATCCTACTTTAAATTCCATGTGAATTCTTCCCTTATCAACATATATTTTCTGCCTGTATTGGGAAGCCTTTAAATTTTTCTTTATTTTTATCATTTTCTCCTCCATTTCCTTGAGAAAATCTGGCCCAACCACTACTCTATCTATTGGGTTATCCTAGCTTACTGGTGTGTTTCACTTTCTGCCATAAAGTGTATCAAATGGGCTCATATTTAGAGATGTTTGGTACCCATTGTTATAAGAAAACTCTACCAAGTGTAAGTAGTCTTCCCATTTTGATGGTTTATCCATCACATACATCCTCAACATATCTTCAATCACTTGATTCACCCTCTCTGTTTGTCTATCTGATTCTGGATGATAAGTTGTACTAAAATTCAAATTTGTTCCAAATCCATTAAATAATCCTTTCCAAATTTTTTAGGTAAATTTTGGATCTCCATCAAACAAAATTGTCTTGGGTATGCCATGTAATCGAGCAATTTCTCTCATATAAACATCAACAATGTTGGCTTCCTTGAGAGTGAGCTTAATTGGAATAAAATGGGCAGCTTTAGTAAGCTTATCCACCACTACCATGATAGAATCATGTTGCTTGTTTTTTCTGGGCAGTTTGATGATGAAATCCATTAATCAACTTCCCATTTCCACTCAGGAATGAGTAATGGATGTAGCAAACCAGTTGGTTGTCTATGCTCAACTTTTACCTTTTGACATTCCAAACATTTGGCAATAAAATCAACAACCTCTTTCTTCATGCCTGGCCAATAATATTGGTTTTTGACAACTGCAATAGTTTTCTCATAACTTGGGTGCCCAACATAAGGTACATTATGCATTTCTCTCAATATCAGATTTTTCAATTCCTGGGAATTTGGTACAAAAATTCTTCCCCTGTACATGATAATTTCATGATTATATATCTTGTATTCTTCAATTTTCTGGTGCAAATTACCTTGCTGTAATTTTGCCACAAATTCCTTGTGTTGCAAATCTAATTTTGCAGCCTCTACAATTTTGGGTTTCAAATCTGATTGGTACATGATAATGGTTGTAGCATGAAATTCATGCACTCTTTTGCTGAGTGCATCAACCACTTTGTTCTCTATCCCCTTGATATAATTTATATCAAAGTCATATTCACTTAGAAATTCTAACCATCTGCTTTGCCTAGCATTTAGAGTTGGCCAATCAAATAAATATTTCAGACCATTATGGTCTGTTATTACCTCAAACCTTTTCCCCATGAGGTAGTGTCTCCATTTCCTCAAGGCATGCACTATGGCTACTCCAAATCATGAGTGGCATAGTGTCTTTCATGCTCCTTCAACTTCCTTGATTCATAACATATAACAAACCCATTTTGACCGAGGACTCCACCAAGTCCTTATTTACATTCATCTATGCACACAATGAAGGCTTCATTTGGGTCTACAATCCTTAGTATTGGAGCACTTGTTAACAATTGTTTCAAGTGTTGGAAACTCTTTTCACAATCCAATGTCCAATGAAACTTCACACCCTTCTTTTGTAAGGAAGTGATTGGGTGTGTGTTGGTTTAATGAACTGTTCTTCCCTACTACCTATATTGTTGATCTAGGGTTCATATTCTTTAGGGTACCAATAAGCCTAAAACTATCAACCCTTCTAGTAAAATAAAAGGAAAAATAGTACACAGAATGCACTACGTAGTCTCACCCGAGATAGCTTTAAATGGGTGTCTGTAAAACTCAGGTGTTTACAGCCTAGGATTGAGTGAGAGATATGGAATCTGTATTCTGAGCCATTTAGTCTAAATTTTATTACAATATACTGTTATTCTCTTCTATATTTTAACCCCCATGGCATCTTTCCTTGATATCCCAACAACAATTAACTAAGCAATATAATAACTCATTCATTCATTACACCCAACGTTTAACTACTAAAAGTATTACAAAGATATGCATGCATTCATCACATTACATAGATATTGTCGTGGTTCACCCCCTCCTGGGCTACGTCCACAAATATTTGGCTCTTGGATCTCTTATTATGGTAGTTCTACAATTCTCATGCCGTGTGCTTACAAATATCCTTAGATGGGTAAGATCTATATGAGGTGAACTAGATCGACCTTTACATAGGTAGCGAACTGAACCTCTCTATGATACCTGAGTATCTATATATATATCTATTAGGCTCTTCATCCATTTACACAAAACCTTGAAAAAACCCTAACCCTACTATTGTTAGGTCTTCCTTCTCTACATGCGTGCTTTGCTTCCTTCCAACTGTCGCCTCTTTCTTGCATGCACGCGTGCTGTTCTTCTTACAAAATTTCGCTTTCCTCTTGCATGCTTTCTTTCCCATGATTTCTCTTCCAGCTGTCATTCTTCTTTGTGCATGACTTCTTTCCCACTTCGGACTACTACCAACAGGCCCCCAACACTGACATGTGACTCATCCTGAGTCACCTAATCTTTCCGAGCTGCCTCGATCTCCTCGGTGATCATCTGGAACTTTTCCCTCAACTCTGCTACTTTTATCAGTTCCTGCATGGTCTTCTCCTTAATGGTATCCACTATATGAACTGCCACTTCATCACTTAGTAATCTTGCACATTCTTCCTATGTCTGTGCCATCTATGTTCTAGCTGCTTCTTCCTGTGCAAGTACTTCTGCTACCCATTCCTGTAATGGTTCTATTTGAGCCTGACACTCATGTTTCTGTGTTTGCACAGTGATAAGTTATGCTTGCATCTTCTTCAGATCTTGCGTCCCCTTGATGCGTTCCAGGATTGGTATGGTATTTTTCCTCTGTTTGAGTTCTTGGATCACTGCATTGATTCTTTCCTCTTCCTTGTCCCAACGTTGAACCTATGGATCCTCCTCTAGTCTTGTCCAAAGTTAGCTGTCATGCTACTTTATCGAGCAAGTTAGCTGTCATGCTAACTAGTTTCTCCATTTCTGGCATTTGCACTGTTTTTGCCTGCCTCCTTTTCTCGTTTACTTCCATTGGGGTTGTTGGTGTGATATTTTCTCGGAGATCCTCGATCTCCCTCTGGTATCAAGCAATTGCCTGTGCAATCTAGTCGATCTTTTCTACGGCTGGGAGTTTGTTTTCTTGCGCAATTATTGGAAGTTTTCTAAGAATTTCTCCCACTCTGCGTTCCAATTCATTCTTGCATTCTGTCTCCTTCTGAGTTTCATATTTGGCCTACTCACAATCTTTTTCCACCGCTTCCCGCTTCTTTGTTGCTTTTTGTAGCTTGACTAAGTTTTTATGTGCGCGAGACTGCATCTCATGGTCGACGCTAACCTGCAATTTGTACAGTTACTTTGATGGAATCCATGTTAAGACCAATTGGATGTGGTCCAAATCCTTCAGTGGTGTTTGTTCCATGATTTCATCCATTCGTAGCATGCTCACTTTTATGTAGACTGTTGAATGTGCATGTGGAATTGGGAGGACTGGGTCTCGTTCTTCTACCTCCACTCTTTCGTTGGTTTGTGTTGTCGAAAACTCTATAACTCTGCTTCTCTTTTCTCTATGGGCTCTCTGGGCCTCCCCGAGTGTCCTGAGGAGTTGTCCCATTTCTTCCAGCTCTTTTTGCAGTTTATCCTTGTGATGTGTTGTGTGATCGAAGTCTTCTGCTAGACAATCCTGGACCATTATGGCGATCATTTCTCTATCGTCCTCCATGATTGTGTAGTCCGGTGATGCTCATTGTGCCTTTGATTTCTTGCGCATGCCTGCTACCTGTACAACCGGTCTCTTAGTTCCCCCTGTTTCCTGTGTGATGGGATTTGGGGCGGTCTCCTATGCTTCTTTAGCTTGCTTCAGTTGTTCGGTGGTCTCTTTCTTCCCCTTCTGGGTTCCTATCTTCTTTGACCCTTCATTTTCCTGAGTTGGCTTGTTTTGGCCTGTCCTTGGCTTCTTGGGCATTGGGATTTGTGGAGGCTGTGTTTCCACCTGCACTGCTTCTCCTTCTGCGGGTCCTTCCGGTACTTCCTGGGGAATGGATGGGATCCTCCATGTGTTAGGACATTTTTTGATGACCATGTCTATATCACCTTCTATGATGCAGTAGTGCATCGATAGCCACTATTTATCTAGATCCTTCCTTGGTTGTATCCAGATGGCTTGACATGTAGCCCAGAAGTTAGTGATGTCCCCATATCATGCAAAAGCCTCTGGTGTTATTCTCCATGATCAGCTAATGGATTCTTGTATGTCCCGTATATATGCTTCAAATATGATTCCATTTTCCCTCTTATGCTTGGCCTCTGGCCTAGATCTCAGTAATACATATCTCGCTCCCATTGGCTATGGTTTAGTACAAAAAACTACATACTCTGGTTCTCGCCATCCCATGAAGGCTATGAGGGTGAGCAACCATGAGTAATGGAATTATTTATCGAGGTCCTGCGCATCCTTGCAGTCCACTTGGAACAAGTTTAATAGATAAGGTGCCCAACTCATGAAGGTGCCTTCTGTGCACTGAGATGCAACTGCGATGACTCCCGCTGGTACTTTGTCTTTGCAGCATTTTCTTAACAATTTACAAGCTAAGATCTTTGCGCCCAATTGTGTCACTGCATTATTGATCTGTTTGATTATAATGCCTCTTTCCCCCTGGCGGTACCATATTTATTCTTCATTTTCTCCGCTAATGCTTTCTCCTTGGATTTATCATGCAGAATCAGCGCGGGATCCATACCCCAGCTGGGTAGTCCTGTTATCTGCATGATAATCTCAACAATTATGGGGATGGGTTTGTCCAACCATAAATCCCCTCTGTGCATGAATTCTGACATCTTCTTAATGCATGTTGTCGCATACTAGCCCCTGCCAAAATGTGGGAGTTTCAACAACCCTAAAATGTTTGTTTTGTCCAGTCCAACTGCCCACTGATATGACTGGCTGATTGTTTCCCCAAGTTGGTTGACCACTATGTTCTGCATAAAAACCCTCGGTACAAGTTCTGGGTACTTGGTTTCGTTTGATACATCATGGTCAGAATACTTGAGCTTCCCAACGTCACCCAGTAGGTGCGAATCTACCTGTACTCCCTCTGATATGTGTGGTAGCACAATTTCTGTTGCTAGTTTCTTGCGAGGTGATATTGATATCAACACTCTGTCTTCCTACTGTGGTTGTTGGTACGAAGTTCCAAAAACTCCTAGTTTCTCCCCTGTAAGCCATTCTGGCCAAGCTAAGGTAGTTCTTGTGGTCTCTTATATTGGTTGACCTAGGATGGGTACCTACAACTCGTTTGGTTTCCCCTCCAATCCTTGATTCTATGTCATTCTGTTACCTTCCGTGGTTGGTTCAGTGCTTTCAAGTTGTACTTCCCATTGGGTTTTCGCTTCCTTGTTCTAAGGTTCCCGCGCCACTGCTAGCGTGTCCTCTTTCAGGTCCTCTGATTGTGGCTATTGAATCTCTTTCAGTATCAGTGTAGAGTTCACCGGTGTTATCTCTGGGGATGGGATCTCATTGATATCGACGATCTTCGAATGTTGCTGCTCATTTTCTTCCAGTGGTCCTCATGACCTAGTTTGAACCCTGGTCGGTTTGGCTATCTGGCTTGGTTTGACGAACTTCGGTGGTACCATAGTGGTGCATGTCAAACGTTTGTTGAGTTTGAAGGATTGTGGTGAGATCTGTGGTCTCTCTTTGTCCGTTCGGGCTATTGTTGCTCTCTCTCTATTCTCCTTTCGCGAATAGACTAGTTTCTTTCGTTCTCGTGTGTTGTATGGGATTTTCATGAAGCTTATCGAGGATGCTTCCTCCATGATGTGATTAATTTACCATAATTGTGGGTTCAATGCATCTGTGACAGTTTCACACTTTCCATTACACTTACTTTTCCGTTTCCAGTTGGTGTGTTTAATGTGATGTTCCATCAGTCCTTTTCGTGCCTTAATTCCACTTAGCGTTGTCCTATCATCCTTCTTTTGCCGACTTTTTGTTTCCCGCTCATTTTTCTTTGGCATGTAATCATTGTTCTTTCCTTTGCTACATTCGTGTTTTGAGCATCCTGTGGCTTTTTTTTTTTTTTTACTGCGCGGTGGGTGGTCGAATATCCTTATACAGCTTCAGTTGGCTCCCGTTGATCATTCCTCTAAGGTCTGTGCCTGCTAAATCTCTTAACTTTACAGCTCCATCGTTTGTTATATATTTTACCTCATATGGTCCTATCCAATGCATTCTTAGCTTTCCTGGGTGCCGAAACGATTTATTTTCATAGATAAATACCAGGTCTCCTTTCGTGAAGGTATTCTTCTTGATGTGTCGATCATGCCATGTTTTGTCTCTAGCCTTATACACTTGTTGATGGAATCCTACTAGGATTTGGTCTTCCTCCATTTCTAACAGTTGGTTCAGTCTTTCCTGTATCAAGTCGCGTTCTTTCATTTGTGTGATAGCTGCTACGTGTAAGTTGGGTACTAAAAATTCTAATGGCACTACTGCTTCTTGGCCGTAGACTAGTTTGAATGGTGTGTGCCCTGTTAAAGTTTTGCATGTTGTCCTATACGCCCATAATACTGCTGGTAATTTGAGGTCCCAGTAATCTCTATTGATGTTACAGATCTTTTTCAGTGCATTCTCTAGAATTTTGTTGAAGGCTTCTACTTTGCCATTCACCTGTGGATGATACGGTGTGATTTTTTTATGGTGAACTTCAAACTCTTCGAGCATCGTGCATATGGTGCTATTTATGAAATGCGTGCCTCGGTTGGTCATAAAAACTCTTGGGCACCCAAACCTAGTAATTACATGTTCAAATAAGAAGTGTGTATTTGTCTCCGTGCTGCTGTCTTTTACTGGTGTGGCTTCTTCCCACCTTGTTAGGTATTTCGTCGCAGTGATGATGTATATTTCCCTTGTTATTTTGGCTAGTGGGTTAATTGGTCCCACAAAGTCTATTTCCCATTTATCAAATGGATGTAATGTCACTTTTGGTCGTAACGACATCTCATCCCTTCTGTTGGGTTTGCCTATGCTTTGACAGACATCGCATTCCTGGCAGTACTATTTTGAGTCTCTGTGAATAGTTGGCCACCACAATCTTGCGCAGAGTACCTTTTACGTGGTAGATTTTCCTGCATAGTGTATTCCTACCAATCCCTCATGGGATTCTGCTAAAATTATTGGTTGTTCGTTCTCTAACACGTACCTTCGTAAAATGCTATCTGCACCCATTTTATATAGATGTCCTGTGATCAGTTGATAGTTGGTTGTGCGAACTACCAGGTTCTTCTTCTGGGCAGTGGTATATTCTTGCGATGTGGTACCTGTGCTCAAGTACTGGATGATCTCTGCGAAGTATTCATCAACACTATGTATTGAGAATAACTGTGCATCGGAAAGTTGTCTTCTAAGTTCATGGGTTATTCTCCATTTGTGACCCGTGATAGGTGGTCAAGTCCTGCATTCAGTTTTCCTGGTTTAACTATTACTTCGAAGTCAAATTATTTAAATAACAGTAACCATCGAAAAATTATCCCCCCCAACACTGGCTTGTTGAATAGGTATTTCAGGGCTAAGTGATCTATAAATATCTTAAAATGTTTTCCCGGTAGGTAGCGTCTGAACTTCTGCAGTGCCTAAACCATATCTAGGATTTCTCTTTCCGTCGTGTTATAATTTTGTTCTGAGTCAGATATTTTTCTTCTTGTGAATGCTATCGGGTGATCCAAGGCTCCTTCTCCTGGCTGCACTAAGATAGTTCCAAGTGCTATCACTGATGCATCCACATGCACATGGAATGTCTTTCCCCAATCTGGAAATACGAATATTGGTGCAATGACCATCTTTTCTTTCAGAGTATCCAGACCATGTTGACACTCGTCGTTCCATTGGTACTTTGTATCCTTCCTTAGAATTTTTTCCATTGGTTTTGTGATCTATGCATATCCTTTGATGAATTTACTGTAGTATCCTGTATGTCCTAACGTCGCTCGTAGCTGATAGACTATTTTTGGTGCTGGTAAATTAACGATGACTATGATCTTTTCCAGATCGACCAATATCCCTTGTTTGCATACTATATGGCCCAATAGTATCCCAAATGGTGTTCCAAGTATACATTTATTAATGTTTAGTGATATCTAACACTGTCTGCATCATTCTAGCATCAAGCGTAAAATTTCCACATGGTTTTTCAATAGACTATAGATTGTCCAATCATCCAATTATACTTCGAGAAACTGATGGATGGATACTTTAAATGCTGCGATAACCACTATAGAGAATATTGCTGGTGCATTCTTCAGTCCAAATGGCATGACTATATATTGGTAATATCCCCATTCCGTCGCAAACGTGGTCTTGTATCTATCCTCATGTGCTATCTTAATCTGATGGTAGCTTGAGAATCCATCAGTGAATGAGTAAGCTTCATGTCCCCCCACATTCTCTAACACTTCATCCATGAACGGTGTAGGGAATGGGTCATGTAGGCATGAATCATTCAACTTCCTCAAGTCAACACATATCCTAATCCCTCTTCCTTGTTTCTTGTCCTGTATGACCATCGGGCTTATCCATTCTGATTCTTCGACTGGTTTGATTATGCCGGCTTCGAGCATCCAGTTGATCTCCTCTTTAACTTTATGTTTATATATGAGGTTCAGTCTATATGGTCGCTATCTAATCGGTCTCGATTCAGGTATGAGAGGTATCTTCATCTCTCCCAGTTCTCTTGCTATACCCTTCATATCTGTAAATTTTGTAGGAAATAAGTCACTGCATTCCTGCAACAACTCTATGATGATTTCTATTGTTGGCTCATCCTAGTAGTCTCCAATGCTGGCCATTTTGGGGTGTTCAAATGTTCCGATGTTAACTTTCTTTACCTTGATTGGCACAGAAATAACTTCGAATTCTATGGGTGGTCCCTTCACATCTCTTTCACCTTCTACTTCTTCAATCTGAATCTGACGGGGGTCATCTTCGTCTGGTGCTTCCTCTTGTACATGGTAACATGACCGTAGTTCCTTGAATTTCTTCTTATTTCGCTGCTACTCTTCGGTAATAAGTTCTATTTCCGGTTTTTCAATGAATATGATTCCTCTGATCTGTT
This sequence comes from Picea glauca, assembly GCA_000966675.3. Classification (NCBI taxonomy): domain Eukaryota; kingdom Viridiplantae; phylum Streptophyta; class Pinopsida; order Pinales; family Pinaceae; genus Picea; species Picea glauca. Next base: position 18,672 of record JZKD02S1669639.1, on the reverse strand, counting down.
TCAGGGATACATCTATGTTGGGGTTCTCATGCTCAAATGAGAAAGTGACGGTAAAGTTCTGTTGCAATGTCGTCCATGTTGTAGTTCCTTTGCACAATTCTTGATTTGTATACCAGTTCGCTGGTATGCCCTCTAAAGTGTGAATTAAGTGGTGAGGCCATTCCTCTAGTGGTGTCATTTTCCACAAAGTTTTGCACTCCTCCAAGTGTTTTTCTAGTGTCCCTAGTCCTTCATATCTCCGGTGTTTATTGTTTTTCTGTTCTGCACTGAACCTTATGCGCAGTAACCACTTACATTGGTACTTGTTTGTGATAATCTCCTTGTGTGCACCCCACCATCTTATGGGTGCGGCCTTGAGTGCTAAATCCAATGCTAGTAGCCTCTGGTTCTCTAATACTTTGTCTTCATATTGTGTCAAGAATGTTTCCAAATCATTTAGTCTATGGAAACTGGGTGGTTCTTTGATTTCTATGCCTATCCACCGTACTACGTGGTCTATTATTGCACATATTCTCGTGGATACTTCATGTAGTCTCTGCTACCAGTTTTCTAACTTGGTGTCTGAATATGTTGTGCATGAAGTAATGTTGCGCCAACTAAGTACCCCATCTACAGTTGGGTTTATGTAATCCTCCTCGCACATAGTTGTTCTGTACAACTGACCAATCTCCTCTAAGTCCAGGCAAGTGGGTTCTATGAACTTTTCCCCTTTTGATGGATCTAGTGGTGTTATGACCCTGTAATCTTCGGATTCAAATGTCATTTTCCTTGTCTTCAAGTTAATTGTGGTCTGGTTGTCAAACGCCCAGTCCAGACTGAGTAGTGTCAGGTACTGTGTTGTGCCATCTACTATTTCGATGACTTCAAAGTTTGCTTTAGTGCACACTCCATCAAGTTCTACTGTTACTCCTTTCAGTCTCCCTATTGGTAGAACCCTATGTTGGTTTTCTAGTTTTAATTGGACATTTGAGTATCCCAATGTTGGCTCTCCCATGCATTGCTAGGTTTTCTTAGGTAGCACATTCACTTCGAATCCTAGTTCTAGTATGATGTCTCCCATATTGAAATCCCCAATGTTATCATTCAGCCTAAATTCCCTACTTGTTCTTCTTCTTGTGTGTAGATGATTAATAGTTTTTGGTTATAGCTTTTGTTCCATCTTGCTTCTACATTTCTCTAGGATGTTTTGCAATATTTTCACATATGAAGGATCACTTAACATTTTTATGCATGCTTTCAAAAAGTATTTGATAGTACTTACTTGTCCCTTGGGTGGCGTTCCTTTGGTATGATCCAATGATGGCAACATTTCGTATTTTATTTCTTCATGGAATGATTGCGCAATGGAAGTCGACATTATGTCCACCTTCTGAAATTCTTGTCTGGATTCCTTAAAAGTCTCCTTTTCTTTGGGTGCGTCGAACTACTTTCTTGGTTCGGTGTTCATCTTTACCCATTGGTTCTATGCGGGTTCTTGTCGGACTGTGTCGTTTCCTGTTTTTCGTTCCCCCATGGGTGACTATATTGATGTTCTGTCCATCCTCCCTTGCTATGTCTGAAATCCATTGAACATTCTAATTGTTCTGGTTCCTCTTTTCCTGGATATTTACTAATAGTTTCATACATTCCTTTGTCTCGTGATCCGATGCATGACAATACATACAAGTTGCTCATGGTAGGGGGAATTCCCGTGTATAATTTCCTAGTTGTTGACAGTTGTGACATGTGAATGGTCCTCTGCCACGTCCAAAACCTCCTTTGGCTCGTCCTCCTCCTCGATAGCCTGCTTGGTCCCCTCTTGGCGCATTGTACTGTGGTGCCTAATTATACTGCACAATATTATACTGGGGTTGTGCCAGTTTGTACTACAACTATGCATTATTGTATGGTTTTTGCACAGTATTGTACTGCTGCTACACAGTGTTGTATGGAGCTGGGGCTTGATTGAACTGTGGTGTTGCTTGCCTAGTCATCATTTCGACCTTACCCTGCATGTGTCTGATGTTCTTTCCCACATCAACTCCATAGTTCTACAATCTTTTTCATCGTGGCCCACTGAATTACAAAAGGTTCAATAAGAATTCTTTGGATCTGTCTGGTACTTTTTCATCATCGTGCAGTGATAAGGGTCGTGACCCAGTTTATTGTATATTTCATACCATAGTCCTCCATGTGGTAGCAGGTTTGGCATGCATGTTTCCATATACTGCGCAAATGTTGGACATTCATTCTTGTAGTGTCCTTTCGTCCTGCATGTGGTGCACCAAACGACTTCTTGTTTGTCCTTGTTCTTATTCTCGTTCAACTGAAATGTTAGGTTCTTCAAATCCTCCTTCAATTCTTCAATAACTGGGTCTGTCTGCTGGTAATGGTTCTCTTCTAGCTGCAAGGTTTCCTATAGAGCCTCGGCCTGCATCTGAAACATCCGCTGTCATAAGGGATATTTTAGGTGTGGGAGTAGTGAGTTGAAAAATAGGTGTCGGTGCTGCATCTCAGTCATAAGGTATTTTAACTTCCCCTTCAGTTGCTTGAATCTCTGGTCAATATCCCATACAGACTCTCTTGGTTTCTGTCTTATCTTGATCATCTCGTTCATGTACTGATCCCCTGAGCTTGGCCTCTGGAACTCATTAATCAATAAATTATTAATGTCTGCCAGTTTTCTCATCGTCCCAGGGGCACTGTTTGTGTCTAGACTCATGTACCAGTCTAGTGCATGGTCTCTGAGTGTGATCGCTAGCTGCACAAGTTTGGTATCTTCATCAATGATCTGTTTTGCCTCCCAAATCTTTGCACAAATGAACAAATGCTTCTCAGGGTCTTCTGTTGCTTCTCCTTGAAATTCTGGTAATCTAATAGTGAGATCGTGTCCTGCCATTATAAATACTGAACAACTACCTCCGTCGCACGGTGTAGATACTTGACTAGTACTGCCTGAACTGGCTCCTCCAGTTCTTGCTCCTATGGTAGATGTACTTCTTGCTGTCGGACTTCCTCCGAACTTCGGTTTTCTAAACTATGGTGTTCTCTTTGGTGTATTGGTCGCACATGGGTTTATGGGTTCCACAATGAAATTAATATGGAAAGGATGGCTATCTTCTCATCTGGTTCTTGGGCCTCTTGTTTTCCTCTCATAGTTTTTGCACAAGATTTCCTCAATCTGCTCCACAGCCTGAATATTCTCTACCTCTTCCTCATCTCTTTCCAAGCCCTCCCTCGTGGCTACGGATCTCTTCTTGGTATTCACATTGTATTGGTAGGGTACTCCGCTACGCGTCGTTCATGATGATGCCAAGATCCACTTAATATGGTTGTCATCCATCAATATCGGGTCCAATAATTCCTCCTCCTTATTTCCTTTATCCTCACCTTCATCCATTTATCCTCTCTCTGTTAGTGCTTCCCCCCTTCTCCCATGCATGCAAGGAAGTAGAGCTGTTTGATTCCATTGTCATTACACCTTTGTTATATAATAGTATTTTAATAGAGGTATACATTGATTGAATGTACCTTCCTCGGGGTCTGCATAGAAATTCCTTCTCTACTACGCTGTATGACTTCGCTGTGTTGACTGCAAACTTTGTGATGAAGCCTGCCACAATACTGTCAAGCCAAAAGTCAATTATGCGGGTGAATTTGTTGTTCACCTATTGTAACTGCTCAACTTGTATTGGGGTCCAATCTAGCTGTCAGATCCGGTTCATTGCGTGGATATATTTCAACCTTAGTATCCACTCCTGCAGTAGGTGGGGAAAATCACAGAAAAAGACTTCGCGTAAATTCGTAAACATGTATTTATCAAGATATTTGCGAGGTGTGATGATAGGGTTTCTATTGTCTTTCTGGACAACCTCTAGCTCTTTAGTTCTCAACCGGCCTTTGATTTCTTCTTTCGTGGGGTTCCACGGTCTCAAAATTCCCTTCTAGTGGCTCAACAGTCTTCTGGTTTCACTCATTCTTTTCTCATGCATTCTATCTCATCTATTCAGTCCTCTCTTGTTCCTCTTAACATGTCAACATAACCATTTTTTGGTTTAATGAACTGTTCTTCCCTACTACCTGCGTTGTTGACCCCGGGTTCATATTCTTCAGGGTACAAACAAGCCTAAAACTATCGGCCCTTCTGGTAAACCAGAAGGCAACACAATACATAGAATGCACTGTGCAGTCTCACCTGAGATAGCTTTAAATGGGTGGCTATAAGACTCAATTATTTACAACCTAGGATTGAGCGAGAGATATGGAATCTGTATTCTGAGCCATTTAGTCTAACTTGTGCTACAATCAACTGTTATTCTCTTTTGTATTTTAACCACCGTGGCATCTTTTCTTGATATCCCAACAACAATTAACTAAGCAATATAATAAACCATTCATTCATTACACCTAGCATTTAACTACTAAAAGTATGAAAAAGATATGAATGCATTCATCACATTACATAGATATTACCATGGTTCACCCCCTCCTAGGCTACGTCCACAAAGATTTGTCTCTTGGCTCTCTTATTATGGTAGTTCTGCAATTCTCATGCCGCGCGCTTACAAATATCCTCATATGGGTAAGATCTATATGAGGCGAACTAGATCACACTAGGCTCCTCGTCTTGCAATCTAATCCTCAAGATCTGCCTTCTCTCCTCTGCTCTAATTCAACCATTTACAAAAGTGGTTCATCAAAAAACATTACATACCATATCGACCTCTACATAGGTAGTGAACTAAACCTCCCCAAGATACCTGAGTATATATATATGGGGCTCTTCATCCATTTACACAAAACCTTACAAAAAACCTAACCCTATTGTCGTTAGGTCTTCCTTCTCTGCATGCGTTCTTTTCTTCCTTCCAACTGTCGCCTCCTTGTTGCATGCATGTGTGCTGTGCTTCTTACTAGTTTTTGCTTTCTTCTTGCATGCTTTATTTCCCATGATTTCTCTTCCAGCTGTCATTCTTCTTTGTGCACGCCTTATCTCCCACTTTGGTCTACTGCCAACAGTGTGCAATCTTTGAGAATCCTTCAATAAATCTCCTATAGTAGCCTGCAAGGCCCATGAATGATCTGACCTCTATCACATTCTTTGGTGCTGACCATTATCTAATCGCTTCTATCTTCTGAAGATCCACTGCTATCCCATCCTTTTAAATGATATGGCCCAAATGATGAATTTACTTATGATAAAATGAGCACTTGCTCAATTTGGCATACAATTGATGCTCCCTTAATACTTGCAACACCATCCTCAAATGATTCTCATTCTCTTCTTTTGATTTAGAGTATATAAGGATGTCATCCAAAAATACAATGACAAACTTGTCTAAATATTCTCGGAAAACACCATTCATTAAGGACATGAAAATAGTTGGTCCATTTGACAGCCCAAATGGCACCACTGTGAAATCATAATGACCATACCTTTTCCTGAAGGCAGTCTTGATGATATATTCCTCCTTAATCCTTACCTAATGGAATCCTAACCTAAGATATATCTTTGAAAATATCTTTCCATCCTTCAATTGATCAAAGAGATCATCAATCCTTGGAAGAGGATACTTGTTCTTTATAGTCACTTTATTCAACTGTCTGAAATCAGTACACAATCTTAATGTCCCATCTTTTTTCTTCTTGAACAATATTGGGGCACCCCAAAGTGACACACTTGGGTGTATATACCCCTTATTCATAAGTTATTCAAGATGCATTTGCAACTCCTTCAACGCTGGTGTACTCATTCTGTAAGGAGTCTTTGACACTGGAGCTACTCTAGGCATTAAATTTATACAGAAATCAATATCTCTCTTTGGGGGTAGTCCTGGTACCTCCTTGAACACATCTTCAAAATATTCCAGGATTGCATGATCTTCCAAAATTGGCACCTTATCTTTAGGTGTCTCTTCCATATGAGCTGCAAATATTTGACACCCTTTTCTGTAACATTTCTTCAGTTGCAAAGCTGAAATTTATCTGATGGTTACTGCCCTGGGAATTCCCTGCACTTTTCTTAGGCTCCCTTCCTCATCCAGGCAAGTAAATGTCTTGTTATGATAGTCTAGGATAGCATGATGCTGGTCCAACCAATCCATCCCAATTAGATAGTCATAGGAACCTAAAGGAAAGATGTTCAAATATTCCCTGGTGTTCAGTCCATTCATGTCCATAAGACATGACTTAACCATCTCATTAACTTTCCTTTTGGCTCCAGTAGCCAGCTGCACCAACCAAGATTTTCCATGCTTACTTCTTGGAAAATGAAAACTTTCCACCATCTTAGGATCTATATAACTATGAATAGCTCCCGAATCAATTAAAATAGAAATGGTTTAGTTGTTGATCATACCTTTCACTTCAATCATATTCGATTAATACTCTGCTTGCTCATTGTCTAGAGTTGCATAGATCCTTGGTACATTTCTTCCCATGTCCTCCATTTTTTCAGCTTGTTGTACATTGTGGACAATCCTCACTTTTTCACCTATGTGAGTACAATCTCTGAACATATGATCTCCTTTACAACCCCAACATTGAATAGGTGGATCCCTTGGTCTTTGACCCCCTGTCTCAATCGTTCTGGGTTCTATAGAAGTTGGATGTCCCTGAGTATTATTTCTGAAGAATGGTGGATTAGTTCCCTTCGTCCTCTGATTCATCTTGGATTTATTTTTGTGTTCCCAAGATTTTTGGAAAGTTGGCCTTGATTTTTGTTGATCATATAGGAATTTATCTCGCCTTATGGTCTCCTCCAATGTCTTGGGATTGTCATACTGTATTTTTTTACTGATGAATGATGACAATACACTCAAATACCTCTGAATCTTAATTGTCTCATCCTTGATGAAAGATACATACTTCAACAGTTCTAAAAAGATTCTTTCATATTCATCTATGGTCATACTCCCAAGCTTGAGTTCAAAGAACTATTTCATTTTCTTGTCATAGTATATGTTAGTCAAGTATTTCTTCTCAAAATACTTCTTGAATTCCCTCCAAGTAACACTTTTCTCTTTAATGTGTTGCACCTACACAAGCTTATCCCACCACATGAATGCCTTTCCCTTGAGTTGATATATGGAAATTCTACCTTCTTCATGAGAAGAATAATTATTCAATTGAAAATACTTTCTCATTCCCAACAACCATGTCACTGCATCTTCATCCTTCTTGTGCTCACCATCAAATGTAGGAGGTTTGATTTTGTTCATTTCTCCTCATAGCTCATCCACCCCAGACCCCTTATGCTTCCTGACATGGGATGGAATTGATCCGCTATGTTCTCTCTTACTGGAATGTCTTGGGGAGTGACAATGATGTCTGATAACACTTTTGGTTCTTCTTTTATCATCAAGAGACTTGTGACTTCCTAATTTGCTTGAGCCACTCTCTTTATCCAATTTATTTTATATTCTATTCAATCTGTACAATTACTTCATGTTGAAATCCTCTTGCTTCTCCCTAGCTCTCATAATCCTTTCATTATCATATTTATGGCTTTGGACATCCTTCTGTAAATTTTTAATGGTCTCTACCATATTCATGTTTTCATCCCTTCCTTCTCCATGTCAATTGAATTTTGTTCCTTCAATGCCCAAATGGATCCATCCCTCCGATCTCATCTTCCTAGATGTAAGTCCCTTGTGCCTCTTCCATTTCTATAGAATCTGTGTTGATCTTAATATGATCTAGTTGTTGTTAACTCTGCAAAATGTGCAGCCAACAAAACTTTGTCAGACTAACTGTTTCAACAATCTCATGAAAAATATGAACCATTCTGGTTCAATAATATATCAGAACTATTTATTCTTATTTCCTAAAGAATTGAATTCCCAGGTCAATTTTCTGGGTGAATATTTATATTCTACTGTCCAATACCTTTCCAATGCCTACTCCCACGCTCAATTCCGAGTCTTGAGAAAAACATTATGGTTATTTGAAAATTTCCCATTAATTTTTTTGTTCACCCTTCATCTTGGCACACCTCTGCGCTGTAATTATGCATTTTTGCACCTAATCCATTGGATTTTTTGTAAGAGCTCAATTGGGTTTCTTCATATACATCTTATGGACACTTTGTCTAAGTTTCACCTTTTTCTGGGTTCTAGAATGTTAGTTACAACCTGCTGAAGTTCTAGACCAATTCGTGTTTTTGGTATGGAATGCTACATGTACCTTATTTTCCATATTAAACACTTTTAGAATGCCTGAAAAGTTAATTCAGATTTGGGACTATATTCTATGGTTCAATATATTTCCATTGACTTCTCCTTCTCCTCAATCTGATTCTGGAGCAGAAAGTTATGGCTCTTTGAAGTTAGTTGGGTCTTTAAAATTTACCCTCCATTGTTTGTGTTGTAACTTTATCATAAAATCTTCGTTTGACGAACGGTTTACACCATTAGAAATATCTCTCTGAGATATTTTATTTGATATACAAAGACATAGTGTACCCTTGTATAGTTTGTTCTCGTGGTTTTTGCATTGCTAAAAACGCTCTTAAGGGCCTAAAAAATGCGCTGCAAAAAGATGACGTTCAAATGATATAAAATGTCGCAGAAAATCGTTGGTTTTCTGCTATTGTTCACCCTCTAAACAACTTTGCACGCAAAAATGTCAACCTGTACGCCCATATTTAGCATGCACAAAAACACCACAAGATAAATCATGTTGTGCGCACCTATAACCACTGTGCATCACTTCTCTGTCGCGCCAATAACTGCACACTACTTTTGTGTCGCGTGCCAATATTCACCGTGCATAGTTTTGGTTCTTGCACAATTACCTGTTGCACACAGTTTTTGTATCGTGCACTGATATTCCGTGCACATTTCACTCTATGCACTGCACCATGCCAAATTTTAGTATGCCCCTACCATGCACCAATAGTCTGCGTGCACCATTTCCTACACTGCCGTGTGACAACTTATACTCGTATTGCGTGCGCACCAACCAAACTCCTCTGCGCTCTGCCAATATTGCACACAACACACACACCATTATTATGTGTGTGCACACCACGCAATGCTAAATTTAGCGCATGCACCTGCACACCAATATGTTTTTGCGCAGTACCAAAATTTAGTGCGCGCACCCGCACACCAACATTTTTCCGTGCAACGCCAAAATTTAGTGTGTGCACTTGCACACCAACATTTTTCTGTGCAGCGCCTAAAATTTAGTGCGCACACCCGCACACCAACATTTTTCCGCGCTGTGCCAAAATTTAGTATAACACAAGCTTTTTACTACGCATCATGCATTTTTAGTGCACCCACCTGCACACATACATTTTTATGCGCATCAATTCCTTGTGAATTCTGCTGCAGAAATTGGGGCTTTTGCTTAACTTTTCCCCAATTTTTACCATAGACATTCTACAACTATGAAATTTGTTCAATTTCACCCCGATAACACTAGTTCAACTTCTGCAACAACAAATTGTCGCGGTTTGATATTTCTGGAACGAATTTTTCTCAAACTCAAGTCACGAATTGAGAACTTTAATTACTAATCTCGCTCCAACTATCATGGATTTACTGTAACTTCAAATTCAACCAATTCCAGGTCTGCATTTGTGAGAAAATATATTAAATCAATAATATCTCACCATATGGCCGAATTTCTCAATTTTCCCATGAATTTAACAACATAAATTGGGGCTTTTCCCCAATTCCGCCAAATTGTTGTTACTTTTTACCATGGACGCTCTACAAACTGAAATTTGGCCACTTTGAAATCAATCCTCTGTGACATTTCCCTTCAATTCAACTTCCTCGGCCCATTCAGGCTCAGTGTTGAAAACTAAAGCTCTAATACCATATTGTAACATCCACAGCAACCTAGGTCGGGGCATGCTACTCCTGAGAACGCTTTCATTCTCTCTGTGGAACATACTGTAACATACCCAACATCCAACTAAGATATGCCACTTAAATTTTTGGAACTGCATGCAATTAAAACATATACACACAAACTCTTGTGAAAATTTATATATAAAACGTAAATAGAAAAATACATTTTGTAAATGCACATATTCATATTGAAATAACAATAAATGTATACATGCAGCATATACAGGCAATACCCATAAATATAAATAAGTTATAAACACACATAGGATAAACCCATAAAAATAAACATGTAAATGACAATGCATCATGTAAATTTATCACATAATTGACACTTATCTTGGTAAGAATATCACCAACTGTGTGCAGACCTTCCATGAACCTCCCAGCCTTAGACCACACTGCTCATCACTCTCAACAACGGGTCACCCCTGAGATGGGACTAAACTCCACCCAAGTAAAGGGATTCCTAACCAGGCTAATGGTTCATAGACAACAGGAAATACTCTATCACTAGTGCCCACTCAAACTAACAACCTACAGTCCCTCATTCCCCACACGCCTGCCCACCCAGGAAGTGTGCCCCTTCTCTTCTCAACAGTCCTTCGACTACCCCACTTCCTTTCCGGGCTTCACCAACAGGCCGGACATGAAGTCTCAGAGCACTATAGCTACAGTTTAGCACCTTCAGGAAATCAATTCCCAACAATTCTCTCACCCAGAGAGAAATTTACCCTGATAACCCTCCTCTTCAATATCCCATGGGCTTGACCACCCTCTTCTTCAGTCCATCTCCCAAGCTAACCAGGTACACAAACAAGTATGGATATGGATACAGGTTTAGGTACAGTCATGAAGGTTGTTGAGCCTCTAAATTGACATCCCCTCTACCCTATTATACTCCTCATCTATACCTTTTTGGCTTACCTAAGCTTGGATAAATGACAAAGAACCCTACCATTAGACATTAATGAGGTCATAAGGTAAAGTATAATTAATTTATGCATTTTTGTGGTTTATTGAGCTAGGAGACTAAATGTTTCATGTACTAATGTTTCAATTTGCCATGTATAACCTTTGACCTCTAGATGAGTCCAGCCTTTCTATACCAACTTAGCTATCTGGTACTTATGTGCTAGATTTCCACTGTCTGAATCCGGTACCAAGCACACTTTCCATTCAGATCCAATATTGAATCTCACCTGTCGCGATCTGGTACCAATGGTTGCAGACTGTCATGATCCGGTACCAACCATTTGTGCACTGTTCGGATACGATACTATTTACCGAATCTCCCCTGTCATGATTCGGTACCGATATAGGAAGCACAATATACCAATTTTAGCTCCAGATCGTACTAAAGATAATTGTTGGATGTTTGTTGAATCATTAAAGCTCTAGCAAGGTTATGATAAGCTTGTTTGTCTATTGCTTCATCCTCATACACTTCGTGTCATGAGGATGAAGCTTAAAATATGTAACCGAATATATAAATTTGACAATTGACTGATTTGCTAAAGATTTCATCTCCTTGTGTTTCACGACTAAGACTATTTAAATAGTCATGGCAAGGATGGTGGAGGTAGTAGAGAGTTAGAATAACACAGTATGTGAAGCAATGTTACATATTGTAGAACACATTCTAAGTTGAAGTTTAATAGAAGGATGTCAATTATTTCCAGGCCTTGATTATTTATGAATGAATGTGAGTTGAGTTGTTAGCATAGTTTAATTTTATGTTTTGAAATCTAAGTAAGAGGAATGCGTGGATTGGAAGAAAGCTTACTGTAGACTCTAGTCGCCGACCTATTGAAGCGGCAAGGGCCTACCACTCAAAAAAGGTCATCATCCTTATAGATTAGTGTTAGTAGTTGAATTCAACAGTATAGATGTTAGATTAGCTGAATCTTAATTCTTTCAGATGATAGCAGTATAGCTTAGACTAGGATTTCAATCATACGATTGTTTGGAGATCTTTACTTACTCTGTTTTGCATATGTTCTGCTTTTATGAAGTTGATTTTTTTTCATGGACATAAATGTTGGTAGCAATAGTTAGACATATTTGGAGGAGAACTAGTGAAGTTTACAACGGCACATTGTGAACCACAACATACTCAGTATATTGACTATTGAACTACCCATGCTATGTCTTGATGATTGATGTGTGATTTCCCTTTCAGAAGTGTGATTGCAAAGTTAGTTTTATGGGTCAGATAGCATAGTTGATCTTTCAAAAGAACTCCATCTCATACTTGCATGTGCCATAATGGAGTAGATAGCCTCTCTGTGAAAGACAACCAAAGTGTGTTTTGATTTTTTAGTTTGTCTTATTTCCAGCATGCTTAATCTAGAATAGTTCTATACTCATGACATTAGAATTACCTTTCTTACTGGTGTCTTGTAACTCTATTGATTACGAATCCTAGATTGATAATTAATGAGTGCATTATACTAAACATATAAGTAGCACAACATTTTGGCGCCGTTGTCGGGGAGTTGCAAATGGTAGGAAGTGATTTTTAGCTTAGATTATTTGCATAGTTTTTGAATGATTTCAAAGGCTTCTTGAGGGAGGAGGAGAAAATGTTTAAGACGCGAGTGAAGAGCCACACAACCACTAGAGTGGAGTTATCTGAAGCCATGTTGCCTTCTTACCTTCTAGATAGAATTAGGATTTCAATTTAGTTAAGAATCAAATTTCCATTTTATGCATAGATATAGAGATAATAAGGGTAGATTTGTAAGCTCTAAAGATTCAAAAACAACCCCCCCCACTAATCCAACTGACATTGGTGCAGGAAAAATTCCACTAGGAAAAAGTTCAAAGGGAGCCATCAAGGATCCAGAAGAAGAACCTAAAATGGAAGAATCAACATTGGGGTGGGAAAAATGTGAATCTATTGAACGTTCACACACAAAATCCAGTTTCTGAACCATCTATCAGTGGAATGGCAGAATAAGAAGGAAATGAAGCCACTGAAACTGATACCTTCGGGTTTCCAATCTTGGATATTTCCAAAAACATCAACATGAAGAATATCCCACTATCATCATTACCCACTTTAAGGGGTATGTCAAATGAAGATCCAGATTTATTTTTATTCGAGTTTTACATATTATGTAGAAGCTATAACTACTCAGACGATGCCCAAAAACTTAAGATATTTCCTGCTACAATGAAAGATTCATCCTTAAGATGGTTCATGATCTTAGGAGAAAATACAATCCTCTCTTGGGATTAGATGAAAGACACATTTTTACATAAATACCAAGACTATTGTAAGGATAATGCTAAACATGACATTTTTAAAATGCAACAAACAGAAGATGAAAGCCCTGAAGACTACTTATAAAGGTTCTTATACAACTACCAGAAATCAAAATTATTCACCACAGACCCAGCTCTAGTAAGAACAATATTTTTGAAGTGTATTAGAGATGACTGCATAGAAGTTTTAAATTTGTTAAGTTTAGGAGATTTGCACCAAAAGACTTTTGCAGAGATTGCAGATTACTGTAGAAGATACTCAAGAGGACAAGCTAAAACAGGAAAAGCACCAAGAGATTCTTTTAGCAGAAATACAAGACAAAGCTCAGGAACTGTCACTAGAATTGATTTAGGAAAATTATTAGAAAAATTTAAAACAAACATCTTGAGAAAAATCAATAACCAGTTAGATACCCTAAAACTGAAAAAGAAACAAGAAGAAGATATTGTTTTAGCAATATTTTGTCCTAGATGCCGAAAGAGGCATGGTGAGAAAGAATGTCCATCAAATTTCATAGAAATCTGTGGCCTGTGTACACTAGATCACCCCACATCTAAGTGTCCAACTTTGTTTGAATTACAAGCCATGTATAGGGGAGGAGGAGTCCCACAAGAACAATCATACCCTTCCAGAAGACCTTGGAGAGCACAAAAACCCAATGCATTTTATGACCCTAATGCACAATATCAACAACAACAATGGGGTCCTTCCCCAATGACCTATCCACAATGGACACCTCAACAAACTCAAACTCAACCTTGGCAACAAGGTTGGAGGGGGCCTGTGTATGGAAATCCTTCTTACCCTACATATCCATAGTATCCTACAAACATTTCCCAATTACTACCTGGATTCAACCCACCATAGATGCAAGCTTTACTCCCACCTCCTATACAACAACAATTTACAACCCCCTTTAACCCTAACTAGCAACAACAAGCACCTATAAATGCCAATCAACAGCCACAAAACCAAGCTACCCACAACCCTCTAAGACCAACAACAATCCTTGCCCAGCCAATCCCTAACCCCAATAATCAACCCACCCACCCTGTGCAAAATACAGAAGTTCAAACCTTTCCCACCTATGAAATTCAACTACGATCAAGGAAAGCTGTAAATCAATCAAATCCTGCAGTAATAATTTAGGAAGAAAATGATAATCATTCTGAGGAAGAAAACACTCAAACCACCCCTACAGAAGAAGAGACCCCCCCTTCTATTCCAATCACTTCTCAGTCTATACGAGTACCTTAACAAGTTAATCTTCCACCCTACTCTGAAAGACTATTAGTAAAGAAACCTAACCCACCCTTGCACAAAGATATAGAGGATGAATTACAAAATGTATGTATAAAAATACCTCTACTGCAAGCCATTAAGGATATCCCCATATATGCCAAAATCATAAGGGATCTTTGCCTTAAGAAACCAGGAAGGAAGAATAAGGAACCTCCCCTTGTTCAGGTGGTGGGACAATTATCTGAATTTATTTCTGAAATGCCATACAAATATAATGACCCTGGGAACCCAATAGTCACTGTTGAAATTAATGATATTTCTTTACCAAACACACTCATTGATTTGGGTGCAACAATTAATGTAATGCCTTTTGACACTATGCAAAATCTCCAAATCAACCAGTTAAGACCAACCCAAACCATGATAGAGTTGGCAGATAAGTCAAACATTATCCCTGCAGGAAGTTTATATGATGTCACAGTCACTCTAGCTTCTTGGGAATATCCAGTAGACTTTCTAGTCATCTACTCTAAATCATCCTCCAAACTAGGACACCCTGTGGTTCTTGGTCGTCCTTTGCTGGCCACATCAGATGCCTTTATCAGTTGTCGGTCTGGTGAGATGACTATATCCAATGGCACACATAGCCAAAAGCTTGTCCTCTTTCATCCTACCCAACCAACACAGGAGATACCTGTCTGGTTAGAAAACCCTTATGGAGAAGAAGATTGCATCAGATCCCTGTTAACACTTGAACAAGTAAGAGGAATGAAAGAAAAATAAGATGAACAAGTCTTAAGTTTATTTTTGGCTGATACAAATTGTATTGAATACCCGAGGTCTTTTGCAGAATTGTCACACATTTTCAGTTCTGAATTTCAACAAACCTGGCACCCTGATATCACTCAATTATATACTTTATCACCAGCTTCCTCAGAGAAGGAAGAAAATACTGAACTTGTTGAGATTATCCTAGGAAAACTTTTGTATATCAACTCTAGTTTGGAACCAGAACAAAAGACACAAGTAATTGAAATGCTCCAAAGACAATTTGATGCCTTTGCATGGGATTATGCAGACATGAAAGGCATTCACCCTGACACATGCACACATCATATCTACACTAATGAACAAATCATACCAGTTAGACAGCCTCAATGAAGGATGAATCCAACCCTTAAAGATATTGTAGAAGAGGAATTGAAAAAACTCCTTCAATACAATCTCATATACCCCATTTCAGATAGTCAATGGGTGTCTCCACTTGTCATAGCTCCCAAGAAAAATGGTAAGTGGAGAATATGTGTAGACTTCAGGGAGTTGAACAAAGCCACCCATAGGGATTATTTTCCCTTACCATTTATTGATCAGGTGTTGGATACCTTGTTCGGAAAGAAGTATTTTTCATTCCTGGATGGGTTTAGTGGTTATAACCAAATACAAATAGCACCCGAAGACCAGGGGAAGACCACTTTCACCTACCCATGGGGAACCTATGCTTATAGGGTTCTTTCTGTTGGACTTTGCAATGCCCCAACCACTTTTCAAAGGGTTTTCCTAGCCATTTTCTCTGACTTGACCAATGATTGCGTGGAAGTCTACATGGATGACTTTATAATCCATGGAAAAGACTTCCAGGAAGCTTTGACCAATCTAGAAAAAGTCTTGATTAGGTGTAAGGAAACTGATATTTCCCTAAGTAATGAAAAGTCAAAAATGTTTCTCACTGAAGGTATTGTTTTGGGACATCACATCTCTGGTTCTGGAATGAGAGTTGATCCAGAAAAGATTCATATTATCACACAAATCAGAATACCTTCCTCACAAAAGGAAGTTCGTAGCTTTTTAGGGCATGCGGGCTACAATAGAAAATTCATTCCAAATTTTACAAGCCTAGCTACCCCTTTATTCAAATTATTATCTAAAGAAGACGAATTCAAGTGGGATGATGAATGCCAAATATCTTTTGAGATTCTAAAACAGAAATTGTCAACTACCCCTGTATTAAGAGGACCAAATTGGTCCCTTCCTTTTCATATCTGTACCGATGCCTTAGACATTGCTCTTGGGGCAGTTCTTGGACAAAGGGAAAATCAAATGCCTTATGCTATTTACTTTTTTAGTAAAATATGTCTCCAACTGAAGTTAATTATACGTTCACACAAAAAGAATTGCTAGCTGTGGTCCATGCTATCAACAAATTTAGACACAATATTACAGGATATCAAGCTTTTGTACACACTGATCATTCAGCCATCAAATTCTTAATGAACAAACCTGTAACAAATCCTAGAGTTACAATATGGTTGTTATTATTATAAGAGTTCAATATCAACATTATTGATAGACTTGGTAAGGATAATCTTGTGGTTGATTTCTTATCTAGAATGATTCATCTAGGAGATAACGCACTAGGAGAAGATAACTTTCTTGATGAAAATTTGTTTGCTATTTCTACATTCACTCCTTGGTATGCAGATGTAGCTAACTATCTTGTGACAGGGAAGATGCCTCAAAAATTGTCTCCTAGAGAAAAATAGAAAGTAATTCAGCTAAGTGCAAACTATATGTGGCACGATGATTGTCTCTACAAAATAGGACCAGATTTGGTAATCAGGAGATGTGTAAGGGAAGATGAAATTCATGATATCTTACAAGCCTACCATGATGGTCCTTGTGGAGGACACTTCGTAGACAAGAGGACCTCTTATAAAGTTCTGCAATCTAGTTATTATTGGCCTCATATTTTCAAAGATGCTAAAACCTATGTATCCAATTGTGATGAATGCCAACGAATGGGTAAGCCTACTGCACAATACCAAATGCCACTTCAAGCCCAAGTATTCATTGAGCCTTTTGAGAAATAGGCATTAGATTTTGTAGGACAATTAACCCTGCATCTAAAAAGAGAAAAATACATACTTGTATGTACTGATTATGTGACTAAGTGGGTTGAAGCAAAAGCTTTACCAACTGCAAGTGAACAATCAGTGGTAGATTTCCTTTTTAATGATATCTTTACTAGATTTGTTGTACCTCGAGAAATTGTGACTGATCAAGGAACACAATTTACCTCTAATCTCATCAAATTTGTTACAAAACAGTACCAAATTAAACATAGGAAATCTACACCCTACCATCCACAGGAAAATGGACAAGTAGAATCTACCAACAAAGTTATTGAGTCCATTATTACCAAAACAGTACAACTACACCACAAGGACTGGGTTGACAAATTACTAGAAGCCTTATGGGCTTATAGAATTACCTAGAGAAATACAACAGGACATACACCCTATGAGTTGGTGTATGGGAAGCAGGTACTTCTCCCCATAGAATTCTAGATCAAAACCTTCAGGAATACAATACAAGTTAGCATGAACTTGGATAAATCCTAGCAACAAAGACTCTTGCAACTTAATGAGTTGGACGAAATCAGGCAGGAAGCACTTCAAAGAACCACCCTCATTCAAAAGTAGAGAACAAAATGGCATGACAAGTATCTCAAAAAGAAAAAATTTCAACAAGGAGATTGGGCCTTGTTGTATGGCAACAGATTCAAGAGCTTCAAAGGTAAGTTAACTACTCGTTGGATGTGACCCTCTGAAATTGACACTGTCTATGACAATGGTTCAATCAAGATAAAGACAATTGATGAAAAATAGACACCACTACTTGTGAATGGTCACCAGTTGAGAATTTATAACAAACCCCTATCAAGAGAGGAATTTTTGACTCGTATACTATAGAATTCAGATATGCAGGTGATCAGTAAGGAATAAGACCTTCCTACTGATACACATTTATTGATTGGTTTATTTTTAAAACTTTTGTACATAGGTTAGGATTGTGTTTTGTTAATAAGATGAAGGTAAAAATGGATTCTTACCTCCTTTTGTTTTACTTTCGCATTTTATCTTTGTAAGTAGATTTCTATAATTTATTTGATCCTTCAAGAACTTGCTAAACATCAATTTGTAGGCATCAACAATACTCTGGTACCAACAGTCCTGTCCTGGTCCGGTACCAGAAATTTGTCCTTATACGGTACTATCAGGACACATCACCTAATTGACAAGGAATGATACGAATATTTCAAAAGCTTATGTCAATTAATATGAAGTATGAAGCCATGCAACAACCACTTAATATGGAACCAAGAAGTCAAATTCAACATCAAATGGCAGCTCTTATGAAGCAATAATTTCTTTTGGTTTTGTTGCTGACTAAAGGGAAGTATCTTTAATTTCTTTTGGTTCTGTTGCTAGCTAAAAGGATGAATTTTTAATTTCTTTTGGTTCTGTTGCTATTTAAAAGGAA
>JZKD02S1669638.1:722725-735942 GCA_000966675.3 Picea glauca | reverse complement strand
ATAAAAAAAAATATAAAAAGTGATAAATAAAAAATAAAAAAGCAAAGACAAGTGATTAACTGCTAAGAATATTTTAACATTTTTAATTGTTAAGTGATTAACTGCTAAGAATATTCCAGCATTAAAAGCTGATTAATTATGCCGATCTCCAATAAATATACACCTTTAGACATAATAAGAATAAACATAAAATGCTAAAAAAAAAAACAAAAAAAAATAAAAACATTAGCCGTTTATATTAACCAACCTATTCTAATTTTAGTTTAACACGAGTTCTGAGTTTAACACGATGTGGGCAACACAGAAAAAGCTCAGAGATGAACGACTCTGCAGTTTGTGCCCATTCATTCTTTACAGGGAATTGACATAACGACAGTTTTTCCGTATTTCTTCGAGACTTCCAGTCTTTACAGGGAATTGACATAACGACAGTCCTTCCGTATTTCTCCAAGACTTCCAGTGAGTGGATTATTCTCAGACAAAGTTATGAGGGCGCGCTCGAATTGAGAGAAAAAATACTGGTTATCTTGCGCCATTCTATTAACATAATCTGAGGTTCGGTTGTCCGAAAGCAAGCGCTGATCAACGAGCAACAATCCCTTATTGGCCATCAAATTCTTGTAGTAATTGTTATCAAATTTCATCGGGGTGCCCGGGTCGTTCCGAGAGTATAAGACTTCTGTGGGTTCTGGATTTGGCGTGGGGCATCTACCTTTCAAATAAATTGCGTAGTCTGGATCAATGGATGGATCAATCGTTGGGTAAAGCCTGTTCACTAAATTCACACAGTGCGTCCTGCCAACAGTGTGAGCTCCTGCACCATATAAAGGTTACATGGAGATCATGTTAATCATCACGAGAAACAAGTAATTTTATAGATAAGTATGGATAATCAAAGAAGTGTATCAAACCTAGGAGTGCCACAGTTCCTTCTGCATCGATTCCTAGGGTTTCGAAGCGATCCAAGACCGTGTCGAGGCTGTCGTTATGCAGCGGCATGTATTTCTCAGTCACTGCTGCGCTGCTTTCTTGACTATCTCTCCTTCCTGTTTTAAGAGCCATGCGCGGTCCTCCCAACTGCGTCGTCAAATCATAACAGAAAGTTGTATGATTAATCTCAATTCCCAGTCAATTACAACGCATTGAGTTTTGAGTAGTTAAGAGTTTTCAGCTTTTCATTGTATCTATTTTGAAATTCAATCGAAAAACAGTACTCGGTAGATTGAAAAAGTGCCCGAGTTTCCAACAAAATTCAGCGTCTCACCATGACGGTTCCTTCCCTCACAGCGAGAGTGATAATGTCAGCACAGGACACCACTCCAGGACATTCCTCCTCTACAGCATTCTTGATGGCGTTCACGTACTTAAAATTGCGCATACCAAAATTTCTTTCAGATTCTTGCTCCGACACCAAACTATGAGTGGTTTCTAACAAAATGGAGGCATCGCAAGACTATAAAACACCAACAACATCTCAATTAGCTCAGATAAGTATCACATAGAATCCTGATCTATCAAATTCCTAGAGATAGCAAGATCATATAATCAACTGAAATTAAAAATAGGTAGAAAAATTTAAACAATAATGTTCCTACCTCCACCATGCAATCGTGGAATATTGTTCTGAGCCAGGAAACAGCAGTGTTGCCATGCTCATGATAGAGTTTATCGACTTGGTCTTTGATAATATCCTCGGCGCTTGGGCACAGCGTTTGGTAATAACCCTCCATCAATCCCGTTTGCTGAGCAGTACATGTATTTCCTGCTCTCCAGACGAACAAGATGAAGATGCCCAACAACTCAAATCTCGCCATGATACTCTTCACAATCCTTCCTGCTGTGTAAGTAATGTGGAGTACACTGAAGTACTCAGCCTATCAATGCCATATTTATAACCTTTGATGACCAATTTTCTAAGGTTTCATTTGAAAGCCATCCACCGACTCTGATATTAAATACTAAAAAGTATTCAAGCTCGACCCATGATCAGGTGGGCTGTGGAGTGGAGTTTCAAGATAAATGCCCTGTACAAGCTCTGTGCAGAAATGGAATCTCCCAACTTGTGCCGCTTGAGATAGACATATATTTAATTTCAACGAGCATTGTAGGACATGCATTTCCAATATTAAAGACAAGACAGAGTTAATTAATATGCCTTGACCATAGACAAACAGATATGCCAAACATTTAATAATGCTGATTGGGGCAACTCACTGGCTTCTCTATTGGACAGAAAAAAAGGGCAATATATCATGTATTAAGATAAGTTGTTGGCACATGATCAAAATCTCTTGTCCATTGGTTAACAATGCACTGAACAATTTTAGTGCATAAGAATTAGCACCAACCCACTTTTGGATGCTTTTTTTTCACTTTAATGATAAGGAAAAGGGAGTCACGGGGAGTCACTGTATCTGTCAGTAAGCACCAGAGCATTATCTATGGGCACTCACGGGAATAGAATAGAAGTGCGGCCGTGATATATCACCCAATTAGGGAAAAAAGTCAAGACAGGCGTGAACTTTTTCATTTTTTATTCTTCAGGTCACCTCAATTAGCAGGTATGTACGAGGAGATGAGAGCAGCAGATCCGAAGAAGAATAAAGTGGAAAGCACAAAAATCTATTCATCAAATTTGGTTCAAATGCATATGCCCATTTGAATCAACAAAATAGAGTACAATAGAATATGCCATGAAAGCACTGAGCAGGGTAATTTGGAAGTAAACATATTTTTTTTTTCGAAAAAAAAGTATTTGAATCTGATCAGATTTTCAGGAATAGTCTGAATTTTGTATGGATTAAAGTTTTCTGAATTTCAAAATCTTAACATAGGGGTTTTGTCCCATTTTAAACCAACCCAGATGCAAAAAATTTAAAAACGAACTATCAAAAAATCCGCTAGAAAAATAACTCTCATACACTAGGGCTGGTTAGACTAGAGTTCCAGATTTGTGACCTAGGAGGTAAATGGATGGTGAGAAGTTTTTCTCTGATTATTTTGAAAAATAATCTTTACCAGCTACTTTTTGTCGTGATATTATTTGATGTTCTGTATAATTTGATAGCAGATGGATTTTTATGATTTTATGAAAAAGTTGTATTTTTTTTTTTTAAGATTGAAGTAATGACATTTTATTTTACTGATCTCTTTGGGAAAGGGAGTGTGTGTAAGTTTTATATGGTAATAAATTGTTGGGACCAACCAGTTGCACTTTGAGATAGAAAAGTGTATGATTTTAATTAATTGAGAATAGTTAAGAATTATAGTATTGGAAGATTATAATTTCAGTTGCACTTTGAGATAGAAAAGTGTATGATTTTAATTAATTGAGAATAGTTAAGAATTATAGTATTTGAAGATTATAATTTGATATAAAATAATTGAAAAATATAATTTTATTTTAGGATTATAATTTGATATAAAAAAATTAAATAATATAATTTTGTTTTATTAAGTATTTGGAAAGTTTAAAAGAAATGTGTATAATAGTTTTAAGAGATGATTTTATTTAACTTGTTTTATTTGAAATTGAGTAATAATATATTATTATTAATGTGGATAAACATATTTTTAAATAATTGTGCATGAAAGGGATTTTCAAGTGGATAGATTTGTAAAATAAAGATACTAGATCATAAAAGATTTAGTGCTTGAGATTCTCAATCATTGATTTTGGAATTGTAATGTTGCTTGTATTGAAACATTTTCTCTAATAAGATTAAGATCAAAACATCTATTTAATATTTTTCATCATAAAAGGATTTAGTATTGTATTTCATTTACTTTGTTTATAACATAACAATTTCAGATATGAAATTATGTTTAATTGTAGTGTATTTTTTTTCTTACTTTTAAATCAATTTATCTATAATATATATAATAATGTAACACAATGTTATGTTTAGTTGTGGTGTATTTTCTTTGTTCATTTTTAACAATGGTGTTTGTTAAAGAAGTTTATTTATTTAAATAGAAGTTAAAGTACTTTTCTCACATCATTCTTTGTGTTTGAGAAATCACAATATATACATATGTTATGACATAAAAGGCAAAAGCAAAATTATGTAAAGAAAAATTTACAAATCTTAAAAGAAGATTATGAGGATTATATTTGATTTTTCTTTCTATTTGGATATAAAAGAAATTAAGCATTATTAATTTTCATGTGGATAGATAGTTTTTTCTGAGATTATCTAAAAAAGAGAATTTAGAAATTTCCATAGATATCATTTTTACTAGATTATCAAAGAAAAAGAAATCTTGAATGAAAAAAAATTGATATATATTTTTTGAAAAAAATAATTTAATGATGATTTAATCATATTTCTATTTAAAATATTCTACAATTAACAATAAATTTATTCATATCTTTTTAATATTAATATGAAAATTAACTTTATCTAATAAAATATAGAAATTTAATAAATTTACTCATATCTTTTTAATATTGGATATTGGATATGAAAGTGATATAAAATATGAAATAGTTTATTTTCTAACTTTTTTTAATAAAATATGGAAATTTAATACATTTACTCATATTTTCCATGTGAAAGTGATATATAATATAAAATAATTTATTACAAATGATCAGTTTCACCATTTTCTATTTAATATTTTTCATTATAAAAAGATTTAGTATTGTATTTCATTTATTTTATTTCATTTACTTTATCTCTAACATAACAATTTCAGATATGAAGTTATGTTTAATTGTAGTGTATTTTTTTCTTACTTTTAAATCAATTTATCTATAATATATATAAAAATGTAACATAATGTTATGTTTAGTTGTAGTGTATTTTCTTTGTTTATTTTTAACAATGATATTTGTTAAAAAAGTTTATTTATATAAATAAAAGTTAAAATAATTTTCTCATATCATTCTTTGTGTTTGAGAAATTACAATATATACATAAGATGTTATGACATAAAAGGTAAAAGAAAATATATGTTAAGAAGAATTTACAAATTTTTAAAGAAGGTTATGAGGATTAGATTTGACTTTTCTTTCTATTTGAATATAAAAAAAAAAAAATGAGCATTACTAATTTTCATGTGGATATATAGCCTTTTATGAGATTTTCAAAGAAAGAGAATTTCAGTGAAAAATTTTTTCATAGATATCCTTTTATGAGATTATCAAAAAAATATAATTTCACTGAGAGAAATCTTGAATGAAAAAATATTGATATATATATTTTGAAAAAAATAATCTAATGATGATTTGATCATGCTTCTATTTAAAATATTCTACAATTTATTTTATCTAATAAAATATAGAAATTTAATATATTTACTCATATGTTTTTTAATATTGGATATGAAAGTGATATAGAATATGAAATAGTTTATTTTCTAACTTTATCTAATAAAATATAGAAATTTAATATATTTACGCATATTCTCCATGTGAAAGTGATATATAATATAAAATAACTTATTATAAATGATCAGTTTCACCATTTTCCTTCAACCTAAATAAAATCCATTGGGAGGCAATCCATTATTGAAGGATCTGAATAAAAGGAATTATGTGTTCACACGAGTCACACCTAGGAAAAAAAATGCAGACCCTGATTAAACTTCTTAACAAAAATGAGAGAATATAGAAAGCTGGATATCAATAAAAAAACTACAACAATAGATCTCACACTCACGAAAAACTACTCTATTTCTGAATACTATTGTCTATGCTTTATTTAAATACAAAGTGCCTCTGTTACAACTTTAAATCAAAGAGGGAAACAGAGCATCCTGTATTCCACAGAATTCCAAAGTAATATCTCTCTAACAGTCAACTAAGAGTCTTTCTCTGTCACAACATTCATTCACGAAAAAACTTTGTTTGATGGAAATCAACCTAACATTTAAATAGTTGAACTAAAATACTAATGTGGAAGATAGGAAAAGAAATGTGGCATTGATTCATCAACAGAACAACTGAGATAACTGAATGTCGAAAACTCAGGCATCGTGTTTTTCAATCTCCCCCTTGATGTCAATTTGGAGGATTCCCAACTGTGATATGAGTTTCTCCAATCGATCCTTTGGAAGAGCCTTCATAAAAATGTCTGCAAGTTGATCTTTAGATTTACAAAATTCAAAAAATAAAAAATCTTGTTGGACAAGCTCTCTAATGAAGTGATAGCGAATGTTAATGTGTTTACTTCTGCTGTGGAAAACTGGATTCTTTGTCATAGAGATTGTGATTTGATTGTCACAATAAACTTTAATAGGTTTATGAATTTCCATGCCCAATGCTTCTAACAATCTTGCCATCCAAATAACTTGAGTGCTTGTAGATGATGTTGCAATGTACTCCTCTTCGGTTGTAGAAAGAGAAATTGTTGGTTGCTTTTTGTTGCTCTAGGAAAGAAGATTTCCTCCAAAAATAAAAGCATATCCTGAAGTACTTTTGCGATCATCCAAGCTACCTGCCCAATCTGCATCTCTGTATACTACAACATTGAAATTATTAGTAGCATTATAAAACAATCCAAAAAATATGGTACCACTTACATATCTGGGTATTCTTTTAGTTGCTTACAAATGAGACTCATGAGATTGATTCATGAACCTAGAAACCAGACTTACAGAAAACATAATGTCTGGTCTAGTAGTGGT
Source organism: Picea glauca (assembly GCA_000966675.3). NCBI lineage: Eukaryota > Viridiplantae > Streptophyta > Pinopsida > Pinales > Pinaceae > Picea > Picea glauca. Next base: position 729,312 of record JZKD02S1669638.1, on the reverse strand, counting down.
GAGATACATTAAGCTGCCAACCATGGATCTATAGAGAGTGGAATCACAGAGAGAAGATTCATCTTCTTTCATCAATTTGGTCCCAACAACAAGAGGAGTACTCACATCTTTACAATTCTTCATGTTAAACCTCCTCAACATGTTTTCAACATATTTGGTTTGGAAAATAGATATACCTTTAGTTGTTTGTCTGATTTGCATGCCCATAAAATATTGCATTTCTCTCAAATCAGACATCTCAAATTCTGAATTCATTTCTTCTTTAAACTCCTTCAGAAGTGATATTGAGGTGCCCATAAATATTAATTCATCTACATACAAGCAGAGAATAATAAAATCTTATCCAATGGCCTTTTTGTAGACTGCACTTTCAGAAAAACACTTAACAAAACCATGATCATGAAGGTATTTATTAATCCTAGAGTACCAAGCTATAGGATCTTGTTTAAGACCATAAAGTGTCTTCTTAAGCCTATACACCTTATCTTCTTTACCTTCAACAATAAAACCTTGAGGTTGTTCAACATAAACTTCTTCCTTTAAATATCCATTTAAGAAAGMAGATTTAACATTCATTTGATAAACTATTAGTTTTAACTGAGATGTTATGGAAAGAAAGGTTCTTACAGTTTCCATTCTTGATTCAGGAGAAAATGTCTCTTCATAGTCGATGCCTTCTTGTTGCACATACCCCTTTGCAACTAAATGTGCCTTGTGTCTTGAAATGCTTCCATCCATATTAAATTTCAACTTGTAAATCCACTTTACTCCAATGGAAGATTTTCCATGAGGGAGTTCAACTAACTCCCATGTGTCATTTTTCTGTATTTGAGACATTTCATCCTCCATTGCTTGCACCCATGGCTCAAAAAAACAAGTTTATTTAAAATTGACAGGCTCAACATTTGTAGAAGAAACAAGAGCAAAATGATAATTAGAATACCTTGATGTCTCATAAATTTCCTTCAAAATTATGGTGTTTCTAGGAGAACTAGATGGAGATGTTGTTTGTGTATCAACCTGAGAACTTGTTGATGAACTAGATGAAGATGCCTTTGGTGGAGAACCTCTTGTAGATGAACCTGAAATTGTCACTGTAGATGGATGCTTTGATGAATCATTATCATCAAGGATTAGATTCTCAATATGTGGAGTAACCAATTTATCTTTACTTTCATCCTTAAAATAAACTCCCCCTTCATCAAATATCACATCTCGACTTACATAAATAGTCTCAGTAAGAGGATCATAACACCTATAATCCTTACTTTCATTTGAGTATCCAATAAAAATACATTTTACAGACTTTCCATCAAGATTTTGTCTTAGTTTAGAAGGAATATGAACATAGCATGTAGACCCAAAAATTTTCAAATAAGAAATAGTTGGCTTTCTACAAAACCAAGCTTCATAAGGAGTAGAGTTCTTTACCATTTTTGTAGGACTTCTATTGAGAATATATACTGTTGAATGCACTGCATCTGCCCAATATATGTTTGGCAAAGACATTTTTTTTAACATACATCTAGTCATCTCTACAATTGTTTTGTTTCTCCTTTCTGTTGTACCATTTTGTTGAGGGTATAAGTTGTAGTTAACTCCTTTTTGATGCCATGTGAGTTGCAAAAATCTTTAAAATCATTGGAGGTGAACTCTCCTCCTCTATCAGTTCTTAAAAATTTCAAATAGAACCATGATTCCTTCTCAACACGTGCTTTAAATTTTTGAAAAAAGCTAAAATCTTGAGACTTCTCACTTAGAAAATAAACCATTCTTGAAAAATCATCGACAAAAAGAAGGAAATATTTGTTTTCTGCAAGGGACAAAGTTTGTATTGGGCCACAAATATCTGCATGTACTAAAGCCAAAGGCTCTGCTGCTCTAAATTGATGAAAAAGAAAGCTATCTCTGTGTTGCTTCCCTATTACACAACCTTCACATAACTTGTTACCAGGGTTTGTGAAAGAGGATAAACCTCTTACTAAATTCTTCTTTTGCAACATAGAAAGAGATCCAAAATTAAGGTGTCCTAACCTTTTTGTGCCAAATCTAAGACACATCAATTGAGGCCTTCAAACAAGTTACATTTGATTCCATTCTCATCAAAAACATCTTATTTTGTGTCATAGGAACTTCATCAACTAGGGCAGTATTGTTAAAAATCCTACAAAACCTTCCTTCAAAAACAATCTTGTAATTTTTAGAGTTTAGCTGCGCTATGCTAATCAAATTGTGCCTTAAACCTAGAACAAATAAAGTATCTTGTACATACATAACACCTCCATTCTTGAATTTTATGACAATGGTACCTTTACCCATTATATGTGTTCATTATCATTGCCAAAATTTACTTTTCCCTTCACACTCTCATCTAACTTTACAAATTTTTTTTGTTTCGAGTCATATTATTTGAAAAACCACTATCTAAATACCATGTAAAATCATATTTATCTTCAAGGCAATTACTTGCAAGAAACAGAGTTTGAGATATTTCACCTTCTTCCTTGCTGGAATTTGTTTGAGAGGTGTCTCTCTTCTTCTTAAAGAAATAGCTTTCAAGGTGACCATGTTTATTACAGTAAGTGCAATGAAAAATGACTCTGCTAGATCTTCTTCTTATTCCTCTACCTTGGCCACCTCTTCCTCTACCTTTGCCACGAACTCTACCTCCTCTAAAAAAAGGAGTAGAAGCTTCAGTCATGGCAGTTGAAAGTTGCTTCTTCTTCTCATCAAATTTCAACTTACTTTGAAAAGCCTGATCAAAAGGTTCCTCATTATTTTTCAACCCGTCTTCACGAACTTGAAGACTACCAAATAAATCAGTAAGGGTTAACTGAGATCAATATTTTCACTTTCTTTCATAGATAGAGACTCAAAATCTCATCTCAACATCTGGAGTTTAACAACCTTTACCTTGACAGAACCTTTATAAGATTTTTCCAAAGTTTCCAAAGCATTATGGGAAATTCCGCATTCTGCAATTTTTTGAAACACGGAGATATTAACTCTTGTTTGAAGAAGAAACATAGTCTTAACATCTTTTTCCCTATTCTCCTTCAATTCTATCTTCTGATCAACTGATAATGCATTATAAGCAGCTTGATCAGCTGGCTCTTGTACCTTGCAGAAACAAGAATTCATAAATCTTGTGAGATGAGCAAAGTTCTCATCTTCACACTCCAATACTCATAATTTTCCCCACAGAAAAGAGGAATCTGGTACTGGACTGAATTGTTATTTTGGGCCATTGTCTCCTTCTTCTGGCGGCAAACAAGCACAAAGTCTTCTCTGATAACAAATGAAGGATCTGAATAAAAGGAATTATGTGCTCGCAAGAGTCACACCTAGGAAAAAAATGCAGACCCTGATCAAACTTCTTAACAAAAATGACATAATACAGAAAACTGAATATCAATAAAAAAAAACTACAGCAATAGACCTCACACTCAGGAAAAACTACTATGTTTCTGAATACTACTATCTATGCTTTATTTCTGAAAGAAAGGAGATACAGAGTACCTCTGTTACAACTGTAAATCAGAGAGGGAAATAGAGCACCCTCTGTTGCACAAAATGCCAAAAAAAAGTCTCTCTAAGAGTCAACTAAGAGTCTTTCTCTATCACAACATTCATTCACCAAAAAACTTTGTTTGATGGAAATCAACCTAACATTTAAATAGTTGAACTGAAATACTAATGCAGCTGATATGAAAAGAAAAGTGACACTGATTGATCAACACATTGTAGCTACGGTTACACAGCTGACATAACTCAATGCCCAAAACTCAGGCATCATGTTTTTCAATTATGATTATTTTTCAATGCAAAAGGTCAATATTGTATTCCACTAACTATTTTGTATATGGTATGGAAATCAAATACTAGAAACCCTAATTTTGAAGGTAAGATCCTATGTATCCGCTTATAATGGTGGTCTCCAGCTTCTTGCAATCTTCAACCGACTTTAATTAAGTTTTATGCCATTATAGTGCTGCATAAATTTCCACGCAGATAACTATAATGGACCTCATTGCTTTGAAGTGGAAGTCCATTCGATGACATCAGATCACTGGTGATCTTGCACACCCACTTGGCTCATATTAGAGTGGAAATTTGAAACTAGTTAGTGCAGAATCTCAGTTTCATCATAAATCAACTAATAATAATACAGTCTCTATTAGTCAATCAATCTATCGGCCTTCCCATTATCAAGTTGAATAGAATAAAATTTATTTAAATATAGCTGTGGATCCATATTATTCTGAGCGTGTCTCTATCTCTTTCACATTACACAATCCCTACAATGCGTCAACTTCCAGCAAAACTGCACTGTTTCATCTCCTTTCAAAACAACCAAACCCGACTTCGATTGCCTATGTTTGCACGTCAAAATTATACAATCTAACTGTCTCTTATGCACACTCCCTTAGAAACTTCGCTCCACACAGTTTGTCTTGCTCTTCCCATATACTGGTTCATCATTTTCACCAGAGAAAGTCTTGTTTAAAAGAAAGTCCATCTCCTCGCAAAACAACCGATCCCAGCTCGATTGCATATGTTTTCCTTTCGAGATTGTACAATATGACTCTCCATAGAAACTTTGCTCCACACATTTGGTCTTTCTATTCCTCACAGTTTTTTTAAATGCAGCTTCATCATTTTCACTAAAGAAATTTATGGCTAGACGTTTTAATATTGGAGTAGTATTAGAAGGGATTTGATTTTTATTCATACAGCTTGAGTGGGTCTGGGTCTAACCGTTAATAACATGTGTATTTGAATGATGTCATTTATAGGTTCCTACATTGATTCTAAGTAGGTTTAATTGAAATTGTTTTTTTCTATTTCTTAAAATTTTCAAATTATAAAAAGAAATAAAAGTTATTTTATTTATATTTAAAAGCAACATATAAATCACATTTTATTTTCACATGAACAAAGAGTGAAGAAAATTAGCAGTGACCTTGAGTCACTTAGAAACCTAATACACGATTTTAGAAACACTAAAGAGGCCCTTATGCCTTTCATTAGTTATATCATTTGAGTTCATTGTATCTTTCATTGCTAATGTTCATTCCAATTATTTGATATTTTTGAATGTAAGGCTAGAATGTGTGAATATTATAAGACTGGGTTAAATAGAAACTAGGTGAGAGAGCTACAGATTTCAAAACAAGATCTCATAACCTTGTTTTAATGACCCTATAATTGGTTTACACTCTTCTGTGACAAAGAAATGTGTATTTTATTAGAAAATTGTGGGATGAAATTGTTTTACATGACCATGTCAACTTTTTGACATTGGTGAATTCAAGGGGTAGGTCGTGGGTCCATATAGGATTGAAAAAATGTCAGGAATGACCCATTGAGAGTGTCACTCTTATAGGAAAAGGCATAACCCCCTTTCCTAGTATCCTTTCATTTCAAATAACATTATCTAAGCCTAGACCTTCATTACATATTCATTTCTTTATCCCTTAACGAGGGATGTTTGGATTATGGTGGTGAAGGGGTTGGGATTCCAGGCCATGAAACAAAGTCTAACCAAGTGAGGTCACATAGAGAGACTTGGTGTTCTGATCCTAGTTCATGTGATCCTCATTGATGCTCGAGTTGTACACAAAATTGTTATGGGCCAATGGAGACCCTTGTAAAGAATAGTTTCATCGACAAGGTTAATATGGATTCATATATTTGTACCTCATTGACACACAAACACACACATAAATGACTTGTTTATATATAATTTAAAGTGTTGTTTTTGTAAATATCTAATTATTTATTGTGTGCATTCCCTATGACTTGATAGTACTCTTGTGTCACCTTGCAATGCATCATTGTTAGTTTCCATCACCGATGTAGTACATGTAGTGTCTTGCTCGATTGGCTTATCTTGCACATATGTATTGTGGAACTTTGTGCAATGGTATTATTTATCTTTTTGGTAAGATCACCAATGAATGAAGTATGTTTGTATTCTTACAACCTATGTGTTATCCTATAAAATGATTAATCCATATACACACTTTTAGGAAGCTAATACCTCTGGTAAAGATGATCTAATATAATCCCTTCCTTTTGGTAGTATATGTGTTAGTTTATGGGTGAGTACACGAAGTTGGTGGCCAAAATTGTGGCAAGGGAGTCAGTAGGAACGCACACTTGGAGGAGCGCATGCATGTTTCTAGGAACACACACGCGTTCTTGATGTGATAGGTTCGAAAAACCCAGAAATTCCACTCAGCAAGCCATGTAGGCACGTTCCCAGGAACACATGTGTGTTCTTAAGAATGTGTGCGCATTCCGGAGAAACATGTGTAGAAGAATGCATGTGTGTTCCTAAAAAAACAAATAATCTGTGCACTTTAGGAATGCATGTGCATTCCTATAGCATGCACACATTCCTAAAGCATGCACACGTTATTAGGAACTAGAACGCACACTTGTTCATGTTAACATGAAATATCTCTCTTTCCTCCCTCTCTGTATCCCCCCTCTGACCCTAACCTCTCTCTACCCCACTCACTCTCTTTGTCTTCTCTCCACCTTCTTCCCTCTCTCTCTCTCTCCCTCTATCTCCCTCAATC
>JZKD02S1669638.1:697456-709140 GCA_000966675.3 Picea glauca | reverse complement strand
TGAGGTTTTCCCTCTTTCCTCACTTTATTTCACTGTATATTTTTTATTTGGGTACCTAACATGGCCTCGTTGTCGAGACCCATTCTTCATTTTCACCATAGTGATGTTCAAGGGGGTGTTGGAGTTACTTCACACACACCTAGGATTTATTTTTCCTAAGGTTTTTCCTTTTTTATTAGTCATAATTAGTCATTATCCAACCTCCTATATTTTAGGGGAGAATATTCCACCTGGAGAATATTCTCTTCAGTCAACACTTCAGTTTGACTAGTTGAGTTTAGTCTAGATTGTAACACCATGTTTCCCCCAGTTTGTAAATATAACTATAATGGCCAAGAGACTATGGAAAACTTAATATGTGTGAATGTTTGATTTTATGGACCTTAGTATAAAGGGTCAATGAATGTAAATTCTATTATTTACTAGAAATATGGATAAGTGTTGCATGACTGCTGGAAAGGGGGTGTACTAAGAAAGACCATGAATGCTATGAAAAGAGGTGGTGAAGGGGACCAGGAATGGTTGCGTTAACCTTCACCAAACTAGTACCTTACTGGATTTAATTTCTCAGGACCAGAACAATCCTCTAACCCAAAAATGAATTATAGTCAGGTTGGTAGGTGGGAAGACCTACTCAAGATTTAATGAGGGGATGGGTCATAGCACACATTTGTAAGGATTCTAGACCTGACCATGGGCTGGGAATTCAAGACACACACAACCTTGATGAGAGAGGCAAGAAAGGAAGGTGTGGTGGGAAGAGGAATACCTGCGAAGAGTGCATAGACGATAGGTGAAGCTCTCGGGTTCAAGGAAGAACTGGGAAATAAGTGTTATTGTCGCAGGGAGATGGCTAGTAGGATTATGATACAAGATGATACACAGGGTTGGTCCTCTTTGCTTGGTATCGTGTAAAATGTTTCCAATATCTTGTGGGAGGAAGAGAGTAACCTCTGTCCCTACTGTCACTAAGCCAGAAGAAAGGATTTTATCACAGAGCATCGTGGTCTAGCTCAGGGGTGGCTAGTCGTAAATACATTAGGAGTGACTAAACCTATGGTTGGGTGGAAACGGGCACCCCTTTCAGTAGTTTCTTCATGTTGTCTGGTTTTGATAAGCACTTTCCTTGTTTTATGTGTTGAACTGGAATAATGGATGAATGCTTGGATTTATACATATGTTTATTTATAAATGTTTTATGTGTGGAATGGTTAATACATGTATATGCCTCCTTCTCCTTGTAAACTTACACTTTCGACCAATATTTTGTATGCCCAACTTAGCTCATGAGGCTTCCTAAGACATGATCTTGTAAGAAGGTCGAAATGGGAGATATTGTGATGACCTAAACCTATCCGTCGGAAGAGGATGCCTCTTCCAGACCCCTTGTCATGTGACTGGAATTCCAGAACCAAGTACTTAACCATTTCATGGTAAAATATCAAGAAGGATAATGAAGTGGAATCCTTAAAAAGGGGAAGTCCCTTTGTTTGGAAGATGAGGGGACAAGATATGTTTGAAAGGACCCATATGACCAATACCCAGGAACATCGGGATACGCCTAAGGAAGTTATGTCCCCTTGGATTCAGAGCTCTGGAAGTTGAATACTTATGAGTATGATAAACCTTACCAACCTTATACGAGTCAAAGGTAACCGGGAGACTCAGTTTCCCGTAAGATTGACCGACGATAGGAGGTTCCCCAGGTGGTCGGGTCAACCTATCTTGCCAACTAAAATGGGATATGAAACCTCGAACGACGGAGTTGTGAAGGATCCAGAACCGTAGATCATGGGATCCTTCGGATCCTCTTCCAGTCATCGATATATTCAGGGACACGTGGTGCTAGCCCCTTTAATTCGGAGATTGGACGCTTCAGGAGGTAAGAGGATTTTGCATAGAAACAATCCTGAATGTTGAATCACTGAGGTAACCAAAGCCTTATATCTATAGGTCTATGTAAATGGATCTCGATCATGAGATCTAAGGAATGTAGAAACTTGTCAGTCTGGGGTGACGAGGTGCAGTGAAACCACCCAGGGTGACGTAGACACCATATTGATGTACCACATGTCACCTGGATTCGTGTGTATCACATACCTTATAGGACCATGGGAACGTAACATGTGTCACCCTGACCTGCCCCCACATGTCAGTTCCTGATATGTGTCCACCTAGCCAAAGTGGTTGGTGAAGTGACCACAACTCTAGGAGTCCAAGACTTCGAGACTCTAGAGGGTCTAGGATGTAGTATGATAGAGAGACCTAACGGGTTGGAGGTCGGAGCCACGTGGTGAGCTCCTGGGACTTCAGAACTTCAAAACTCTGGGTTGTCTCATGCATAGATAGTAAAGAGGTGTGAAGCATCGGAGCGTCGAAGCATCGAATTCCTCCATAGTTGATATATGAGAAAGGGAATAAGTCCAACCATGGGATCGAGTGATGGATGGTCTTCCATCCATGGAGGAAGGAACTTGGAAATAGAACGTGTGAGTGGATACACATGGGCTCCATGTGTCCCTCGACCAATGAACACCCAAAGAACATCGGAAAGGTATATCTGTCGGTTCCGAGCTCGAGTTTGAGAATTGAAACCGTAATTAGAAAACTCTGGAAAAGCAGAGTGTGGTAGAAACCCCGAATGAAGGATGTGATCACTTAAGGAGAACGAGATTTTGATGCCCCATCCCTAGGAACGTCACTCAGGGGTCGGGTGTGTTACACAGATGTTGCATCTATTTTGTCACCATGCAACATTGGGATCATCACCATGCTAATGCGCACTTGCCTTGGTTTCATCACCATACTGGTGCACTACCCTTGATTCCTTGATCTACTCCTAACTACCATCTATTTCATTTAGTTAACTGAAGGCTGGTTGACTAGTTAACTCAGCTAGGTGGCAGTTCACTCCTGTAACTTCTTGAGACTAGACTAGGTCGCAGTTCAATCTTGTAACTGTTGGTGTGTATTCAGATCACTCTAGAACACCACTATGGCACATTGATTCTCCTCTAGTTCAAATTTATTGATTTATACAAAGTATATCATATGTAAATTATTCATTTATTCATTACGGTTAATGAGAATTCTTCTATTCTTTCTCTCTTACTTCTTCTTTCTCAATTTCTCTCTGCAAACATGTGTGGTATTTTCTAGCTAGATCTATTTTGTGCAGGTTCAACACATTTTCACTAATTGGGATGTGTTTGGTTTTAGAATGCATGAATGGATTTTTAGAGATACTTATGGCCCTAGTGTTATCATTGTTAATAATAATGGGATTATTATATCCTATTTATAGGTCTTCTAAAGTTTGCTTCATCCAAAGAATTTGTGTGTAGCAGGATGCAACAATAATGTATTCTTCCTCTGCTATAGAGAGTGATGTGGATGTTTGTTTCTTGCTTGACCATGCTACCATAATTTTTCCTAAGAAAAATGCTCCTCCACTGGTGCTTTTCCTATCATCTATGCTACCGGCCCAATCTACATGAGTATATGCAATTAGATTGAAGTCTTTATCTTTTGGATACCATAATCCAAGTTCTAGGGCGCCTTGAAGGTATCTAAATATTCTTTTTACCGCTTTTTAGTAAGTTTCTTTAGGTGCATATTGAAATCTCCCCACGATTCCTACAACCTGCATGATGTCAGGTCTTGTTCTTGTTGAATAGAGAAAACTTCCAACCATTGATCTATACATTGTTTGGTCCACTTTTGGTGAGTCATCTTCTAGGCTTAGTTTACATCCATTGACCATGGGAGTACTCATAGGTTTACCATATTTCATTTGAAATCTCTTCATCATTTCCTTGATATATTTTCTTTGGGAAATGAATATTCCATTTTCTGTCTGATTTACTTGTAAACCTAAGAAAAATGGCAGTTCTCCCAGCATAGACATTTGAGACTCTTCTTGCATTTTGGTTGCAAATTGTATTCTTAGAGTAGTAATATTACTCCCAAATATGATTTCATATACATATACCACCACAAGAATCATGCTATGGTCTTCAATTTTGATGTATAGGTTGTTTTCAGTATTCCCTCTCTTATATCCTTGTTTTTGTAGGTACTGATAAAGCCTAGAGAACCATGCTCTGGGGGCTTGTTTAAGACCATACATGGCCTTTATCATCTTGCACAGATAGTCCTGATTTTCTGATAACATGAATCCCTCTAGTTTCTCAACATAGACTTCTTCTTCTAGTGGTCCATCAAGGAATGTTGCTTTGACATCCATCTGATAGATTTTGAAATTTCTGAACCATGCAAATGCTAGGAACATTCTAATGGCCTCAAGTCTTGTTACTGGAGTGAAAGTATCTTCAAAATAAATACCTTCTACTTAGGAATATCCTTTGAAAACTAATCTGGCTTTGTTCTTTATAATCTCCCCATTTTCATTTAGTTTGTTCTTGAATATCCACTTGGTTCCTATCACATTATTCTCCTTAGGTCTTGGAACTAGTTCCCAAGTCTGATTCTTCTCTATTTGGTCTAGTTCTTCATTCATTGATTTTATCCAATCTTTACTTTTGAAATATTATTTAACTGAATAGGTTCTATTAGGGATAAAATTGTTTGTTCTGAGTCAAGATCTATTTTCCTTTTTATTTCCACTCCTGCACTTTTATCTCCAATAATTTGGCTTCCAGGATGATTCTTTTGAACTCTTTTTGATGGAGCTCTTGGCAAGGGAGTTTCTTCATTGTCTTCTTTATCAGTATGTGGTTCATCTTCCCGTGTTTCATTATTATCATCTTCTTGCTGATATTCTACATCATCATATTCCTATTGAGATTTTACATCATCATCTTCTGGTTGAGAGTTTTTTATCAATGCCTTGGGATATGCTCTTTTTTAGATCATCTATCCTTACATTGGCACTTTCCACTATCTTTAGTAGTCTAATATTAAAACATATGTATGCATTTTTATTAGATGAATATCCTAAGAATATTCCTTCATCAAATCTTGGATCAAACTTTCCTAGGTTATCTTCATCATTCTTTATGTATCATTTACGTCCAAAATTTCTAAAGTGTTTTGCAGATTATGGCCTTCCAAACCATAGTTCATAAGGGGTTTTGTCATCGTTGGGTCTCAAATGAGCTTTATTAAGTATGTGGGCTACTTTGAAGATTGCATCTCTCCAGAATTTGTCTAGAATCTTGGCTTCATTTAGCATGGTTCTTGCAGCTTCTTGAACTATTATGTTTTTCCTTTCTACCACTCCATTCTGTTGAGGAGTTTTGGGAGATGAAAATTGTCTTTTGATACCATGATTTTCACAGGATTGAATGAAATATTTAGAGGTGAATTCTCCTCCATTGTCTGATCTCAAAAATTTAAATTTGAGATCTGTCTCATTTTCTACAAAGGCTTTGTATATTTTAAATTTCTCAAAGGATTCTGATTTCTCTTTTAGAAAGAATACCCAGGTCAATATTGTGTAATCATAAACAATCAACATAAAATATTGTTCACCATAAGTACTTTTGGTTCTGGTTGGTCCACACATATCTTTGTGAATAATATCTAATGATTTTGTTATGGAATTCTCTTTTTTTTTTTAACCTAACTCTTGTTTTCTTTCCTATTTGGCAATGTTTACAAATAGAATCAGAAGGCTTAATCACTTTTGGGAGGTCCCTAACTTCCTTTTTCTCGTTGTCTTTGATCAAGCCGTCAAAGATTAAATGTCCCAACCTTCTATTCCATAGCCATCTTTCATCTACTTGGCTTAAACAACATTTTTCTTCTTCATCTATATTAAGGATGTACGCATTGCTAGATGTTCTTCGTGCAACTACCACTAGCTTTCCAGTGTCCTTTTTTCTGATCTCACATTTCTGAGAATCAAAAGTAAGTATGTGACCCTAATCACATGTCTGACTTACACTTAAGATATTTGGTTTGATATTTTCTACCAAAAGTACATATTATTCTTTGGTTTTAATATTTCTTAAACTAACAATGCCTTTTCTCAGTATATTGGCTGACATGTTATCTCCAAAAGTTATTTATCCTTTTCCTTTTTTATTTAACATGAGAATTTTACTTTGATATCCAGTCATGTGTTTGGAACATCCACTATCTATATACCACTGAAATACTTGATTTATTGCATATAAGGCTACATTGCACTCTGTTTGATTTTTCTTCCATACTTTTTTATTATGGGAAATATTTGTCTTTTTATCATATTTTGGCAATCTACATTCACTGATTTTATGACCATAGTTGTTGCATTTTTTGCATTCACTATTGAATTTTTGAAAAGGATAAAATGAGTTATAGTTTCTCTTCTATGTATTGTACTTATTGTTCTTATATCTTTGGACATTTCTATGATTGTATTGTTCATAATCTTTGCAGTGTACTTCCTTATGTCCAAAATTATTGCAAGAGTAACAATATCCAATAAATATATATTTAGGGGGATTCCTTGTGATGATTGTATTTTTATTTTCATCTTTTACTCTAGTAGGGAGTATTGATTTATGTTTATGTGCAACATTTTTCAATGGTATCATCTTTACCTTGTTATCTTCTTTTCTTAATGAGTTTTTCAGAGCATCTACGTAACTGATTGGTTTCTTGACAGATCCTTGTGATGTAGAAGTTGATTATTGGGTGTATCCCAAACCAGTCTTGTTGTTTGGTGACCTTTGATTACTGAGAATTTCATCCAATATCTTTGAACTATTTCCAAATTGCGATCCCCTCTTTTCTTTCTCAATTTCACTTTTTAGCATCTTAATCTTAGCTTCTAGTTTCTCACATACTTGTTTTTTATCATTAAGTTGTTGTAAAATGTCTTCTTCAATTTTGTTAGCTTCTAGGAGTTGGAAATTCAAATCATTGATGATCTGTTTTGACTCTTTGATGATTTTGGAAACTTCCCTCTCTCTTGATTTAGTAGCTTCTTTAATCTCTAGAAGCTCTTCCCTTAGTACCCTGTATTGTTTTGTTTTTTTTCTTAGTTCTTCAATTACACTAAGGATTTATTCTTATAAATTCACTTCTTCTTCATCTTCCAAATGTTTATCATCTTGAGTTTTTATTCCCATAAATAGAAGCTCTGGTTCTTCTTTTTCATTTTCTTCCGATGAGCTATTGTTTTATTGGGTAAAGAACATTTTCTTTTTCTTGTAGAACTTATTTTTATTATTAGTTTTTATTTTCTTCTTATTTTTTAAGGTTCTTTCGTCATCATTTTCCTCCTGCATAGGATAGGGAAATTTATTGTCAAAGTGTCCAATTTTTCCAAAATTGAAACATATTAGAGGAATCTTTCCTTTGTATTTCCCTGTCCCTTTCTTGAGTTTATTTATGAAGTTGGTAGTTTCCTCATCAGATATATCTATTAATTCATCATTGGTATTTTTCTCCTGTCTCATATTTGTTTGATATGCTTTAAAGGTCATTTCTCTTTTTGATGATTTACCATTCCTTGTTCTCATTTCATATGCTGTAAAAATTCCATGAAACTCATCAACTATGAGTGTGTCAAGATCAGGCCTATCTTCAATTGTATAAATCTTGGCGTCATATCTCATAGGTAATTACCTTAGTAGATTTTCCATATAGGATTATCTGTAAGTTATTCGCCTTCTGCTTTGATTGAATTAACCACTTCATTTACCCTATGAAAGTATTCAACAATGCTCTCTGCTTATTTCATTTTCATATTTTCAAACTGATTTCTATAGGTCTGTAGTTTGGCTTCCCCGACTTTTCTATCTCCTTCATATACAACCTCTAATTTGTAACATATTTATTTGGCTGACTTACAATGCATAACCTTCACACATATAGAATTTGTCAACCCTCCTAGAATTGCATTAACTACTCTTGAGTTGTCATTTCATATTTTATTCCCTAAAGCATCTTTGGGTGGAGTAGTTGGTGTAGTGTAAACATCTACAACAGATTTTGAGATATCAAAACCAAGAGCCAACATGAAGTTTTTCATTCTTATTTTCCATAGAGCATATCCACCTCCATTGAACAATGGTTCTTTGTTGTTTGACATTCTTTCTTGCTAATCCATCTTCAAGATCTACCTTCCAGTTGTTAGAATATGTTGAAGGCATCCTCTCTGATACCAATTGTTGGAATACTGAGAGGGGGGAGGGTGAATCAATATTACCCTTTTTCAACAATTAGAAATTACTTTTATATCTTGATAATTACCACAATTGATCAACAATGGACTTGTTTATAAAATCAATTATATAAATATAATTAATAGGAATTACAAGGTTTTTATGAAGAATAGTGAAGGACACCAATCCTTTTTAGAGCACCAACTCTAGGAGACACAAATCCCCTTCTTCGGGGCACCAACCCTAGGAAGCAGCAACTCCCTTATTTTTTAGGGCACCAACCCTACGAAGAACCAACTCCCTTGTCTTTAGAAAACCAACCCCATGAAGCACCAACTCCCTTGAATTACACTTACTTAGTAAAGGATATGAACCCTTCCATGCTCCTCCCTTCCACCATCACTTCATAAGAATCATCAGTTCTTCTTCTTGGACTCTGTTGTTGTTTTGATCTTCTGATCTGGACTACAGAGATGCTATCTTCTCACCATTCTTCCTCATTTATATAATATTCCAACTGGTGTGAGCTATGGAGTATTGCGACCCTTCGTTTGGACCATCACACCTCTTCATTTTAAATTAACAATAATCTCTATTATTATTCAAACTTTATTGTGAAGGATTTTAATTTAGTGAGAGTTCTTTTCATAAATCGATCACAGGTATGGGCCAATTTCTTTTAACTCGATTCCATGTCTCTACAAATATGAAAAAATTGAATTCTACATAGGCTCTTCCTTCAAACCATTTGCATGTGACCATATGCATAAACCATGAGCTTATTAATTTAAGCAATGTTCCCAACACTACACAACTTTATGTGTTTGTAACCCCTGACCGGGGGCTAGAATAAAGTCTTCTCATACTTTGGCCTTTGGGTGATTTCTCTCTCATCCAATATTCTAGAGTTTCAACTTCCCAAAGTAGTTACCTCTCAAAAGGATTGATCTAATGGTTAGCGTGATTCCAGGAACAAAATCAATGGTCTATATTTGATCCTTACACTATCCTTCCACTGCTTAACCCAACGGATATGACTTAATCCAAGGTTGAGATGGATGACCACTATTTACTTTGGGACTTTGGGACTTCAAGGGTTCGGATGTCCAGGTAATTGCTTGTTCCAATTTCCACCGGAGTTGGTCAGCGCTAAAGTGGTCAACATGGGAGTTCTTACATCATATTTCCGCTACGTTTTGATCTAACAATCATGTGAGAATCCACAAGATCTTATATCAACGGTTAGCATTGACTTCGACCTACAATGCTTTGGGTAGTTGTTGGTTTCCCCCGAAGGACAAACTCCTGGAGCAACATAACTTGTTGACATCACTGTTGACTTGGAACTAGCCCAGTGGCTACCATGTGTCACCTAGATTCGTGACTTATGTAACCTAAAGTTCCAACTAGACCTAGAGACTTGTCACCATATGATAGCACCATGTGTCCTTTCTGACATGGTCTGCTGACGTGGATATCCTGATGTGGAACATGTCCTCCTCCTAGTCGTAGGTTCATATCAATCCTTGATCCAACGACTGTGATTAACTCTTAGATAAATGGTCTAGATTTATTTCCGTCTTCAGGACTTCGGGCCTTTGCAATCATTCAACCTTTTAGAGTGCATTTATCCAAAGTATATCAGATGGTCGATATTCATTCTTCCGTAGATGGACAATCCTGTCTTGTCCAAAGGTTTCAAAAAAATCGACGGAAATGACTTGATTTGCAGTTGAGTAGACGATTATCATTCACTTTGGGAATTCAGAGCTTCAGGACTCCATCCTTTGCAATTTTTCAACTCTCCAAAAGAAAATTCTACCAAAGCACTTTTTGCTTGATAGATTTTCATAAGTCCAAGAGCTAGGATCATGGGCTTAGGAATAAAGTAGGTTCTCTCTTCGGGTATTTGACTATGCATTACTCTGGAGCTCCAGGGTAGTGGAACCAATGTCAATCATAGATCTATTGGTAGGTGAAGATCAACGGTCAGTGTGGATTTCATAATAGAATCTTGTACGATCGTTAATTCAACCCTTGCATCCCGTAATTGTTCCCTGTCATTGACTTGCTCTTACTGAGATCTGACAGTCAATACTTAATTGGATATTGATCCAAAGGTCCTCCTATGTAAATCCCATATCTGATGGTCTTGGTTTGTCCCGAAATCTACATCAATGGATAGGATTCTTCCTCAAATCTTTTGTAGTTTTACTGTTTGGATTTCAATCTTGATCGCGTTTCTGCAATGCTCTTTCCCTTCTGATATTTTTTGTAGATTCCTCTGCATGTTCTTCATAACAACTCATAATGATCGATTGTTGACATCAATGACAACACATCAATGACAATATGTTCAACACTAACAACATTCCCTCCATGGCCTGGGTATCCTGTAAGAAATCATCCATACCAACCTCTATATCATTTCTTTCATCCCCAACATGTGAATAAATAGTGTTACTATCAAGGTTTTGAATTAGTGACTCATAACATAGTGGGAATTGAATAGGTATTTGTTTCAGCCATTCTCAGCATGCTTCCTCTCCAAGTGGTTTTCATTTAGTAGCAAGCTCACGACTTGACATCATAGTGGGGTGCAACGATAGATGGTGGAAAGGTATCTTGCCATTAGAATATTGACTGTAAAAATATTGAACATTACATTGATAATATTAGTGTCACAATTATTTTAATACGTTCAAACATTATACCAAACATTTATTAGAAACATGGACATTTTTTCTCAATAATAAACATGAAACCAACCCCTTCATAAAATAAATGTTTGATTAAGAAATACATTTACATTAGTTCAATTTAAAATCCCAAAATACAATTACTCAATCATCTTTTTCTTATGCCCTATGGGGTTTTCTACATTAAAGAGATCTATTCATGATGTAATATTGTTGACCTGGGCTGGTTGCTAGAAGATGGCATGTTAGAATTGGTAGGGAAAAGAAGTTGCCCATTTTCATCAAACATATGCTAATGATATATTTCTCTTGATAAGAGCTTGGGAAATTTTGAAACCATAGGAATATCTTGAGCATCTGAACTTAATCCTAAATTTTTATACTACAAAACTTAGTGAAAAATGATTAAAATGCACCTACATACATAACATGAATTCAATAAGATAAATGAATTATCAATAAAATCTAGACATACTACAATTGGCATGAGATAACTTGAAGGAGTTCCAAAAATACGAAATGAGAAAGAATCTGAGGAATTGGCCATTTGATATTCTAATTCTTTTTTTTTATGCATTTGAGCCATAATCGTCATCTTGGGAAGCATACAACAATATAACTTCAAAAATAAATTTGAATAAATTTTATAACTTGACAACACACTTAAAAAATCATTGGTTTTTTCTACAATATTAGTGTATTTTCCACCTAGCTATACAAGAAATATCAATTTGGCTCTACAATATCTGAAATAGTTACTTGATCCCTGAAAATATCGCATCGAACATAAAAAAATGTGAATTTTTAATTCCCATCCCCTCTCTCAATATTTTCCTTCTTCCCTCTCTCTACCTCTATCTCTCTCTTC
>JZKD02S1669638.1:677861-687919 GCA_000966675.3 Picea glauca | reverse complement strand
ACAACATCACCTAAATTTTTTTGAAGAAATGAGGAATGCATGCAACTCAAGAAATGTCAACAATTCAACTAATGAATGACAATCAATATAATTGAATGTTACTATAATTTGTATGTTTTGGAATATTTGTCTATGAAAATAAGGGATTTTGTTTAATGTATTCAACATATTGAGGACATGTTACGAATAAGTGTAACAATTACGAATTGGTTGCAATTTGATTATTGTACTAGACCTTTACATTGTCTCTTTTTGTATGACATTGGATCTCTTATTCATATATAATAAAATGAGTTTATTATTTCATTGCATTGTAAAATGTTCTAAAATGTTGTGTTCCTGAATAATTAATATGTGAATAATTTACATTTTTACAATTAACAAAGGTTTAATTGGTTGGATAACACAATAATGCAATCATTATATCGAAATGTAATAACACAAATATAAAACAATATTATTATAAAAAAATATTTTATTTTGAAATGATTAATTGAAAATCTGTAAAAATAAATAAATTAAAATATATACATAAAGATGCATTATATTCTTCTTAACTCACTAGATAGTGTGTGTCATAATATATACATCGGTGCACTTTGAGGAGTCATACGCAACAATGCATATTAATTATAATAACGCATCCATACATACTATTGAGAAAATGCATCGTTTCATAAACTATATAGCGTACAATAATATTTATTGTTTCAAAATTGTATGGTACTCATGTTTGAAATATACACCAGAGAACTAGAAATAATTTACGTACCGATGCATTAATTTTATTATACACACTAATGCATACTAAAAATAATGGCATCAACATCTCACCTTGAATATTCAAAATTTCACTACCATTCGGTGCATATGGTAAAATAGTTATAGGTACACACTAACTACACAAGAACCAAGGCACATGACATATTAAACACGTTGGGTGCTAAATATATCTTAAACGCACCAGGGTGGATAAATCCTAAAACACACAGGTGCTTCATAAAAAAACAAGGTGGAATTGGTGCGTAGAAATTATAAGAGCATCGATGCTCAACATAGGACGAAAAAGGCAAAACTGATATGCAATAGTTATAAACGCACTGGGGAATTTTTTATTATATTAATATTTGGGGTGTTTTTATTATATTAATGTACCAGTACATTTTATTATAGTAAAGAACCAATGGGTGTTTGTCAATATTTCATTGGTGCATTTTTATAAGAACCGCACCGAAAAAGAAACCTCTTCTACAACCTCCACCCACTCAATTTTTTTATTTATATGGAACATCCACTAAAATATCCACTAAAACCTCTGAAACCAATAGAGGAGGTTGTAGTGGAGGTTTTTTTGAAAAAAAATCCAAATTCTGTAACACTAAAAACCTATGATATAAGGTGTTCTCCTTAGTGAATAGGGCACATGAGGATGAAAAAAGGAGAAGCATGCTATCTTGTTTTAGGATTGGAAGGGATATAGCTTTAATACATCTACTCATTGTGGATGATGTTCTTTATTTTTGCATGGAAAATGGAAGGGGTGGACTACAACACTGAAGGAAGTACTTCAAATATTCTAGAAGGAAAGTGGAATGGAAATCAATGAAAGAAAGTCAACACTCTATTTGGAAAATCTTATTAATGAGATATTGGGAAATATGAAGATTACCCTTTACAACAAAATTGGTTAGATGAGGGTTTCAAGTTTATAGGGTGCAATCTCAAGCCGAACAACTATGTCAATATGAATTGATTATACCTCGTAGAAAAAGTGGAAAGAAGAATAGGTGTTTGGTGCAATAAGTAGCTATCCCATGGTGGTAGATTCATTATTGTTAATAAATTTTTAGAAGAAATGTTAATTTATTAGGACATGTTATCCTCCATTCTCAAGAGAGTTTTGGAAAAAATAAAAAATAAAAAATTTAACATCTTATGGAATAAGATATCGGAGTATAAAGGAACCCATTGGGTTAGCTGAAAGATGGTGGTGTTTCCAAAATGTCAGGGAGGGTGGGGCTTCACATATATTATCTCCTTTGTGAAGGCCTTGGTATATAATTCATTGTGGAATTTGATTTTCAAGGACATTCTTTGGAAGAAAATACTTGTTCAAAAGTATATGTCCCTAGACTCACTTATTGATTGGATATGATGAGAACCCAAGTGAATAAAAAATGTCTCCATACAATGTAGATCCTTGTCTTGTCCTTTTCTTCGGTGGGTTATTATTGAGGCTGAAAAGTTGGAAATGGTTCTATAGTTTGAATAGATAAAAATAAAATAATGGGGTGTAGTCATAATATTTTCTAGCCTAAAGGATTAGTTCAACACTTACAGGATTTGGGGAGGGCCACCCTTAACCATATTTCCAAGATGGAAGCTAAATAACTCAGGTCACATGGATGGAAATAGGTGGAATAGAATGGGTTGGCAAATAATGATGTTCCTCAATAGAAGTGATTCATTTCTGAATTAAATAAGGATCATATCAGGCTAAATTATGTGAATGACTCCTTATTTTGGGCATTCAATGAAGTGGGAGGAGAGTAATCACCAAATCTAGTGTATAAGGAAGAGTAATTTCTTGTAGGAGTATTTATTCAAAGTGACGGTGGAATACCATAGCCCCTCTCAAAGAAAAAATCATCATGTGGCTTTATCTCAATGGAAAAGTGTTTACATGGGATGAATTGGTTAAAATAAGTAAATAAGGGCTGGGGGTATGTATGATGTGCAAAATGACTATTGAAATAAAGGAACACTTGTTTGTAAATTGTCATTATACAGTTCTAGTTGGGAATGAGATGGAAAAGAACACAGGACAATGTTCATTATGGTATGGGCCATCGATTTATAGAAGTCTCTAGAAGTCGTATGTTGATAAAAGTCTTAGAAAGTGAAGGGTGCTTTTTTATCTAGTGGTATGGGGAATTTGGATCACCAAGAATCACTTAACTTTTGAAGACAAGTTATTTCCTCCTTTTGAGATCAAAACAAAAATCAGATCCTTACTATAGTTGTTCAAGCCTCAATGCATCCCAGAATGTATCTTATTAGATAAGACCAAACCATTGCCCTACATCGATGGGGCTTGCAAACATCTCAATGCTTTAGTATGCTTGGGTTTTTTCCTTTGTCTATTGGACACCCATGTTTTTTTCCTTAAATCAAATATTGGATAGGGAATAAATAAGTCAAGGGTGAGTTTGATAGGGTGTTGAGGATGGAGACTATGGGCATTGAGGAAACCCTAGCTCAACCCCTTCCTGAAGCTTGCTTTCAGGAATCTATGAGACATTGACAATCACTATGGATAAGGTTTATGAAGACTTACCATTACTGTGTCATGGGATGTAGTGTGATTATGATGGAGTACTCGTCAGATCCATTGGGGGGGGGGGACATTTGGAGCTCACTAGTTGTTAGTCAGTCCCACCCTAAATATGAACATGAAGTGTGGAATATTCCTAATGGAATGTCCCAACTAGGACCGGATATTGAGGGAGATTATTGTATCATGTTCTTAAGCCCATATTGATCGATGGTCGCATATGGATTCTGTATGGAAGTGTCTTCGAGCCTCTGTGGATCTGTCCAGATGTCCCATGAGGAGGGTCATCCTTCCTTTGGGCTCTCATCCATGCCTCTGGAGGATGACTTGTATCTCCTTTCTTCTTAGCCAGAAGGAGGGGTATCCTCAGCCTCATACTTTTTCAAGGGCTCAAGGACCCCATATATGGGTTTCTTGGGATCTCTCTCATCATTATAAATCTTTGGTTGTGATTCTTTAGTTTTCTTTCCTCAATCGAATTTGATTGGAGATCAACCTTAGGGAAGTGGGACATATCCAAGGACAGTTTCCTTCACTGATTCTATTCTAGTATATATAGCTCCTCCTACATGGGTTTTAAGAGAATAAACCCTAGTTTATCCTAGACAATGGCCAAAATAGGTTACATCCCCTCAGGATCAAGTGGTGATTTCCCCCCCACACATTCATACTTCACCCTAGCGTTGGAGAAAAAACGGAGCAAAACCCGAAAGGAGGAAAACATGGTCATCGAAATAGAAATTTTTGAGCTAGAGGTCGAGGACATGGATGAAATAGTTTTGGTGGGCATGGATAAGGGGAGGCACTTCAATGCAAAGGTTTTAAAGGAATGGGTTAATATATCTTGGTTTGTGACCCTTGGCTAGTCTCCTACTATTCAAACCCTCACCCGTGGATGGTTCAGTTTTAAATTCATAAATTTCTATGAGGTGGACTGGGTCCTAAAATAACCATGGTGTATTGATTATTCACCCATTATCCTTAAGCACTGGACCCCCTTGTTTGATGCCAACAAATAACATGTATACATTGTCCCCATCTGGATAAGGATTTCAAGTCTCCCTATGGAATGTTGGACCAAGAAAAGTTTCTCCGAGCTTGGGAATGTGATCAATTATTTTATAGAATCATATATTTCATTCATTTAATCAAGAAAGGTGGGAATTGCTAAGATATTGGTAACTCTGGACTTAATATAGGTATTTCTCGAAGACATAAACCTCATATCCGGAAGAAAATATTTCAAGAAAAATATTGACTAATAGGGGATACCCTTCAGATGTAGAATATGTCATCAACATGGTCAAAACATGAACCACTGTAATATTCCATTTCATGGAAAATCAGGAAAACTTAGGGATGGTCTTACGTACTTCTCAAAGAAGTGGCCAACATCTGAAGGCGAATATCACTTTTTTCATCTTGATTGAAGTGGGGAAACTCCTCTTCCTTATCAGATTTATGTCCAACGAATGATTGACACTCAATTGGAGAAAAATATAATTCCTGTGGAAAATGAAGCTGAGTGTAGAGCTTTGTCTTAGTAATATAGGAACCAAGCCATGGACTTGCAGCTGGATCACATTCCTCAATTGGGTAAGACAAAAATTCAAGAGCCCACTTTCAATATATTAATAAATTCCCTCTCCATATTTGGTAAAGATTGTATGGGATCTCTAAAAAAAAGTTCTTCCATGAATGAAGAAGCCAATTTTTTTATCTTCCCTAAGATTTTCTCCCCCTCTTGTCCTCCTCCTCAGTGAAAATCTCTGAGGTCCCTCGGAACTAATTGGAATTGATTGACTCCAAGGAGGAAAATATTTCATATCAACTTAGGAGTAGGTCCATCCCACTCTCCCTACCACATTATAGTTCTTCTAAGGGACTTGGCCTTAATCATCTCCCTCATGCGGGAGTCTCTTGTAGAGGAAGGAAATCCTTCTTGCACAAAGCACAAAATAAAGCACTTGTGGAAATCACAATAGGAATACAACTTTCCCTTAAAAGGACACTTAGATCATCAACCTCCCCTGAAGGGGTTCCCCCATTAAAATCCTCTCCTTAAATCGTCGAGGGATAGCAAGCCCTCATAAAAAAAATCTCCCTTAATTGGGTGGTCAAGGTCAATCAACCCTATATACTCTTTCGACATGAAACTATACAAAATGGATCTAATGTGGAGACTCCCCTTGAATCCATTTTTAAGAATTAGAGCTTCTCTTCCTTGGATGTGAGTGGAAGGTCAGGGGGAATGGAATTGGGGTGGAATGATTGCTAGATAAAAAAATTAAATCATTGGGGTTTCAACTTGGGCCAAGGAATCGACATTTTATCTTCTAAACTTGGGATCAAGATTGTAATTCTAAATATTTATGGGCCCTATTTGAATCATGTCCCTTTCTAGGAATTTGTTATAAATAAATATTTCATTGAGTCTCAGGATCTTATCATTGGAGGGGATCTCAATTTCTCATTGGGAATGGATGAATTTTGGGGGCCAAAAGATAGATCTAATCCATTAGTCGATTTCTTCAAGTACCAACTAGAAAGGAAGAGACTGATTGATTTTCCACCAATTCGACTTTTCCCTACTTGGAGAAATCATCGGGTAGGGGAAAAAGGAATTGCAAAATGCATTGACAAATTTCTTGTATTTGAGTCCCTATTGGATGGCCAGCTCCACCTTCGACAATGAGTTGGGTCACGAGGTGACTCATACCATCATCTAATATTTTTGGAACTAGCAAGAGGGATGAGAAAACCATCAAGCCCCTTCAAATTTAATTATGAATGGGTCAAAGAGGAAATCTTTATGGAGTTGGTAAAAGAGCATTCAATCCATTTTGACCCAATCTTGGGGGAACAATCCGCTTCCCACTTCTCATCCAATCTTAAGAAGGTTAAACAAGGTACAATCACATGGGAACATAAAACAAGATCTAGAGAGGAGCAAGAGTTAAAGGATATTGAAGATGAATTAAATAATATATTTGAGTTTGTTGATGGAGGACTCTCCTCACTTGAGACAAAATACAATCTCCTCCAGTTGGAAAAAATAATATGACAATCTTGGAGGACGAATAGGTTGCATTGAGGTTCGAGCGATCTAGATGGAAAAAGGAGACGAGAATACTAAATTTTTCCAATCTTATTCCAAAGGTCAGAAACTCTCCAATATGATTTGGATTATGAATAACAATCAAGGATGAGAATTTTTTATTTTGAGGAATTGGCTAGGTTGGGGAAAATCCATTTCTCATCCCTTTTCAAACAAGATAACCAGTCGTCAATGGAATAAATTATTTGATTGGTCGGTTACTTCCCAATATTTGTCGATAAAGAGGCCAAAAGAGGCCTTATGGAGGAATTTACTGAGGTTTAACTTAAGAAAGTGCTTCATGGATTTCAAAAATACAAAATCCCAGGACAAGACGGTTGGTCAGTAGAGTTCTTTATAGGATTTTTTTATCTAACCGGGAAAGACATTTTAGAGGTGGTAGAGGAATCCATGAAAGAAGGGCACATTCATGCTCCACTAAACTCAACCTTCATATCCCTAATTCCAAAATCAGACACCCCTCAATCCTTTGAGGATTTTCGTATGATCTTTCTATGTAATGCAATATACAGAGTGACACCAAGTATTGTTTCCAAAAGATTAAAGCCATCCTACCAACCTCAATTTCCACGCAACAATTTAGATTTTTGGAAGGTAGGTAGATTCATGAGGCCACAGGGGTGGCTCAGGAAGGGCTCCACAACATGAATAAAACAAAGCTAAAAGGAGTGGTTGTCAAGATTGATCTATCGAAAGCATATAACAGAGTAAACTGAATTTTTATCCAACTCCTCCTAACTCACTTGGGGTTTGAAGTTCCTTTTATCAATTATTTTATGGGTTGTATATCATCCACCTCCTTTTCTTTTCTCATTAATGGCTTGAGCTCTTCTTTTTTCCATGCTAAAAGAGGCCTTGGAAAAGGATGTCATTTATCCCCCCTACTCTTCCTACTAGTGGCACAAGGCCTTAGTCGTTCCCTAGATGACACAAAATCCCATGGGCTATTTCATGGTATTCCTATATCTTGTACATTACTCTTAAATCATATGTTATTTGTGTATGATGTACTATTTTCTGTGATGGTCAGAGGGCCGATGCTGAAACTCTCTCAAATGTCTTGGCACTTTTTAACAGTGCCACATGTATGCAGATTAATGTCAACAAATCCATTCTTTCAGTTTGTAATATGAGTGCAGAAGAAATCATTTTTTTTAAATATATTTTCTCCTTTGAGGTCAAGGATTTTGACTTGGGGATCAAATACCTCCGGTTTCAATTAAAGATAAACTATTACTTAAAATCGAATTGGTCCTGGCTCATCACCAAACTGGAAAAAATACGGAAGGTTTGGATTTATAGATGGATCTCTCAAGCTAGAAGGTTAGTTATGGTAAAATATGTTTTGGAGGCTATCCCTATTTACTAGATGTCCTTAGCTTGGATTCCAAAAGGAGTTTTGTAAAAACTTCATAGGATGTGCTTCAAATTTCTATGGGCGGGTTCACAGGATAAATTTGTGTTATCATGGGTAATATGGGATACCTTGGTGACCCCCAAAGATTTAGGGGGTTGGGGGATGAATAATATATTTCACTTTTATAACTATTTCGCTGAAAAGTCTAAATGGAGGATAATCACTACTGTATTCTATGGACTAGTGTGGTCAAACAAAAATACATATTTTCAAAACCTATATTAGATTGGACCAAAAACACAATCAAAAGGAACACCAACTACTCAATTACTTCGAAGGCTACCCTAAAAGGTTTGGGTGTAGTGGGAGATGGGTTGGCCTGACATATTGGGGATGGGACCAAGGTCTGTCTTGGGGAAGATCTATGGTTAGGAAGTGAGGGTCACCATGTTTTATCGCCCAAGTTGATTCATGTCCTACATGAGAAAGGTTTATTCTATCTCAATCAGGTGTCCGATCCCACACATAGTTCAATTTGGATCCAAGCCTGGTATGATTCCAATTGGCTAGGATTAGATGGGGACCTCTCGGCCCAATGGTCAAATTATGTCCAAGCTCTCAAGGCATCCCATATTTGAATTGTTGATCATGAAGGTGAACTTATCTGGAAGCTCTCGCCATTTGGGTATTACACCCCAAAATTGGGATATATTCATCCAAATATCAACCTCCATCTCAAGGAACCACTTTGGTGGTGGAAAATCTTGTGGAAGGTTCATTGTCCATAGAAAGCTACAATGTTCATGTGGTTCTTAATAGTCAATAAAGTACAAAATTGGGATAAGATGAAGAACAAATACTTGGAATGACCAAGCCAGTGCTCCTTATGCAAGTAAGAAAATAAGACAATCCTTCACCTTTTCCTCCTTTGTACCTTTTTACACCATATCTGGAAAGAACTAGTTGTGGCTTTCAGACAGAACTTGACATGGGAAGGTCCTTCAATATAACAGGCCTAGAGAGAATGGTCATTAAACAAATCAAATAGAAGGGTAAAATCACTTCCCCTCATTGTGGTTTGGGAGCTTTCGATATCCAGAAATTCGACCATTTTCAAGGACAATACCCCTACTCTGAACATTATTGCAGCTCAGGGTCTAAGTATCTTCTCACACTTCCCTCAAGAAAAAGATAGAGGACCAATCATGTTTTCTCCTTAGGTGCATATTGATCACTCTATCGCTTGGGCGTACTTCGATAGGCCATCCCAAAACAACAATCAATCATGTGGGGGAGGGGCACTTCCATTTTTCTCAGAAAATTACTTCTTCAAACTAGCAATGGGACTTGGGAATGGAACAAACAACTTTGCTAAAAGAATGTCCTTGAGGCTTCTTCTTCTTTTTTCCAAAGAAAAGGGAGTGCACTCTATCCAAATCTTTGGGGACTCTATGTTGGCCATAAACTGGGCTAGAAAATATCAACAATGTCACAACATTCAATTTCTTTCTATTATTGAAGAAGTTCTTAGATTATTGAATACTTTTTGTTTTATTACCTTACATCATGTCTACAAGGACCTCAACAGGGATGCAAACAAATTATCTAAAGTTGGCTTACAGATGGATTATGGGAAATGGTTGATCACTAAATTCAAGGAGGGAGACCACTATGAATACTATAATAATCCTTTCAATGACGATCTCCCTCTCCCAACAATACTCAACTAAAGGGGATCTTATCTTATTTTAGCACGAATTGACTAGCTTTTTTGGTTTTATCTTCATACTCTTTTCTTTATGTATATTCTGAGCTATACAATTTGTGGAATTACAATGGATCTGTTTTTGTATATGATCCAAGATTATTT
The DNA here is from genome assembly GCA_000966675.3 of Picea glauca. Taxonomy (NCBI): domain Eukaryota; kingdom Viridiplantae; phylum Streptophyta; class Pinopsida; order Pinales; family Pinaceae; genus Picea; species Picea glauca. The sequence goes on along the minus strand of JZKD02S1669638.1, from coordinate 678,240 downwards.
TTTTTTTAGCATTGTATGACCAGCTATTTCTCTTAAAAGAGAAGATCACTACATGGTTTTGTGGCTCTTGAGTACCCCTTGGTACAATCTAAACCTCTTATGTTGAAGGAAAATACATGGTAACATGTATTCTACAAAATGTAAATTTATCTCTTTGGTTGAATAAAATTTATTCTTTTTTTCTGAGGAAAAAAAGTCTTCATAAATCCTTTTTATATTAGGAAACATTAAGTAACTTTTATTTTTGTGATGTTTGCACCACATGAAAAATGGACTTTTGGTTTATGTCCAACAAAAAATAAGATTTTTTCTTATATATATTTTACATTCTATTTTAAAAATATATATAAGATTTTTTCTTTCTAAAAAAAAATTATAT
>JZKD02S1669638.1:652480-677811 GCA_000966675.3 Picea glauca | reverse complement strand
ACTATGTTTAGTATTACTTTTCATAAATACATTATAATTTTCATTATTTTGTACATTTTAGAGGTTTTCTAGCATTCCTTCAAACATATGTGGGGTGTTACAACAGGAACATGATTTGGTGTACAAAGCCATCTATGTAGAGTATGATTATTAGAAGAAGAACATTATTGAGAGTAGGAAATGGGAGAAAAATATAAATATTCATTTTTGTGAAAATTATTTTAATACCAAAGAAAAATCATCATGTAAAGTGTCTACTTACAATTAAGTTAGTGGTAATTCATAGAAGGTCTAATCTTCTATTAGAAGGTGATTGTCTTAGTGTCATCATAAACACATCAATGTAAGAGATTTTTTGAAAAAAGTAACTTTTTAGAATTATGATGTGCATTTCATGTTTTAGAGAATTATTAAGTATTGGTGAACTTGTTTAGAAATTAAAAATTAATGATGGCATTGTAGATCAACACAACACCACTCATTTTTAAGAGAAACATTTTCTTGGTTAGGTATGCCTATGGAAATATACAAAGAAAAGTATGATGATTTTCACATAAAAATGAAATAAAAAGGTTTACCATGGTTCCTTAATTAAGGGAAAAGATCCATGACTATATTAATAATCATAATTTGAAGGAATGTTTTGACAAAGTCTATATCATATGGTTTTTTAAACGTAGGCAAATGGTGTGTTGGATTTTGGATCTTACATAAAATCTATGAAGGATATTTATTTTAGATCACACATGAAGGATATTGGAGTTTTCAAATTATTTTTATTTTAAATAAGCTATGGATATTCCAATACTCCACAAATTGGTTGTTGAGATTACATTTCTGATCTTTTAGGGAAAATTTATTATCCCTCTCCTCACTCTTGGTACTCTTATCCCTCTCCTTTTATTTCCTCCTCTTCTCTTCTCTTCTTCTTTCACCTTTCTTAATTTTTTCTCTTCTGTTTATGCATTATCGCATCATATTTATCTTTCCATGAAATGGCAATCACATATCAGAATTTTTTCTCTCTTGCAATGTGTCGCACCAAACTTTTTATGGTGTAACATATCTCACCTTGGAAAATTTTCATCTCTGTGGCAAGGAAAAGTTTCTTCCTTTATCATGTCACGATAAATTTTCTTATCTCATGATACACCATGAGAACTTTCTCTTTCTCATGATATATCACATTGAAAGAAATATTCTCTTCTTGTGATGAACAAATTTATCTAAGACATTTCTTCTTCATATCTCTTTCCTCATGCTTTACTTTCCTTTATCGCAACTATGAACATTTTATTCCTTGTCATGAATCCCTTTATTCCATCTTTGAAAACTTCCAAACATCCGGAAAATCACACATAGAAATATTTTCATTAATCAATATGTTGAATTTAAGATAATTCTTCCCATGCAACAATGCTTCTTCCTCTTTATTGCAACCTCAAAAATATTCTTATCATGCACATAAAATCTTAGGTTGCAACATGTTTCATCTGGGAACTTTTTCTCTGTTGTGAAAAGAACTTCCTTGTCGCATCCTTTGAAACCTTCCTCTTATGTAGTGTATCGCACCAAAGTTATTTTCGTGTGACACATCACACCGTAAAAAAAATTCTTTTTGCGTGATATGCAAATTCTCCATAAAAAAATTCAAAACATTTCTAAGGCTTCTTCCCACACCCAGATGATAATCATTGTCGCATGAAAAATATTCCATGCAATAGAATGTATCACATGAAAAATAATTCTGTGTGATACACAACTTCCTCAAAAAAATTTAAAGTGTCACATCACCAAAAATTATCCCTTTTGTAGTGTATTGCACTGAAAATATTTTGGTGTGATACATTGCATCACAAAAAAACTTCACTTCATGCAATATGAGAATTTCTTCAAACTTTTAAGAAACATTTCCAAGTCTTAACCTATCCCCCTAGAAATAACAATGTATATCATGAAAAATTATTTCATGTGATACACACCATGTCGCAAGAAAAATATTTACATGTGATATGCATAAAATGTTCAACACTTGGTCAATTTTCAAATGTTTAAGCTCGCAATTGTCATGGTTGTCCTAGAAACTCCATAATTGTCCCTTTCTGCTAAGTTTGACTAGTTAGTTAACAAATTAAAACCACATGGATAAACCAAAACCAAAATCCAAGTTTTGGGATCCCCCCTGTAAAATATGTAGGTTGTTAAACTAAACAAAATTCTCCAATACAAATAATTTTCCATAAGTATATAGCCTCAGAGTCAATTATTGAATGGATTGGAAGAGAAAACAGGAAAATACATAATGTATTTGGAAGAGAATACTTGTTCAAAAGTATATATCCCTAGACTCAAGTATTGAATCGATTTGAAGATAAAAAAAAAAAAGTGAATAAATCATTCCTCCAACCAATGGAAGGCCTTGTTCTTGGCCTTTCCTTTGGTCAGTTCTTACTAAGTGTGGAAAGTTGGAAATGGGTTTACAATTCAAATAGGTAAAGATGGGATAATGGGGTGGTCATAATATTTCCTTGCATGAAGGATTATTTCATCACTTTCAGGATTTGGGGAGGGCCACCCTTAACCATATTGCCAATGTGGAAGCTAAATACCTCTAGTCACAGGTAAATCTGTTGAAGAGATTGGTCTAGTAGGTAATGATGTTCCTCAATGGATGTCCTTGATTGTTGAATTAAAAAAGGATCATATCAAGTTAAATTATGAGGATGAATCCTTATTTTGGGTGTTTAATGAAGCGAGGGGAGAGTATTTAGAAAATATAGGGTATAAGGTGGAGCACTTTCTTATAGGAAGTGACACAAAAAGATGGTGGAATAAATTGTGGAAGACCATAGCACATCTCAAAGAAATAATCCTCATGTGGATTTCTCTCAATGAAAAAGGGTTGACATGGGATCAATTGGTTAAAAGTGGTGAAGAAGGGTTGGAGGTATGTATGTTTTGCAGATAGAGTGCTAAAAGAAATCAACACTTATTTGTACATTGTCATTATACAATTCTGGTTTTGAATGAGATGGAAATGGTCATGGTAAAATTTTATTTATGGTAGGATCATTTGAATGAGAGCAGTCTCCAGAAGTGGTATGCTGAGAGAAGACTTAAGAAGTTGAGGGATCTTCCTTATCTAGTGGCATGGGAAATTTAGATCACTAGGAATCGCTTAAATTTTGAATGCAAGTTACGTCCTCCTTTTCATATCATGACACAAAATGGATCCCTGCCACAATTCTCGAGGGCTCCATGCATCTAAGACGACAACTACTTAGACAGGTCTAGACCATGGGCATCCTTTAATAGGGTCTTTCGACAACAAGATGGTTTAGCAAGCCTAGGTTTTACCCTCTATCTATCCAGAAGCCATGTCCTTTTTTTAAAACTAAATATTGGATGGGGAAAATGTAACTTCGGTGATTTTAAATCGCTCCTCTATCAATTGAATTTTTCTTTAAATATCATTTTTCCCTTACATGTCAAAGGGGAATATCTTATAATCATTAACTTGATGAATGGATAATTACATGTGTAAGTTACCAAATGTATTATATAAAGAAGAAATACAAATATTACGACAAATACCAATGGAAGAACATGATATAGAGAATAATAACACCAACAATGATACCTTTATTGATAGAAATCTAGGTTCAGATGCCTCTTCTAGGGGGGAACCTCCAACATACCAGAGATCTAATACAATAATTCTCAAGACAACTTTCTCATGATTTTTACTCCTATTTATACTAGTTCTATCTTCTAAAGAACATTCAAGAGAAAGATCTTCCTAGAAGTGGAAGATTCTATTAAGTCTTCTTACATTAGACTTATTTACATTATTATATAGGTTTTATTTAATAATGTCATCCTTTATTACATAGAAAGCATATTATTATACCCAAGTGAGGGGTTAGGGAAGTTATGTTCCTAACCTTCCTTCCCCTTAAAACATATCCTTGTTCTCAAGGCTTGAGGTAGGGAAATTGTTGTAGAATGGTAGTCGACTCCCAAGTAGAATCTTTTGGTTGCATATCCTTCCACTGAAATAAAACTTCCTTGATGGTGTGTTGATGGAGACGATGCTTACACTGGTCCAAGACTACTTGTGGGTGCAACTAAATGGATCCTCCTTCATCCAACTCAGGGTGACTGGTTTGACTTTGGAATTTAGTTCCAATCACTTTATTTAAGCACAAGACATGTAGAACATGATGGAGGTTAGAGTGACTTGGAAGAGATAATTAGTAGGCCACATGCCCCACTTGCTTGAGAATTGTATAAGGACCATAAAAATTGGGGGAAATTTTCTAATAGTGTTCAACTTTGTGTGAAGTTTGCTTATAAGGTTGCATACAAAGAAACACCTAGTCACATTCAGCAAATTGACATTCTGAACAAACTTATTCTTCTTTTTGCTTCATGTGATTATGTTCCATGGCCAAAGTTTATTTTAGGGTATGTAGAATGTACATGGGGACTATAAGAGTGATATCGACCTCCTGAAACTCAGAAACATTTGGCATGTATGAAATAAATGATTGTGTATTTTCCCATAGACCACTTCAAAGGGATTCATGTGAGTGGTAGTATAGTAAGATGTGTTGTACCACCATTTATATAGGAGTAATCTTTGATCCCACTATGTTTTTCGATCAGATGGAAAACACCACAAATATGTTTCCAAACACTTGTAGATAGTTTCAGTTTGTCCTTTAGTTCCAGGATGATGGGCGGTAATGAGATGCAATTGCATTCCTTAGTGCTTGAACAATTCTTGCCAAATATTGTTGGTGTAATCTGGATCATGGTCGTAGAAAATAGAATGACTCATGCATGCCATGGAATTTGAGGATGTTATTCATAAAGAGTTGAGCCATGATGGATGCAGTGAATGGGTGTTGAAGAGCACAAAAATGAGAATATTTGGAAAGATAATCTACTAAAACCATGATGACTGACTTATTTCTTGATTTAGGTAAGCCAACAATGAATTCCATCGAAATATCCTTCCAAATAGTAGGTGGAATTGAGATAATTTGGAGTTTTCATGGTTCTTTGAGTGTTTCTCCCTTATTGCGTTAAAATTTATCACATTTATCCACAAAGGTGCATATGTCTTATTTCATACCTTCCCAAAAAGAAGAAAGTTTTATCTTTTCATAGGTTTTACTAAAGCCTTAATGCATAGCTATGGGTGAAGCATGAAGATCACATAACACGGTGGATTTAAGGTTCAATTGTTTGCTTACATACAAATAAAATTTATATTGGAGTTCTTCATTGTGCCAAGATCGTCTTAGAGAAACTTGAGAATCTTGTTGCAACTATTCGATTAGGTTAATAAGTTTGGGGTCTTGGAACCATTCCTAACAAACAAATTGGAGCCAATCTTTGACAATGAAAGAGAGGGAAAATATGGACCCTTCTTATTCATATTTCCTTGAAAGATAATCAACAAGCACATTTTATTTTTCCTTTTTGTAAATGATCTCATAATCATATCCAAACAGCCTCGCCACCCATTTGTGTTGCTCCAGGGATGAAGCTCTTTGTTCTAGAAAATACTTGAGGCTACAATTATCATTTTTAATTTGCCCCAATAGATAGGGATGTTATAGATCCACGGTATCCAAAATATCCAATATTTCATTTCCATAAGTTGGTTTGTCCAAATGTCACTCCAAAAGTTGTTTTCTAGTAAAATCCAAAGGTTTTCCATCTTGCATGAGGACAACCTCAATACCTTTATAAAAAACATCATGTTCCAGGATAAAAGTCTTGGTGAAGTTTGGTAGCTATAGGATAGGAGTTGTGCATATATCCTCTTTCAAGGTGTGGAAGAATTGATTTGTCACTCGAGTCCAACTGAAAGCATTTTTTTTTAATATGAGAAGTGAGAGGAGTTGCAATTTTTCCATAATTTTGAACAAAGTTGAGATAATATACCATTAAATCCAACAAACCATGAAATATTTTAATTGCTTTAGGGAGAGGCCAGTCCTTCATAGATTAAATTTTCTTAGGATCCACCCATACACCATCCTTATCAATAATATGTTCTAGTTACTCAACTTCAAGGGCTCCAAAAGAACATTTAGACTATTTGACAAAATGTTTGTGCTTAGATAGTAGATGTAGAAATTCATCTACGTGGGTGAGATTAGATTTCCAAGTTTTACCGCGGATGAGAATATCATCAAACAAAACTAAGAAAAAACAATCGAGGTAAAGATGGAAGACACGATTCATTAGAAATTGAAAAGTGGAGAGGGCATTACATAGGCCAAAGGGCATGACCAAGAACTCATGGAGACCCTCATGAGTTCTAAGTGTAGTCTTGGGAATGTATTCCTCTTTCATATGTATCTAGTGGTAGTGACGCAGACCTATCGGCCCTCGGGCCGAGATCTGCTGACAGGATCATTCTTTATCTCCCTCAAGTCGAATCGACTCTTTAGATTCCCTGCTAGAATCACAAATTATCGATCCACATGTCCTCTTTGGTAACTTCCCTATACGAACAGCAATAGGCGCAAGCTCCCCTTCTCCATGCGACCACAGCGCTATGGCCAAGGCCTAATTCCAAAGGCGCTTGTCGCAACTTGCAACTCACGAGTTCGGGAGTCGTGGCTCCCGACTCTTCCTTTCCAACCTCGCGATACCCAAAATCACGAAATGGGTATAGCTCCCCTCTGTCAGCGCCCTCCACGTCTGACCACCGGCTAAGCTTAACGCTAGCTCTTCTCGCTACTCGCCACTTCGCAAGTTGTGGCGTCCAACCTTGGCACCTTCCTTTCACGAAACCCCGAGAAGTGATGTTGACTTTTCTCCTTGTGTTCTCGCTACTCGCGACTTCGCAAGTCGAGGGGTTGAAATCTTGCTCCCTTATCTCACTAATCCTCGAGACACGAAGGGTCAACGGGTGTTGACTCCTTTCACTAGGTGACGTGTGTCCGCCTGTCTATTTCCCGAGCCCACCTTGTGGTTCTACCACGTGTCTCTTATGCCCAACTTCGGTACTTCACGACTTCGCTTCCCGAAGCGCTACCTCCTTTGTATCCCGACACTCGAAGTGTCGAGATCCCGAACTCCTCGCTACTCCTTATCACAACTCACGACTTCAGGACTTTCGGGACAAAAGTCTCGACTTCCTAATCCACCGATATGTCGAAATGCCAAAATTTTGACATGTAGTCAATGCAGGTCCCACAACGGAACTTTCCTCCTTTTTGGAGTTTTGTACTTCGTGACTTCGCGAATCCTGATGCTAAGTTTTTAGTTCTTCAACCCACGAAACCTCGAAATGAGATTACGTGAGTGATCCAATGACCCCTATTGGCTCAGATCCTACGGTTGTCCTAGCTCCTCGCGATTTTGCCACTCATGACTTGGAGCACCCAATCTTTGGGCTCTCACCTTGTGAACCTCTGAGTTCGTGAGATCCCTTGATCTCTGCCACATGTCCTCCTCCGATGGACGGTTGTGATTCTCTCGCGACTTCGCCACTCGCGACCTCACGAATCTTGATGCAAAGGTTTTAAACCTTCAACTCGTGAATCCACGAAATGAGATTACGCAAGTGATCCAACGGCCCTTGTTGGCTTAGATCCTATGGTCCGATTTCTCCCGAGCTTGCACTTGAAGAATGCTTGTTGTAACTTCCTGCTCCTCTGCAAGATCTGACTACCATCGAAACTTTGTGAATCCTCCATGGAGAATTTCGACCATCCAATTCCTCCTTGATGATTCCTGCGAAATGAACAAAGTGTTCTTTCACAAAACTTATCCACCTGCAAAACAATGTCGTTGCGCCTCCTTTCAACACTTCAAGGCACTAGCCCTCTTGAACTTCTCTTCGAAAACCCCGAAGACTCTATCCCTTCTAATCTTTCTCCACAACTTGAGTCTTCAAGAAGACTCTTGCACTCACTCCTTGCGGCAACTCTTCAATACTTCCAAGTATTGAATCTCTTCAACTATGTGCATTCTCTGCATCAGCAATCCTTCAACAACCCCCTCAGGTTGTAACTCTAAGACTTCACTCGGCCTGAGCACTCCTTGCACGGATCCCATGCTTAACTTGCACTTCTGCAAGAATGAGAAAAATGTTATCCCTCCTGAGCTTGCAGAGACGAACTCTTACTTCTGTCAACACACACCTTGTAGACAATTTCACTACACTCCTTGCAGGAAAAATCTTGCTCAGACAAAGAAACGATTGAAACTCATTCTTTACTCTCTCAGACTTCGAATGCTTAACACGAAATCATACATACATGGCATAAAAGCAAATGTATAACAGAAAGAGTAAAACAATCATGAGCATAACATTCAATCATGCATACACAGAAAGTATTTGAACACCATGAGTCTGAATCAAAGCTTCATATATTAATCTCAGAACTTCTATACATGGGTTCTTCTACACAGCTTTCTGCTTCTTCTTCTCTATACTCTCTTGATTGATTATGTTGCTAATGTTACAATGATACAAGTGAGGGTGTCTATATCTGTTTTCCCTCCGGCTCCTAAAACTGTCTAATCTAGGAATTTAAAGCTACCTACTTACATTTACTAGCATAAATGCCTCTTAGTCCTTCAGACGAGAGCGGGATGCTCAAGGTCTGATTACAATCTACAAGTACAGCATTTCTTAATTATTTCATTTAATTTTGGCATATCAAACTTCAAAACATTTCAAACAATTTATCATGTGCCAAAATGCGTCGGCATTTGTCCCCCGCTCGCTTGTTGTTGGCGATGCTCCTGCATCATACTCCCTTGCTTGAAAATTTTCATGGGCTCCTGTCCATGAGCTCTTGCATGGTCTGTCCATGCTTCTGGATCTCTATTTTATTTTCCTAGATGGCATCTTCAACTGGATGTCCCTTCCACTTGACCAAGTATTCAAAATATTCCCTTCTCCTGGTCCTCTTGCTAACTCTTTTGTCCAGTATGCTTTCGATATGTGGTTTCTCTACAACTGGCATATGTTTTATCCATTGAACCTCTGGTTGTTTACTACCTACTTATGCTTCCTCATCTTTGTAAGGGTACAAATCTGAGATGTTGAATATCGGAGAAATTCCGATCCCATCGGGTAATTCAATCTCATAAACATTTGCCCCAATTTTCCTCAAGACCTTACATGGTCTAATCTTCTTCATCTTCAGTTTGTTATATGTCCCCTTCAGGAATCTTTCCTTTCTCAGATGTGCAAGAATCAAATCACCAACCTCAAATTGAAGTTGTCTCCTATGTTGATATGCTTTGCGCTTATACTCTTGGCTCAAGTTTTTCAATCACTCCTTCACTTGGTTGTGAAGTTCCTTCATCGCTTCTGCGAAGTCCTCTGCACTAGCACTCCTAGTTACAGTTGGCTCTAAATCTCTCAATTCCTAAACTCCTCTTGGCTGCATCCCATAAACAATTTGGAATGGACTCTGCCCTGTGCTTCTGTTTAGTGATTTGTTATATGCAAATTTCGCCTGTGGCAGAATATTGTCCCACTGACTGTGGTGTTCTGTCACCAAGCTCCTCAACATGTCTCCCAAACTTTTGTTCATGACTTCTGTCTGTCCATCTGTCTGAGGATGATAAGCTGAAATGAACGACAAGTTTGTTCCCATCTTTTTCCATAGGGTTCTCCAGAAGTGTCCCATGAACTTGGTGTCTCGATCTAAAACTGTGCTCCTTGGTAAGCCATGAAGTCGAATGACTTCTTTAAAAAACAGATTCGCAATGTGAGTTGCGTCACTGGTTTGTTGACACGGTATGAAGTGTGCCATCTTAGAAAATCTATCCACTACCACAAAGATTGAATCAAACCCTCTTTGTGTTCTTGGCAACCCCAATATGAAGTCCATGCTGACTGCATCCCATGGCCTCGCAGGTATGGGTAACGGTTGATAAAAGCCTGCATTTTGCCTCTTCCCTTTTGAATGCTGACAAATTCTGCATCTGTCCATGAACCTTTTGATGTCTGCTCTCATTCCTGGCCAAAAATATGACTCATTTAACTTTTAGAACATCTTGTCATGACCGAAATGCCTGTCCAATCCACCATTGTGTTTCTCCTTCAACAGATTCTCCCTCATGGAGACCTTCGGAATACATAGTTGATTTCCCCTGAATAACAATCCATCCTAGATCATGTATTCGGCCCATTGGCTTCTGTCCCTGAGAATTGGATTCTCAGTCACCTCATACACTTCCTTGAAGTCTGGATCATCTCTGTACATATTCCTCAGATCATCAAAACCCAGTGTTTTGACTCTGAACTCCTACAACAACAAACATTTCCTTCTCAAAGCATCAACAACTTTGTTAGCAGTTCCAAAAATATGCTTGATTACAAAAGTAAAGTTCTGCATGTATTCAACCCATTTGACATGTCTTTGATTCAACTTCTCCTATTGAGTCACAAATTGCAAAGCATGATTGTCACTGTATAAGACAAACTCCTTCGGGATTAAGTAGTGTCTACATTTCTTCAATGCCTAAATAATAGCATAGAACTCCTTGTCATACATGGAGTATTTCATTTTCGCTTCATTCAGCTTCTCACTGAAGTATGCTATTGGCCTATCTTCTTGGCTCAAGACTACCCCTATTGCAAATCCACTTGCATCACATTTTACTTGAAATGTCTTTTTAAAATCCGGCAACACCAAAATTGGTTGTTCCGTGATTTTCCTTTTTAGAAAATTAAAACTTTTCTCAGACTCTTTTATCCATTGAAAAGACTTGTGTCTCTTCTTCACTGTGTCCATCATCGATGCACTAATTTCACTGAAATTCCTAATGAACTTCCGATAGAAACTAGCCAATCCATGAAAACTTTGAACTTCAAAGATATTCTTTGGCAATCGCCAATTCTTAATCACCTCCACTTTATCTGGATCCATCCTCACCTTATCTGCAGAAATAACAAACCCCAAATAAATGAGCTCTGTCTTCATGAATGAGGATTTCTTCATATTTATCAGCAGCTTCTCTTGTTGTAGCCTCTTCATCACTGTAGCCAAATGTTTCAGATGCTCTGCCTCTATTTTACTGAAAATTAGTATGTCATCAAGATACACAATGACAAATTTTCTGATGAAATCCTTTAGGACTTCATTCATCAATTTCATGAAAGTGCTCGATGCGTTTGTTAATCCAAATGGCATGACAAGCCATTCATACAACCCTTCATTGGTCTTGAATGTTGTCTTCCATTCGTCACCTTCTCTCATACGAATCTGGTGATATCCACTTTTCAAATCAATCTTCGAAAAAAATTTGGCTCCACTCAAGCAATCCATCAAATCATCCATCCTTAGCAATGGAAATCTGTACCTAATGGTTATCTTGTTGATCTCTCTCAAGTCAGTACACATCCTCCAGCCTCCATCTTTCTTCGAACTGAGCATTGTTGGAACAACACACAGACTCAATCTTTCTCTAACCAACCCCTTGTCCATTAAGTCTTGGACCTGTCTTTTGACTTCTTCATTCTCCTGTGGCATCAATCTGTACGTTGCTTTATTTGGCAAACTAGATCCAGGTATGATATCAATATGATGACTCACACTTCTGATCGATGGCAATGAACGAGGTAGTTCGTCCACTACTATGTCAGCAAACTTTTCCAACAGTTTATAAACCTCTTCCGGTAAATCATCTACCCTTGTATTGGTTAAAACAATTTTAGGCTTCCTGACCACAATGAATTGCAGTTCCTCCTTCTTCTTAACCTCTGTAATAAGTTCCTTCCCACTCATGAGAAGTACAGTGTTGCTTACTTCAGGTTTCACCTCCTTATCTTTGATTGGAAGCAACATGTGAGTTCTCCCATTCTTCTCTAGGGTGTATGTGTTCTTCCTCCCATCATGAATCACATTCCTATCATATTGCCATGGTCTACCTAGCAATAGATGACAAACATCCATGGGAGTAACATCACAGAGTATTTCATCTCTATATCCTCCTATTTTAAATTCAACTAAACATTGTTTAGTGACGTTTACCTGATGTCCTTTTTGTAGCCACGAAACTCTATATGGGCTTGGATGTTCAATCATCTCTAGCTCCAGATTTTCTACCATCTCTATAGAAACGAGATTATATATGCTACCACTGTCCACGATGACTTTTCACACCCTGTCCTTGGTCTTGCAAGCAGTTCGAAAAAGACTGTTCCTTTGGACCAAACTCTCCACCTCCTTCTCTGGTGTTAAGAGAACTTTTCACATCATCAGTGATCTTTCGCCTTCAGCATCTTCTGCCTCTACATTCCACCTCTGTGCTTCGGCAATGTGAGTCTCACCTCCTTCTTTCTTCTTATCCGGACATTCATAAGACTTGTGTCCAACCTTTCCACATGTGAATCATTTCACCACTCCACCTCTTCCTCTTCCTCTACCTCTAGTACGAGGAAAAATGTTTCCATCAGCATACTAACCTCTCTGTTTGGTATGCTTCCCTCTCTGTGAGCTTCCACCTCTCTCGGTTTGAGTTTGAGGTTTCTTCCACTCTTCCTTGGGTTTCTGATTTCTATCCTGGGCAACTGCTTTGCCTCTGGCTTGACTTTTGCCTCAGCCTCTTTGACCCTGCTTTCAGCTCAGCTTCTCTTCAACCTTCAGAGCCATCTGATAAGCACCTTCCACAGTTCGGATGGTCATCATGCTCATCTCATCCTGGATGTCATATCTCAGACCATTCATATACCTAGCAACTTTTTCATCATCACTTTCGCGATGACCTACCCTGATGTTCAGCCTGTAGAATTCTTCAGTGTACTCCTTCACTGTCATCAGCTTCTGTCTCAAATTTTGCATTCTCCAAAACAGAGTAATCTGGTAATCCCTGGGAATGAATTTCACCTTCATCTTCACGATCATCCTATCCCAACTCTTGATTTTCTGCTTGCCTTTGCAGTGTCTGTCATCATGTAGTTCATCCCACCACAATGCTGCATGTCCCTTAAGTCTTGTGAAAGCATGTTTGACCTTTTTGTCTTCCTTGACATCTTCATAGTCAAAATATGTGTCCAGAGCTCTAATCTAGTCTAGAAGCTCTTCAGCATCCAGGTTTCCTTCATATACTGGAATATCCATTTTTTCTCTAGCACCCATCCTTGCAACAGCCCTAATCAGGCATTCATTTGCTGCATCTTCTGCTGCAACTTCTTCTCTTTCATGTCCAACTTCATCTTCACTTTCATATTCACTGACATCTCCAACATCGTTTGTGTGCCTCAGTGTTGTCTCCATGTCCTCGAGTCTGGCATGTAGGTCATGCATCTCTCTTTCCATGGCTGGATTAGGCATTTGCCTACCTCTTCTTTTCATCATTTCCCTCTCCTCTGGCGGATCGGGTGTTTTCCTGTCTCTTCTTCTCGATGACATGGTGAATCTTTCTTTTCCCTGCTACAAAAAGCAAAGAAATCTTTCTGATCTCTGATACCAATTGACGCAGACCTATCGTCCCTCGAGCCGATATTCGCTCACAGGATCGTTCTTTATCTCCCTCGAGCCGAATCGGCTCTTTAGATTCCCTGCTGGAATCACAAATTATCGATCCATGGGTCCTCTTTGGTAGCTTCCCTGTGTGAATAGCACTAGGCGCAAGCTCCCCTTCTCCATGCGACCACATCGCTATGACCAAGGCCTAATTCCAAAAGCGCTTATCGCAACTTGCAACTTGTGAGTTCAGGAGTCATGGCTCCCGACTCTTCCTTTCCAACCTCACGATACCCGAAATCACGAAATGGGTATAGCTCCCCTCTGTCAGTGCCCTCTGCGTGTGACCACCAACTAAGCTTAACGCTAGCTCTTCTCGCTACTCGCCACTTCACAAGTTGTGGCATCCAACCTTGGCACCTTCCTTTCACGAAACCCTGAGAAGCGATGTTGACTTTTCTCCTCGCGTTCTCGCTACTCACGACTTCGCAAGTCGAGGGGTTGACCTCTCGCTCCCTTATCTCATGAATCCCTGAGAAGTGAAGGGTCAACGGGTGTTGACTCCTTTCACTAGGTGACGTGTGTCCACCTGTCTATTTCCCGGGCCCACCTTGTGGTTCTTCCATGTGTCTCTTATGCCCAACTTTGGTACTTCGCGACTTCGCTTCCCGAAGCGCTACCTCCTTTGTATCCCGACACTCGAAGTGCCGAGATCCCAAAATCCTCACTACTCCTTATCGCAACTCGTGACTTCGAGACTTTCAGGACAAAAGTCTCGACTTCCTATCTGTCGATATGCCGAAATGCCGAAATTTCGACACATCATCAACGCAAGTCCCACAATGAAAATTCTTGCCTTTTTGGAGTTTCAAACTTCGCGAATCCTAATGCTAAGTTTTTAGTTCTTCAACCCACGAAACCCTGAAATGAGATTACGTGAGTGATCAAACGACCCCTGTTGGCTCAGATCCTACGGTTGTCCTAGCTCCTCATGATTTCACCACTCGTGACTTGGAGCACCCAATCTTTGGGCTCTCACCTTGCAAACCTCCGAGTTCGCGAGATCCCTTGATCTCTACCGCCTGTCCTCCTCCGATGGATGGCTACAATTCTCTCGCGACTTCGCCACTCGTGACCTTGTGAATCTTGATGCAAAAGTTTTAAACCTTCAACTCGCGAATCCATGAAATGAGATTACGCGAGTGATCCAACGGCCCTTGTTGGCTCAGATCCTATGGTCCGATTTCTCCTGAGCTTGCACTTGAAGAATGCTTGTTGTAACTTCCCTACTCCTCTACAAGATCTGACAGCCCTCAAAACTTCGCGAATCCTCCACGAATAATTCTGACCATCCAATTCCTCCTTGATGATTCCTGCAAAATGAACAAAGTGTTATTTCACGAAACTTATCCACCTGCAAAACAACGTCGCTACGCCTCCTTTCAACACTTCAAGGCACTATCCCTCTTTAACTTCTCTTCGACAACCCCAAAGACTCTATCCCTTCTGAGCTTTCTCCACAACTCGAGTCTTCAAGAAGACTCCTGCACGCACTCCTTGCGGCAACTCTTCAATACTTCCAAGTATTGAATCTCTTCGACTCTGTGCACTCTCTACGTCAGCAGTCCTTCAACAACCCCCTCAGGTTGTAACTCTGAGATTTCACTCAACCTGTGCACTCCTTGCACGGCTCCCGTTCTTAACTTGCACTTTTGCAAGAATGAGAACAATGGTATCCCTTCTGAGCTTGCAAAGATGAACTCTGACTTCTGTCAATGCACACCTTGTGGACAATTTCACTGCACTCCTTACAGGAAAACTCTTGCTCAAACAGAGAAATGTTTGAAACTCATTCTTTACTCTCTCAGACTTCGAATGCTTAACATGAAATCATACATACATGGCATAAAAGCAAATGTATACTAGAAAGAGTAAAACAATCATGAGCATAACATTCAATCATGCATACACAGAAAGTATTTGAACACCATGAGTCTGAATCAAAGCTTCATATATTAATCTCAGAACTTCTATACATGGGTTCTTCTACACAGCTTTCTTCTTCTTCTTCTCTATGCTCTCTTGATTGATTATGCTGCTAATGTTACAATGATACAAGTGAGGGTGTATATATCTGTTTTCCCTCCGGCTCCTAAAACTGTCTAATCTAGGAATTTAAAGCTACCTACTTACATTTACTAGCATAAATGCCTTTTAGTCCTTCAGACGAGAACGGGACGCTCAAGGTCTGATTACAATCTACAAGTACGCCCTTTCTTAATTATTTCATTTAATTTTATCGTATCAAACTTCAAAACATTTCAAACAATTTATCATGTGTCAAAATTCGTCGACGTTTGGCCCCCGCTCGCTTGTTGTTGGCAATGCTCCTGCATCAGGTAGTTAGAACAAAGATCAATTTTGGTAAAGTACAAAGCACCACTCAATTCATCCAAACGATCATTAGTGATGTGAATGGGAAATTTGTCTTTTATTAGATTTTTTTTAGGGCATGCAATTCTGGAAACATGTGTCGATTTCCTTCTTTCTTGAGTACCATGGATACAAAGGAAGAATAGGGGCTCATACTAGGACGAATAACACTTGATTTTATAAAATCTTGAACAATTTTCTCAATTTCATTTTTCTAGGCAAAAGGATAACGATGATGGGGGCTTCACTTTATTGACCAATATCTTATCACGTTCTTAAATTATGAAAAATAGAGCAAATATATTGTAGTTATTAAGGCGGGATATAGGGTAAGGGGGGGATTTATAGGTATTGGGTGCTATAAAAAGGGGTATTTGGTAAAAATATGGGATATCTAGTAAAAATAGGGTTTTCTAATTGGAAAAAAGTATTGGGAGGGCGATTAAACAAAAGGATTTGGAGAGGTAATTATCAATATCTAGTTAAATTAGGGGTATTCTTTAATATTCCACGAAAGAACATGCTATGACAAAGGTTCAATGAGTGGAGACCCCATGATGATGGTCAAGGAAAACTTTGGAAATAAGATTGCTTAGTACTAGAGTAATGGAATGATCATGGACACCATTGGAAGGGGTAAGTCCATGGGTAGTGTTAAAAATAAATTGATGTTGGGAGAGTAGAGATCAGAGGTTGGGGTGCACAAAGGGTATCTCAATCACTTAAATGGAATGGAGTTGGGAAATAATTCCAGAATAATATTTTTTTAGTAGCTTTTCCATGCAATGGGAACCGATCATTTTGGGGGTGTCTGTTGTGTTTCCTTGGAACTTATATTGTTGTCCCTCTTATTGGACTTGCATGGTTAAGTCCTTAAAATGCATGGTTATGGGGTCGAGAATGCGTAACCACTCAACACTAAGAATAATGTCACAACCACCCATATCGATAGAAAACATATGATATTTTAGGTGGTACTAACCAATTTCTAGGCACGTTGTTTTACAACTCCCCCACATTTCATGAAACCACCATTGGCAATCATAATTTGAAAAATGTTGACTACACAAATATAACAATTTATTTCTTGGGAAATTCAGTGATGAATAAAATTATGGGTGTTCCCACTATTAACTAGGATGATGACTTTCCTTTGATCAATGTAGCCAATTAACTTAAGTGTTTGGGGAGAAGAGAAGCTAGCGAGGTTGTTCATCGAAATAAGCAGTTGAACTTCTATAGGATCATAGGGTGGAGTAGGATCATCTTCTAGGGGCATCTATTCAATAGGTCAAACATCATCATCCTCATCAGAAACATCCTCAGAAATGGCCATAAAATTTTCATGTTCTTTACACTTGTTCCCCATAAAATATTTGTCATCACAATTATTGCAAAGACCCTTGATTTGGCATTCATGCATTTCTGCCTAAGTTAATTTCAGGATATTTAGAGGAGTGGTATGAGGGGTGGGATTGGTTGATCTATGATGAGGAATAAAAGAGGATTTTCAGTTATGGGAAGAGACAACATATTATGCTTCCTTTGCGTGTTTAGTAGCTTCCAACAAAGGCTCAAATTTCATCCTTTAGACCACTGATAAAGAATTCTCTAAAAAGGGAATTTGACATGCCCTCTGCTCTAAAATCCAAGTTCCAAAGGGTGGTAATAAAGTATTCCACTTCGCCAAACTATTTCAACTTGTTCAAACCACCCAAATGGTGTGTATCAGTGTCAACTAGTTAATAAATATTGGCCATAATCTATGTCCAAGAAACATACCCTTGTTGTGAATTTTTGTGTCGTTATCGCCAATGTCATTGTTTGGGATCCAAATAGAAGACACTGTAATGAAGTTTGGACAACTCATCAGTGATACCATGCAATGAGAAATAATGTTTGATTTGAGTGACCCAGCTAGTAGGAACCAAACCATCAAATTTGTTCACCTAGACATTGGGAAGACGTAGTTCACGATGAGGATAATTGGAATGAAAGGCTTGGTAATTGGAAGAGTCAATGTCTTCGTGATTTGAAGTTTTTTTTATAGGAGGTATGGTTCAGGGATCGAATCAAAAAAATTTAAAGTTTGTCATTCATGGTGGAATATTGGTCCTTAAGGGAGATATATTGGTCCTTGAGGGTCTCAATGGAGGAATTGATGGAGCCAAGTTTGGTAGCAATGGAGTTGATGTACTCCTTGTGTTGGGTGTTCTCAAAAATTAAAGAATTGTTTTCTTGGTTGTAGGTGAGATTCATTGGTCCAGAGGCAAAAAATGGGAAGGTGTCTCTGCATAGAAAAAAGAGTTAGATATGAGAGGTAACACAGTGGATAGAAAGAGAGGAATCCAGTGGGATAGGTGGAAAATAAGGGTGTCGGGAAGGGTGGTTGGTTCCATGGAAAAAAATGCTTACAAGTGATAGGTACCATGGAGACTAGGGAAAAGAGGGGAATACAATGGGATAGGTCTCGAATAAGGGTGTCGGTGGAACCACTATATACTCAATCCTAAAGAATATTGCAGTGATAGAATTCCCAAATTGTTAACATTGAAAATTGTATAGGAATTTCATAGCCATGATGCAAGAAGAAGGGTTGCATGACAAAATTTCCTTACTATTGTTGTTATGTTATATTTTGTTTCCCATAGTTAGGGTTTGCAGGGTTCCTATCGACAAGGGTTTTCCCTGTGTTATATTTATGTGATATACATGCAAGGTCGAACCGTAGTGCTCCTCCCAATATCTCAGGGAACCAACTAAGGAGGATCGACCATACCCTTATCCATACTACCTGATTACCCAAGTACTAGAGAGTAGTCTTCTTGAGTGTTATTATCAATGCCACTATAGTAGTTAGGAGACTAATAGACTGATCTATAATTGGTTTAAGGAGACCTAGGGGAATCCCTATATACCCGACAATATGTGGGAGTGATGCTCGTGTACATATTCATTTTCATGTGGAACTACTCTAAGGGTACCAACAAGGGTTAAAAAGGTTTCCAACAAGGTGAAATGTTTGCTTCGAGTAACCCATGAAATTGTATCTATTTCTTGGGTTTAGTCTTCCCCAACCATGTTTTTAACCTCCTGAATGACATATATTTATTCTTTCAATATGCCAACAGTACATGTCTCTACCTTGGAAAAACAAATTCCCACAATTTATGCAGAGGAAAGTGCTTTGATAACACTTGTACAGTACCTGATGTATTATATAAAGTAGAAATGTAAATATTACTACAAATACCAATGAAATGACAAAATATAGAGAATAGTAACAATAACAATGATACCTTTATTGATAGAAATATAGGTTCACTTGCCTCGCCAAGGGTGTAACCTAAAGTAAATCAAATCTCTAATACAATAATTCTCAAGAAAAAACTTTATCATGCCTTCTACTCTTATTTATACTAGTTTTATCTTCTAAAGAACATTCTAGAGGAAGATATTTCTAGAAGTGGAAGATTCTATGAAGTCTTCTTACAATAGACTTGTTCACATTGTTACAAAGACCTTATTTTCTATTTTCAGACTTTATTACATAGAAAACATTGTATTCTACCTATGTGAGGTGTTAGGGAGGTTAGGTCCCCAACAATGTGTTGTAAAATATTCACTTTATTCTCTCACCTATAAGAAAAAAATGGTAAAGCTACAATTCCTTTAGGTTGACTTCCAACACCTTTATAGAGGATATTGAAGTGGATGGACCATCCAAAGCAAGTCTAAATCTGGATTAAAATGTGTATATTTTAGAGGAATATGAGAAGGAGATTATGATGAATAGAAAGGTTGAATCCTCATAAGACTTGTGAAGTTTCTTTATTTTTTTTTGGAAGACTGTAATATTTCAAACTTTTCTATTTATGAAATAGGTAGAGATATGGATGTTTTGTTGGTTTAAAAAAAAAGGTCTAAAGTCCTCAAAAATAATTTATGTATTATGAACATAAAGTAATGGTCCACGAAACTATTTAATTTTTGTGATGTTTTCGACATGTGCATAATGTATTTTTGGTTCATGTCAAATAAAAATATATATATATATATATATATTCTATTTTAAAAATATGTATAATATTTTATTCTTAAATTTTTTAAATAATAAATCATATTTTTTTAATTAAAACTAAATATTGTATTAATATAATGGGGTTGTGTCAAAGCAAACAATGCCTATAGATTCTCCAACTGCTGGCATAATAAAAAAATTCTAAGGCTTCTTCCCACACCCTGATGATAATCATTGTCTCATGAAAAATATTTCATGCAATAGAATGTATCACATGAAAACTATTTCTGTTTCATACACTTTTGTAGTGTATTGCACTAAAAATATTTTGGTGTGATACATTGCATCACAAAAAAACTTCATGCAATATGAGAATTTCTTCAAACTTTTAAGAAACGTTTCCAAGTCTTAACCTATCCCCCTAGAAAGAACAATGTATCTCATGAAAAATAATTTCATGTGATACACACCATGCTGCAAGAAAAATATTTACATGTGATATGCATAAAATGTTCAATGCTTAGTTAATTTTCAAAAGTTTAAGCTCGCAATTGTCATGGTTTAATTGTCCCTTTGTGGTAAGTTTGACCAATTAGTTAACAAATTAAAACCACATGGATAAACCAAAACCAAAATCCAGGTTTTGGGATCCCCCCCTTAAAATATGTAGGCTGCTAAACTAAGAAAAATTCTCCTATACAAATAATTGTTCAAAAGTATATAGCCCCGGAGTCAGTTATTGACTAGATTGGAAGAGAACCTAGGAAAATACATAATGTCTTTGGAAGAGAATACTTGTTCAAAAGTATATATCCCTATACTCAATTATTGACTTGATTTGAAGATAACCCAAGTGAATAGATAATTCCTCCAACCAATGGAAGGCCTTGTTCTTGGCCTTTCCTTTGGTCAATTCTTACCAAGCGTGGAAAGTTGGAAATGGGTATATAATTCAAATAGGTAAAGATGGGATAATGGGGTGGTCTTAATATTTACTTGCATGAAGTATTATTTCATCACTTTCAAGATTTTGGGAGGGCTACCCTTAACCATAGAGGGTGGGGGGGGATTTAATACAAAATATATTAGTATTATTTCATCACTTTCAGGATTTTGGGAGGGCTACCCTTAACCATAGAGGGTGGGGGGGGATTTAATAGAAAATATATTATAATATATTTTCTATTAAATCCCCCCCACCCTCATATGTGGGTGGGATTTAATAGAAAATATATTATAATATATTTTCTATTAAATCCCCCCCACCCTCATATGAGGGTGGGTATGAGGGTGTGGAGGGCCTTTAATAGAAAATATATTATATTGTCAATGTGGAAGATAAATACCTTTAGTCACAAGGATGTAAATCTGTCGAAGAAATTGGGCTAGTAGGTAATGATGTTCCTCAATGGATGCCATTGATTGTTGAATTAAAAAAGGATCATATCAGGTTAAATTATGAGAATGACTCCATATTTTGGGTGTTTAATGAAGCAAGGGGAGAGTATTTAGCAAATATAGGGTATAAGGCGAAGCACTTTCTTACAGGAACTGATACAAAACGATGGTGGAATAAATTGTGGAAGACCATAGCACCTCTCAAAGAAATAATCCTCATGTGGATTTCTCTCAATGAAAAGGGGTTGACATGGGATCAATTGGTTAAAAGTGGTGAAGAAGGGTTGGAGGTATGTATGTTTTGCAGATAGAGTGCTAAAAGAAATCAACACTTGTTTGTACATTGTCATTATACAATTATGGTTTTGAATGAGATGGAAATGGTCATGGTAAAATTTTCTTTATGGTAGGAGCATTTGAATGAGAGCAGTCTCCAAAAGTGGTATGTTGAGAGAATAATTAAGAAGTTGAGGGATCTTCCTTATCTAGTGGCATGGGGAATTTAGATCACTAGGAATCACTTAAATTTTGAATGCAAGTTATGTCCTCCTTTTCATATCATGACACAAAATGGATCCCTGCCACAATTCTCGAGGGCTCCATGCGTCTAAGAGGATATCTACTTAGACAGGTCTAGACCATGGGCCTCCTTTGATAGGGTTGTTCGACAACAAGATGGTTTAGCAGGCCTGGGTTTTACCCTCTATCTATCGGGAAACCATGTCCTTTTTTTAAAACTGAATATTAGATGGGGAAAATGTAACTTGGGTGATTTTAAATCGCTCATATATCCATTGAATTTTTCTTTAAAATATCATTTTTTCCCTTACATGTCAAAAGGGAATCTCTTATAATCATCAAATTGATGAATGGATTATTACATGTGTAAGTTACCAAATGTATTATATAAAGAAGAAATACAAATATTACGACAAATACTAGTGGAAGAACAAAATATAGAGAACAATAACACCAACAATGATACCTTTATTGATAGAAATCTAGGTTTGGTTGCCTCTTCTAGGCAAGAACCTCCAACAGACTAGAGATCTAATACAATAATTCTCAAGAAAACATTCTCATGATTTATACTCCTATTTATACTAGTTCTATCTTCTAAAGAACATTCAAGAGAAAGATCTTTCTAGAAGTGGAAGCTTCTATTAAGTCTTCTTACTTTAGACTTATTTACATTATTATATAGGTTTTATTTAATAATGTCATCCTTTATTACATAGAAATAATATTATTATACCCAAGTGAGAGGTTAGGGAAGTTATGTTCCTAACCTGACTTCCACTTAAAAAATATCCTTGTTCTCAAGGCTTGAGGTAGGGAAATTGTTGTAGAATGGTAGTTGGCTCTCAAGTAGAATCTTCTGGTTGCGTATCCTTCCACTGAAATAAAAATTCCTTGATGGTGCATTGATGGAGATGACACTTAAACTGGTCCAAGACTACTTGTGGGTGCAACTAAATGGATCCTTATTCATCCAACTTAGGGCGACTAGTTTGACTCTGGAATTTAGTTCCAATCACTTTATTTAAGCACAAGACATGTAGAACATGATGGAGATTAGAGTGACTTGGAAGAGCTAATTAGTAGGCCATAGGCCCCACTTTCTTGAGAATTGTATAAGGACCATAAAAATTGGGGGAAATTTTCTGATAGTGTTCAACTTTGTGTGAAGTTTTCTTATAAGGTTGCATACGAAGAAACACCTAGTCACATTCAGAAAATTGAAATTCTCAACAACCTTTATCTACTTGTTGCTTCATGTGATTATGTTCCATGGTCAAAGTTTATTTTAGGGTATGTAGAATGTACATGGGGACTGTAAGAGTGATATCGACCTCCTGAACCTTGGAAACATTTTTCATGTATGAAATAATTGATGGTGTATTTTTCCCATAGACCACTTCAAAGGGAGTCATGTGAGTGGTAGTATAGTAAGATGTGTTGTACCACCATTTATATAGGAGTAATCTCTGATTCCACTGAGTTTGTCGATCGGATGGAAAACACCGCAAATATGTTTCCAAACACTTGTAGATATTTTCATTTTGTCCTTCATCTTTGGGATGATAGGCGGTTATGAGATGCAATTGCGTTCCTTAGCACTTGAACAATTCTCACCAAATATTGTTGGTGAAAGTTGGATCATGGTCGTAGATAATAGAATGACTGAGGCATGCCATGGAATTTCGGGATTTTATTCATAAAGAGTTGATCCATGATGGATGCAGTGAATGGGTGTTGAAGAGCACAAAAATGAGAATATTTGGAAAGACGATCTACTAAAACCATGATGACTGACTTATTTCCCGATTTAGGTAAGCCAACAATGAATTCCATCGAAATATCCTTCCAAATAGTAGGTGGAATTGAGAGGAGTTGGAGTGTTCATGGTGCTTTGAGTGTTCCTCCCTTATTGTGTTGAAGGTTATCACATTCATCCACAAAGGTCCATATGTCTTATTTCATACCTTCCCAAAAAGAGGAACGTTTTACCTTTTCATATGTTTTACTAAAGCCTTAATGCCTACCTATGGGTGAAGCATGAAGATCAAATAACACAATGGATTTAAGGTTCAACTATTTTCTTAAATACAAATAAACTTTATATTGGATCTCTTCATTGTGACAATATCGTCTTAGAGAAACTTGAGAATCTTGTTGAAACTATTCAATTAGGTTAGAAAGTTTGGGGTCTTGGAACCATTCCTAACGAACGGATTGGAGCCGATCTATGATAATTAAAGAGAGGTAAAATATGGACCCTTCTTATTCATATTTCCTTGAAAGATAATCAACAACCACATTTTATTTTCCCTTTTTGTAAATGATATCATCATCATATCCAAAAATCTCGGTCACCCATTTGTGTTGCTCCGAGGATGAAGCTCTTTGTTCTAGAAAATACTTGAGGCTACAATGTAACGACCCTTGATTATTAAGTATAATTAATTTAATAATATAATCCTAAAAGATTAGCTAAACTATATTTATTTATTAAAATAACCTTAACTAATTATTTGTTATTAATTAGTTATTCTTGATTATGATTAATTTAAGTATAATTAACTCATTAATTAATATGGTTAATGATTGATTTAATTATTAATTAATTAATTAATTAATTAAGTATTAAATAAGAATTGGATAGTAAAATATAATGTTTAAATTGAGTTACGTATCCCACAAGGGATAATGTATTCAATACATGGATAATATATTTAATGAATGGATAAGGGTAATTAAATGTAGGGATAAGGAATTTAATGGGAGGAGGAAAGGCGGTGAAGGAGGAATAAGAGGGGGAAAGGAGTGAGGAGGAGGGCATTCGACGGGAGGAGGGCCATGATTTTGGGAGAGCTCTGAGTATTTCAGAGAGCCGAGAGGGGCTGTGAGATTGGTGTGCTCTGATTGAGGCACATGATTTGCTGGTTGTGACATATTGATCAGGCAGACACCGAGTTGCTAGAGGTTTTGGGCTCGGAGGGCCAGGATGTCCGTAGATATCCTAGAGCTAGGTTGTTTTCCTAGTTGGCAGGGTGGACAATAGTTTTGGGCAATTTTTCTGTGTTTGCAACAGGACTGGGCTGTGTAGCAGGTAGCAGGAGAGAAGCAACAGCAAGGCAGCTGGCAATGGAAATAGCATCGGAACCAGGTACCCCGTTGAATTATGCATTTATTTATTATGCTATGAATTCGTTAATATTTGATGAATCTAAATTGTTGAAGTTGCTGGTATGAAGATCAATATTATGGTGAATAGATATTGTCTTAGTTAAAAAAAAAATTGCTTGTGAGGATAACAATGTTTAGATATATATTTCTGGGCTTTACATTTGGTATCAGAGCCATGTAGTTCACAATCTGGAGCCTTAAGAGCCTACCCACCTACCCAATATCCAACCTGCTCCATGCGAGTTGCATACACAACCATAAACAGAATTAGTATGGAGATGTGGCTCTTCATAACTGAAACAAAAGAAGAAAAGAGCAACAGGGGATTTTTA